>CP136882.1:31467785-31470285 GCA_033000465.1 Sciaenops ocellatus | reverse complement strand
CCTACCATAACCCTAACCCTCAACTCTAACCCTAATCTAACCCTAACCCTACCCTAACCCTATGCTAACCCTAACCCTAACCCTAATCTAACTCTAACCCTAACCCTAACCCTAAGCCCTAACCCTACTCTAAACCTAAACCTAACCCTTAACCCTAACCCTACCCTAACCCTAACCCTATGCTAACCCTAACCCTAACCTTATGCTAATCCTAACCCTAACCCTACCATAACCCTAACCCTAACCCAACCCTAACCCTAACCCTACCCTAACCTAACTCTAACCCTTAACCCTAACCCTACCCTAACCCTAACCCTAATCTAACCCTAAACCTAATCTTATGCTAACCGTAACCCTAACCTAACTATAACCCTAACCCTAACCCTAACCCAACCCCAACCCTAACCCTAATCTAACCCTAACCCTACCCTAACCCTACCCAACCCTAACCCTAACCCTTAACCCTAATCTAACCCTACCCCTAACTTTATGCTAACCCTAACCCTAATCTAACCCTAACCCTATGCTAACCCTAATCCTAACCCTAATCTAACCCTACCCCTAACTTTATGCTAACCCTAACCCTAATCTAACCCTAACCCTACCATAACCCTAACCCTAATCCTAACCCTAACCCTAACCCTGAACCCTAACCCAACCCTAATGCTAATCTAACCCTAACCCTAACCCTTAACCGTAATCTAACCCTAACCCTACTCTAAACCTAAACCTAACCCTTAACCCTAACCCTTCCCCAAACCTAACACTATGCTAACCCTAACCCTAACCCTAACCTTATGCTAACCCTAATCTAACCCTAACCCTACCATAACCCTAACCCTAATCCTAACCCTAACCATAACTCTTAACCCTAACCCAACACTAACCCTAATCTAACCCTAACCCTACCCTAACCTAACTCTAACCCTAACCCCTAACCCTAATCTAACCCTAACCCTGCTCTAAACCTAACCCTATGCTAACCCTAACCCTAACCCTAATCTAACCCTAACCCTTACTGTATGCTAACCCTAACCCTAATATAACCCTAACCCTAACCCTAACCCTTAACCCTAACCCAACCCTAACCCTAATCTAACCCTAACCCTAACCCTAACCCTAACCCTTAAACTTATGCTAACCCTAACCCTAACCCTAATCTAACCCTAACCCTAACCCTACCCAACCCTAACACTAACCCTAGCCTAAAAAAAATAAAAATTTGCAGGCAAAAAATCAAAATTTCAAGAAAAACACAATTCTGAATTTTGAGGAAAAAAGGCAGAATTCTGAGTTTAAAAGTCAGACTTTTAACAAAAAAGGTTAGAATTTCAAGAACCCCCTAACCCTAACCCTAACCCTAACCCCCTAGCCCAAATCCTAACCCTACCCTATCCCTAACCCTAACCCAACCCTGGCCCTTAACCCTAACCCTACTCTAACCCTAACCCCTAACCCTAATCTAACCCTAACCCTACTCTAACTCTAACCCTAACCCATAACCCTAACCCTAACCCCTAACCCTATGCTAACCCTAACCCTAACCCTACTCTAACCCTAACCCTAACCCTAACCCTACTCTAAACCTAAACCTATCCCTTAACCCTAACCCTACCCTAATCTAACGCTAACCCCAACCCTAATCTAACCCTAACCCTAACCTTATGCTAACCCTAACCCTACCATAACCCTAACCCTCAACCCTAACCCTAATCTAACCCTAACCCTAACCCTAACCCTAATCTAACTCTAACCCTAACCCTAAGCCCTAACCCTAATCTAACCCTAACCCTACTCTAAACCTAAACCTAACCCTAACCCTAACCCTACCCTAACCCTAACCCTATGCTAACCCTAACCTTATGCTAACCCTAACCCTATCCCTTAACCCTAACCCTAACCCTAATCTAACCCTAACCCTTCCCTAACCTAACTCTAACCCTTATCCCTAACCCTACCCTAACCCTAACCCTAATCTAAACCTAAACCTAATCTTATGCTAACCCTAACCCTAACCTAACCATAACCCTAACCCTAACCCTAACACTAATCTAACACTAACCCTAACCCTACCCAACCCTAAACCTAACCCTAACCCATTTTTCAGCAAGAAAATCCCAAATTTGAAGGAAAAAAGTCCAAATTTCAAGAAAAAAAAAAACGTCTTAATTTTGAGGAAAAAAGGCAGAATTCTGAGTTTAAAAGTCAGACTTTTAACAAAAAAGGTTAGAATTTCAAGAAAGGAATCAGATTTTTAAGAAAAAAAAAATCCCATTTTTCAGCAAAAAAATCCCAAATTTGAAGGAAAAAAAGTCCAAATTTCAAGAAAAAAAAAACGTCTTAATTTTGAGGAAAAAAGGCAGAATTCTGAGTTTAAAAGTCAGACTTTTAACAAAAAAGGTTAGAATTTCAAGAACCCCCTAACCCTAACCCTAACCCCCTAGCCCAAATCCTAACCCTAACCCTTAACCCTAACCCTAACCCAACCCTGGCCCTTAAC
>CP136882.1:31410285-31465285 GCA_033000465.1 Sciaenops ocellatus | reverse complement strand
ACCCTAACCCTAACCCTAACCCTTAAACTTATGCTAACCCTAACCCTAACCCTAATCTAACCCTAACCCTAACCCTACCCAACCCTAACACTAACCCTAGCCTAAAAAAAATAAAAATTTGCAGGCAAAAAATCAAAATTTCAAGAAAAACACAATTCTGAATTTTGAGGAAAAAAGGCAGAATTCTGAGTTTAAAAGTCAGACTTTTAACAAAAAAGGTTAGAATTTCAAGAACCCCCTAACCCTAACCCTAACCCTAACCCCCTAGCCCAAATCCTAACCCTACCCTATCCCTAACCCTAACCCAACCCTGGCCCTTAACCCTAACCCTACTCTAACCCTAACCCCTAACCCTAATCTAACCCTAACCCTACTCTAACTCTAACCCTAACCCATAACCCTAACCCTAACCCCTAACCCTATGCTAACCCTAACCCTAACCCTACTCTAACCCTAACCCTAACCCTAACCCTACTCTAAACCTAAACCTATCCCTTAACCCTAACCCTACCCTAATCTAACGCTAACCCCAACCCTAATCTAACCCTAACCCTAACCTTATGCTAACCCTAACCCTACCATAACCCTAACCCTCAACCCTAACCCTAATCTAACCCTAACCCTAACCCTAACCCTAATCTAACTCTAACCCTAACCCTAAGCCCTAACCCTAATCTAACCCTAACCCTACTCTAAACCTAAACCTAACCCTAACCCTAACCCTACCCTAACCCTAACCCTATGCTAACCCTAACCTTATGCTAACCCTAACCCTATCCCTTAACCCTAACCCTAACCCTAATCTAACCCTAACCCTTCCCTAACCTAACTCTAACCCTTATCCCTAACCCTACCCTAACCCTAACCCTAATCTAAACCTAAACCTAATCTTATGCTAACCCTAACCCTAACCTAACCCTAACCCTAACCCTAACCCTAACACTAATCTAACACTAACCCTAACCCTACCCAACCCTAAACCTAACCCTAACCCATTTTTCAGCAAGAAAATCCCAAATTTGAAGGAAAAAAGTCCAAATTTCAAGAAAAAAAAAAACGTCTTAATTTTGAGGAAAAAAGGCAGAATTCTGAGTTTAAAAGTCAGACTTTTAACAAAAAAGGTTAGAATTTCAAGAAAGGAATCAGATTTTTAAGAAAAAAAAAATCCCATTTTTCAGCAAAAAAATCCCAAATTTGAAGGAAAAAAAGTCCAAATTTCAAGAAAAAAAAAACGTCTTAATTTTGAGGAAAAAAGGCAGAATTCTGAGTTTAAAAGTCAGACTTTTAACAAAAAAGGTTAGAATTTCAAGAAAGGAAGTCATATTTTTAAGAAAAAAAATCCCATTTTTCAGCAAAAAAATCCAAAATTTGAAGGAAAAAAAGTCCAAATTTCAAGAAAAATAAAACGTCTTAATTTTGAGGAAAAAAGGCAGAATTCTGAGTTTAAAAGTCAGACTTTTAACAAAAATGTTAGAATTTCAAGAACCCCCTAACCCTAACACTAACCCCCTAACCCAAATCCTAACCCTACCCTATCCCTAACCCTAACCCAACCCTAACCCTAACCTAACCCTAACCCTGGCCCTTAACCCTAACCCTAACCCTACTCTAACCCTAACCCCTAACCCTAATCTAACCCTAACCCTACTCTAACTCTAACCCTAACCCTTAACCCTAACCCTAACCCTATGCTAACCCTAACCCTAACCTTACTGTAACCCTAACCCTAACCCTAATCTAACACTAACCATAACACTAATCTAACCCTTACCCTATTCTAAACCTAAACCTATCCCATAACCCTAACCCTACCCTAATCTAACCCTAACCCTAACCTTATGCTAACCCTAACCCTAATCTAACCCTAACCCTACCATAACCCTAACCCTTAACTCTAACCCTAATCTAACCCTAACCCTACCCTAACCCTATGCTAACCCTAACCCTAACCCTAATCTAACTCTAACCCTAACCCTAACCCTAACCCCTAACCCTACTCTAAACCTAAACCTATCCCTTAACCCTAACCCTACCCTAACCCTAACCCTATGCTAACCCTAACCCTAACCTTATGCTAACCCTAACCCTAACCCTACCATAACCCTAACCCTAACCCAACCCTAACCCTAACCCTACCCTAACCTAACTCTAACCCTTAACCCTAACCCTACCCTAACCCTAACCCTAATCTAACCCTAAACCTAATCTTATGCTAACCCTAACCCTAACCTAACTATAACCCTAACCCTAACCCTAACCCAACCCCAACCCTAACCCTAATCTAACCCTAACCCTACCCTAACCCTAATCTAACCCTAACCCTAACCCTACCCAACCCTAACCCTAACCCTTAACCCTAATCTAACCCTACCCCTAACTTTATGCTAACCCTAACCCTAAGCTAACCCTAATCCTAACCCTAATCTAACCCTACCCCTAACTTTATGCTAACCCTAACCCTAATCTAACCCTAACCCTACCATAACCCTAACCCTAATCCTAACCCTAACCCTAACCCTGAACCCTAACCCAACCCTAATGCTAATCTAACCCTAACCCTAACCCTTAACCGTAATCTAACCCTAACCCTACTCTAAACCTAAACCTAACCCTTAACCCTAACCCTTCCCCAAACCTAACACTATGCTAACCCTAACCCTAACCCTAACCTTATGCTAACCCTAATCTAACCCTAACCCTACCATAACCCTAACCCTAATCCTAACCCTAACCCTTAACCCTAAACCAACACTAACCCTAATCTAACCCTAACCCTACCCTAACCTAACTCTAACCCTAACCCCTAACCCTAATCTAACCCTAACCCTGCTCTAAACCTAAACCTAACCCTTAACCCTAACCCTATGCTAACCCTAACCCTAATCTAACCCTAACCCTTACTGTATGCTAACCCTAACCCTAATATAACCCTAACCCTAATCCTAACCCTAACCCTAACCCTTAACCCTAACCCAACCCTAACCCTAATCTAACCCTAACCCTAACCCTTAAACTTATGCTAACCCTAAGCCTAACCCTAACCCTAATCTAACCCTAACCCTAACCCTACCCAACCCTAACACTAACCCTAGCCTAAAAAAAATAAAAATTTGCAGGCAAAAAATCAAAATTTCAAGAAAAACACAATTCTATATTTTGAGGAAAAAAGGGAGAATTCTGAGTTTAAAAGTCAGACTTTTAACAAAAAAGGTTAGAATTTCAAGAACCCCCTAACCCTAACCCTAACCCCCTAGCCCAAATCCTAACCCTACCCTATCCCTAACCCTAACCCAACCCTGGCCCTTAACCCTAACCCTACTCTAACTCTAACCCTAACCCTTAACCCTAACCCTACTCTAACCCTAACCCTTACCCTAACCCTACTCTAACCCTAACCCTAACCCTACTCTAAACCTAAACCTATCCCTTAACCCTAACCCTACCCTAATCTAACCCTAACCCCAACCCTAATCTAACCCTAACCCTAACCTTATGCTAACCCTAACCCTACCATAACCCTAACCCTGACCCTAACCCTAATCTAACCCTAACCCTAACCCTACCCAACCCTAACCCTAACCCTTAACCCTAATCTAACCCTACCCCTAACTTTATGCTAACCCTAACCCTAATCTAACCCTAACCCTATGCTAACACTAATCCTAACCCTAATCTAACCCTACCCCTAACTTTATGCTAACCCTAACCCTAATCTAACCCTAACCCTACCATAACCCTAACCCTAATCCTAACCCTAACCCTAACCCTGAACCCTAACCCATCCCTAATGCTAATCTAACCCTAACCCTAACCCTAACCCTTAACCATAATCTAACCCTAAACCTAACCCTTAACCCTAACCCTTCCCCAAACCTAACACTATGCTAACCCTAACCCTGACCCTAACCTTATGCTAACCCTAATCTAACCCTAACCCTACCATAACCCTAACCCTAATCCTAACCCTAACCCTTAACCCTAACCCAACACTAACCCTAATCTAACCCTAACCCTACCCTAACCTAACTCTAACCCTAACCCCTAACCCTAATCTAACCCTAACCCTGCTCTAAACCTAAACCTAACCCTTAACCCTAACCCTATGCTAACCCTAACCCTAACCCTAATCTAACCCTAACCCTAACTGTATGCTAACCCTAACCCTAATATAACCCTAACCCTAATCCTAACCCTAACCCTAACCCTTAACCCTAACCCTAATCTAACCCTAACCCTTAAACTTATGCTAACCCTAAGCCTAACCCTAACCCTAATCTAACCCTAACCCTAACCCTTAAACTTATGCTAACCCTAAGCCTAACCCTAACCCTAATCTAACCCTAACCCTAACCCTACCCAACCCTAAAACTAACCCTAACCTAAAAAAAATAAAAATTTGCAGGGAAAAAATCAAAATTTCAAGAAAAACACAATTCTGAATTTTGAGGAAAAAAGGCAGAATTCTGAGTTTAAAAGTCAGACTTTTAACAAAAAAGGTTAGAATTTCAATAAAGGAATCAGATTTTTAAGAAAAAAAAATCCCATTTTTCAGCAAAAAAATACCAAATTTGAAGGAAAAAAAATCCAAATTTCAAGAAAAAAAAAAAAAGTCTGAATTTTGAGGAAAAAAGACAGAATTCTGATTTTAAAAGTCAGACTTTTAACAAAAAAGGTTAGAATTTCAAGAACCCCCTAACCCTAACCCTAACCCCCTAGCCCAAATCCTAACCCTACCCTATCCCTAACCCTAACCCAACCCTAACCCTTAACCCTAACCCAACCCTAACCCTAATCTAACCCTAACCCTACCCTAACCTAACTCTAACCCTTATCCCTAACCCTACCCTAACCCTAACCCTAACCTAACCCTAACCCTAACCCAACCCCAACCCTAACCCTAATCTAACCCTAACCCTATGCTAACCCTAATCTAACCCTAACCCTACCCAACCCTAACCCTAACCCTAACCCATTTTTCAGCAAGAAAATCCAAAATTTGAAGGAAAAAAGTCCAAATTTCAAGAAAAAAACGTCTTAATTTTTAGGAAAAAAGGCAGAAATCTGAGTTTAAAAGTAAGACTTTTAACAAAAAAGGTTAGAATTTCAAGAACCCCCTAACCCTAACCCTAACCCTAACCCCCTAACCCAAATCCTAACCCTACCATATCCCTAACACTAACCTAACCCTAACCCTGGCCCTTAACCCTAACCCTAACCCTACTCTAACTCTAACCCCTAAGCCTAATCTAACCCTAACCCTAACACCTAACCCTATGCTAACCCTAACCCTAACCCTACTCTAACCCTAACCCTAACCCTAATCTAACTCTAACCCTAACCCTAACCCTACTCTAAACCTAAACCTATCCCTTAACCCTAACCCTACCCTAATCTAACCCTAACCCCAACCCTAATCTAACCCTAACCCTAACCTTATGCTAACCCTAACCCTAATCTAACCCTAACCCTTCCATAACCCTAACCCTCAACCCTAACCCTAATCTAACCCTACCCTAACCCTATGCTAACCCTAACCCTAACCCTAACCCTAAGCCCTAACCCTAATCTAACCCTAACCCTACTCTAAACCTAAACCTAACCCTTAACCCTAAACCTACCCTAACCCTAACCCTATGCTAACCCTAACCCTAACCCTAACCTTATGCTAACCCTAACCCTAACCCTAACCCTTAACCCTAACCCAACCCTAACCCTAATCTAACCCTAACCCTACCCTAACCTAACTCTAACCCTTATCCCTAACCCTACCCTAACCCTAATCTAACCCTAAACCTAATCTTATGCTAACCCTAACCCTAACCTAACCATAACCCTAATCCTAATGCTAACCCTAACCCAACCCCAACCCTAACCCTAATCTAACCCTAACCCTACCCTAACCCTATGCTAACCCTAACACTAATCTAACACTAACCCTATCCCTACCCAACCCTAACCCTAACCCTAACCCATTTTTCAGCAAAAAAATCCAAAATTTGAAGGAAAAAATTCCAAATTTCAAGAAAAAAAAACGTCTTAATTTTGAGGAAAAAAGGCAGAGTTCTGAGTTTAAAAGTCAGACTTTTAACAAAAAAGATTAGAATTTCAAGAACCCCCTAACCCTAACCCTAACCCCCTAGCCCAAATCCTAACCCTACCCTATCCCTAACCCTCACCCAACCCTGGCCCTTAACCCTACTCTAACCCTAACCCCTAACCCTAATCTAACCCTAACCCTACTCTAACTCTAACCCTAACCCTTAACCCTAACCCTAACCCCTAACCCTAACCCTACTCTAACCCTAACCCTAATCTAACTCTAACCCTAACCCTAACCCTAACCCTACTCTAAACCTAAACCTATCCCTTAACCCTAACCCTACCCTAATCTAACCCTAACCCCAACCCTAATCTAACCCTAACCCTAACCTTATGCTAACCCTAACCCTACCATAACCCTAACCCTCAACCCTAACCCTAATCTAACCCTAACCCTAACCCTAAGCCCTAACCCTAATCTAACCCTACTCTAAACCTAAACCTAACCCTTAACCCTAACCCTACCCTAACCCTAACCCTATGCTAACCCTAACCCTAACCCTAACCTTATGCTGACCCTAACCCTAACCCTTAACCCTAACCCTAATCTAACCCTAACCCTACCCTAACCTAACTCTAACCCTTATCCCTAACCCTACCCTAACCCTAACCCTAATCTAACCCTAAACCTAATCTTATGCTAACCCTAACCCTAACCTAACCATAACCCTAACCCTAACCCTAACCCAACCCCAACCCTAACCCTAATCTAACCCTAACCCTATGCTAACCCTAACCCTAACCTAACCCTAACCCTAACCCTACCCAACCCTAACCCTAACCCTAACCCATTTTTCAGCAAGAAAATCCAAAATTTGAAGGAAAAAAGTCCAAATTTCAAGAAAAAAAAAACGTCTTAATTTGGAGGAAAAAAGGCAGAATTCTGAGTTTAAACATCAGACTTTTAACAAAAAAGGTTAAAATTTCAAGAACCCCCTAACCCTAACCCTAACCCCCTAACCCAAATCCTACCCCTACCCTATCCCTAATGCTAACCCAACCCTAACCCTAACCTAACCCTAACCCTGGCCCTTAACCCTAACCCTAACCCTACTCTAACCCTAACCCCTAACCCTAATCTAACCCTAACCCTACTCTAACTCTAACCCTAACCCTTAACCCTAACCCCTAACCCTAACCCTACTCTAACCCTAACCCTAACCCTAATCTAACCCTAACCCTAACCCTAACCCTACTCTAAACCTAAACCTATCCCTTAACCCTAACCCTACCCTAATCTAACCCTAACCCCAACCCTAATCTAACCCTAACCGTAACCCTATGCTAACCTTAACCCTACCATAACCCTAACCCTCAACCCTAACCCTAATCTAACCCTAACCCTATGCTAACCCTAACCCTAACCCTAATCTAACTCTAACCCTAACCCTAAGCCCTAACCCTAATCTAACCCTAACCCTACTCTAAACCTAACCCTAACCCTTAACCCTAACCCTAACCCTATGCTAACCCTAACCCTAACCTTATGCTAACCCTAACCCTAACCCTTAACCCTAACCCAACCCTAACCCTAATCTAACCCTAACCCTACCCTAACCTAACTCTAACCCTTATCCCTAACCCTAACCCTAATCTAACCCTAAACCTAATCTTATGCTAACCCTAACCCTAACCATAACCCTAACCCTAACCCTAATCCAACCCCAACCCTAACCCTAATCTAACCCTAACCCCATGCTAACCCTAACCCTAATCTAACACTAACCCTAACCCTAATCCAACCCCAACCCTAACCCTAACCCTAATCTAACCCTAACCCCATGCTAACCCTAACCCTAACCCTAACCTTATGCTAACCCTAACCCTACCATAACCCTAACCCTCAACCCTAACCCTAATCTAACCCTAACCCTATGCTAACCCTAACCCTAATCTAACTCTAACCCTAACCCTAAGCCCTAACCTTAATCTAACCCTAACCCTACTCTAACCCTAAACCTAACCCTTAACCCTAACCCTACCCTAACCCTAACCCTATGCTAACCCTAACCCTAACCCTAACCTTATGCTAACCCTAACCCTAAACCTAACCCTTAACCCTAACCCAACCCTAACCCTAATCTAACTCTAACCCTACCCTAACCTAACTCTAACCCTTATCCCTAACCCTATCCCTAACCCTAATCTAACCCTAAACCTAATCTTATGCTAACCCTAACCCTAACCTAACCATAACCCTAACCCTAACCCTAACCCAACCCTAATCTAACCCTAACCCTATGCTAACCTTAACCCTAATCTAACACTAACCCTAACCCTACCCAACCCTAACCCTAACCCTAACCCTAACCCATTTTTCAGCAAGAAAATCCAAAATTTGAAGGAAAAAAGTCCAAATTTCAAGAAAAAAAAAAGTCTTAATTTTGAGGAAAAAAGGCATAATTCTGAGTTTAAAAGTCACACTTTTAACAAAAAAGGTTAGAATTTCAAGAACCCCTTAAACCTAACCCTAACCCCCTAACCCAAATCCTAACCCTACGCTATCCCTAACCCTAACCTAACCCTAACCCTGGCCCTTAACCTTAACCCTAACCCTAACCCTAAAAGTCAGACTTTTAACAAAAAAGGTTAGAATTTCAAGAACCCCCTAACCCTAACCCTAACCCCCTAGCCCAAATCCTAACCCTACCCTATCCCTAACCCTAACCCAACCCTGGCCCTTAACCCTAACCCTACTCTAACCCTAACCACTAACCCTAATCTAACCCTAACCCTACTCTAACTCTAACCCTAACCCTTAACCCTAACCCTAACCCTAACCCCTAACCCTACTCTAACCCTAACCCTAACCCTAACCCTACTCTAAACCTAAACCTATCCCTTAACCCTAACCCTACCCTAATCTAACCCTAACCACAACCCTAATCTAACCCTAACCTTATGCTAACCCTAACCCTACCATAACCCTAACCCTCAACCCTAACCCTAATCTAACCCTAACCCTACCCTAACCCTATGCTAGCCCTAACCCTAACCCTAACCCTAATCTAACCCTAACCCTAACCCTAATCTAACCCTAACCCTACTCTAAACCTAAACCTAACCCTTAACCCTAACCCTACCCTAACCCTAACCCTATGCTAACCCTAACCCTAACCCTAACCTTATGCTAACCCTAACCCTAACCCTTAACCCTAACCCTAATCTAACCCTAACCCTAATCTAACCCTAACCCTACCCTAACCTAACTCTAACCCTTATCCCTAACCCTACCCTAACCCTAACCCTAATCTAACCCTAACCCTATGCTAACCCTAACCCTACCCAACCCTAACCCTAACCCATTTTTCAGCAAGAAAATCCAAAATTTGAAGGAAAAAAAGTCCAAATTTCATGAAAAAAAAAAGTCTGAATTTTGAGGAAAAAAGGCAGAATTCTGATTTTAAAAGTCAGACTTTTAACAAAAAAGGTTAGAATTTCAACAACCCCCTAACCCTAAACCTAACCCTAACCCCCTAGCCCAAATCCTAACCCTACCCTATCCCTAACCCTAACCCAACCCTGGCCCTTAACCCTAACCCTAACCCTACTCTAACCCTAACCTCTAACCCTAATCTAACCCTAACCCTACTCTAACTCTAACCCTAACCCTCAACCCTAACCCTAACCCTAACCCCTAACCCTTTGCTAAACCTAACCCTAACCCTACTCTAACCCTAACCCTAACCCTAAACCTAACCCTACTCTAAACCTAAACCTATCCCTTAACCCTAACCCTACCCTAATCTAACCCTAACCCCAACCCTAATCTAACCTAACTCTAACCCTTATCCCTAACCCTACCCTAACCCTAACCCTAATCTAACCCTAAACCTAATCTTATGCTAACCCTAACCCTAACCTAACCATAACCCTAACCCTAACCCTAACCCAACCCCAACCCTAACCCTAACACTAACCCTAACCCTACCCAACCCTAACCCTAACCCTAACCCATTTTTCAGCAAGAAAATCTAAAATTTGAAGGAAAAAAGTAAAAATTTCAAGAAAAAAAAAACGTCTTAATTTTGAGGAAAAAAGGCAGAATTCTGAGTTTAAAATTCAGACTTTTAACAAAAAAGGTTAGAATTTCAAGAACCCCCTAACCCTAACTCTAACCCCCTAACCCAAATCTTAACCCTACCCTATCCCTAATGCTAACCCAACCCGAACCCTAACCTAACCCTAACCCTGGCCCTTAACCCTAACCCTAACCCTAACCCTACTCTAACCCTAACCCCTAACCCTAATCTAACCCTAACCCTACTCTAACTCTAACCCTAACCCTTAACCCTAACCCTAATCCTAACCCTAATCTAACCCTAACCCTAACCCTAATCTAACCCTAACCCTAACCCTAACCCTACTATAAACCTAAACCTATCCCTTAACCCTAACCCAACCCAATCTAACCCTAACCCCAACCCTAATCTAACCCTAACCCTAACCCTATGCTAACCTTAACCCTACCATAACCCTAACCCTTAACCCTAACCCTAATCTAACCCTAACCCTACCCTAACCCTATGCTAAACCTAACCCTAACCCTAATCTAACTCTAACCCTAACCCTAAGCCCTAACCCTAATCTAACCCTAACCCTACTCTAAACCTAAACCTAACCATTAACCCTAACCCTAACCCTATGCTAACCCTAACCCTAACCCTAATCTAACCCTAACCCTACTCTAACTCTAACCCTAACCCTTAACCCTAACCCCTAACCCTAACCCTACTCTAACCCTAACCCTAACCCTAATCTAACCCTAACCCTAACCCTACTCTAAACCTAATCCTATCCCTTAACCCTAACCCTACCCTAATCTAACCCTAACCCCAACCCTAATCTAACCCTAACCCTAACCCTATGCTAACCTTAACCCTACCATAACCCTCAACCCTAACCCTAATCTAACCCTGACCCTATGCTAACCCTAACCCTAACCCTAATCTAACTCTAACCCTAACCCTAAGCCCTAACCCTAATCTAACCCTAACCCTACTCTAAACCTAAACCTAACCCTTAACCCTAACCCTAACCCTATGCTAACCCTAACCCTAACCTTATGCTGACCCTAACCCTAACCCTTAACCCTAACCCAACCCTAACCCTAATCTAACCCTAACCCTACCCTAACCTAACTCTAACCCTTATCCCTAACTCTAACCCTAACCCCAACCCTAATCTAACCCTAACCCTAACCCTATGCTAACCTTAACCCTACCATAACCCTCAACCCTAACCCTAATCTAACCCTGACCCTATGCTAACCCTAACCCTAACCCTAATCTAACTCTAACCCTAACCCTAAGCCCTAACCCTAATCTAACCCTAACCCTACTCTAAACCTAAACCTAACCCTTAACCCTAACCCTAACCCTATGCTAACCCTAACCCTAACCTTATGCTGACCCTAACCCTAACCCTTAACCCTAACCCAACCCTAACCCTAATCTAACCCTAACCCTACCCTAACCTAACTCTAACCCTTATCCCTAACCCTAACCCTAATCTAACCCTAAACCTAATCTTATGCTAACCCTAACCCTAACCATAACCCTAACCCTAACCCTAATCCAACCCCAACCCTAACCCTAACCCTAATCTAACCCTAACCCCATGCTAACCCTAACCCTAATCTAACACTAACCCTAACCCTAATCCAACCCCAACCCTAACCCTAACCCTAATCTAACCCTAACCCCATGCTAACCCTAACCCTAACCCTAACCTTATGCTAACCCTAACCCTCAACCCTAAACCTAATCTAACCCTAACCCTATGCTAACCCTAACCCTAATCTAACTCTAACCCTAACCCTAAGCCCTAACCTTAATCTAACCCTAACCCTACTCTAAACCTAAACCTAACCCTTAACCCTAACCCTACCCTAACCCTAACCCTATGCTAACCCTAACCCTAACCCTAACCTTATGCTAACCCTAACCCTAAACCTAACCCTTAACCCTAACCCAACCCTAACCCTAATCTAACTCTAACCCTACCCTAACCTAACTCTAACCCTTATCCCTAACCCTAACCCTAACCCTAACCCTAACCCTAATCTAACCCTAAACCTAATCTTATGCTAACCCTAACCCTAACCTAACCATAACCCTAACCCTAACCCTAACCCAACCCCAACCCTAACCCTAATCTAACCCTAACCCTATGCTAACCCTAACCCTAATCTAACACTAACCCTAACCCTATCCCTAACCCTAACCCAACCCTGGCCCTTAACCCTAACCCTACTCTAACCCTAACCCCTAACCCTAATCTAACCCTAACCCTACTCTAACTCTAACCCTAACCCTTAACCGTAACCCTAACCCTAACCCTAACCCAAATCCTATCCCTACCCTATCCCTAACGCTAACCCAACCCTAACCCTAACCTAACCCTAACCCTGGCCCTTAACCCTAACCCTAACCCTAACCCTACTCTAAACCTAAACCTATCCCTTAACCCTAACCCTACCCTAATCTAACCCTAACGCCAACCCTAATCTAACCCTAACCCTAACCTTATGCTAATCCTAACCCTAATCTAACCCTAACCCTACCATAACCCTAACCCTCAACCCTAACCCTAATCTAACCCTAACCCTACCCTAACCCTATGCTAACCCTAACCCTAACCCTAATCTAACTCTAACCCTAACCCTAACCCTAAGCCCTAACCCTAATCTAACCCTAACCCTACTCTAAACCTAAACCTAACCCTTAACCCTAACCCTACCCTAACCCTAACCCTATGCTAACCCTAACCCTAACCCTAACCTTATGCTAACCCTAACCCTTAACCCTAACCCAACCCTAACCCTAATCTAACCCTAACCCTACCCTAACCTAACTCTAACCCTTATCCCTAACCCTACCCTAACCCTAACCCTAATCTAACCCTAAACCTAATCTTATGCTAACCCTAACCCTAACCTAACCATAACCCTAACCCATTTTTCAGCAAAAAAATCCCCAATTTGAAGGAAAAAAGTCCAAATTTCAAGAAAAAAAAAAACGTCTGAATTTTGAGGAAAAAAGGCAGAATTCTGAGTTTAAAAGTCAGACTTTTAACAAAAAAGGTTATAATTTCAAGAACCCCCTAACCCTAACCCTAACCCCCTAGCCCAAATCCTAACCCTACCCTATCCCTAACCCTAACCCTGGCCCTTAACCTTAACCCTAACCCTAACCCAGACTTTTAACAAAAAAGGTTAGAATTTCAAGAACCCCCTAACCCTAACCCTAACCCCCTAGCCCAAATCCTAACCCTAACCCAACCCTGGCCCTTAACCCTAACCCTACTCTAACCCTAACCACTAACCCTAATCTAACCCTAACCCTACTCTAACTCTAACCCTAACCCTTAACCCTAACCCTAACCCTAACCCCTAACCCTACTCTAACCCTAACCCTAACCCTAACCCTACTCTAAACCTAAACCTATCCCTTAACCCTAACCCTACCCTAATCTAACCCTAACCACAACCCTAATCTAACCCTAACCTTATGCTAACCCTAACCCTACCATAACCCTAACCCTCAACCCTAACCCTAATCTAACCCTAACCCTACCCTAACCCTATGCTAACCCTAACCCTAACCCTAACCCTAATCTAACTCTAACCCTAACCCTAACCCTAATCTAACCCTAACCCTACTCTAAACCTAAACCTAACCCTTAACCCTAACCCTACCCTAACCCTAACCCTATGCTAACCCTAACCCTAACCCTAACCTTATGCTAACCCTAACCCTAACCCTAATCTAACCCTAACCCTACCCTAACCTAACTCTAACCCTTATCCCTAACCCTACCCTAACCCTAACCCTAATCTAACCCTAACCCTATGCTAACCCTAACCCTACCCAACCCTAACCCTAACCCATTTTTCAGCAAGAAAATCCAAAATTTGAAGGAAAAAAAGTCCAAATTTCATGAAAAAAAAAAAGTCTGAATTTTGAGGAAAAAAGGCAGAATTCTGAGTTTAAAAGTCAGACTTTTAACAAAAAAGGTTAGAATTTCAACAACCCCCTAACCCTAAACCTAACCCTAACCCCCTAGCCCAAATCCTAACCCTACCCTATCCCTAACCCTAACCCAACCCTGGCCCTTAACCCTAACCCTAACCCTACTCTAACCCTAACCTCTAACCCTAATCTAACCCTAACCCTACTCTAACTCTAACCCTAACCCTCAACCCTAACCCTAACCCTAACCCCTAACCCTTTGCTAAACCTAACCCTAACCCTAAACCTAACCCTACTCTAAACCTAAACCTATCCCTTAACCCTAACCCTACCCTAATCTAACCCTAACCCCAACCCTAATCTAACCCTAACCCTAACCCTACCCTAACCCTATGCTAACCCTAACCCTAACCCTAACCCTACTCTAAACCTAAACCTAACCCTTAACCCTAACCCTACCCTAACCCTAACCCTATGCTAACCCTAACCCTAACCCTAACCTTATGCTAACCCTAACCCTAACCCTTAACCCTAACCCAACCCTAACCCTAATCTAACCCTAACCCTACCCTAACCTAACTCTAACCCTTATCCCTAACCCTACCCTAACCCTAACCCTAATCTAACCCTAAACCTAATCTTATGCTAACCCTAACCCTAACCTAACCATAACCCTAACCCTAACCCTACCCAACCCTAACCCTAACCCATTTTTCAGCAAGAAAATCCAAAATTTAAAGGAAAAAAAGTCCAAATTTCAAGAAAAAAAAAACGTCTGAATTTTGAGGAAAAAAGGCAGAATTCTGAGTTTAAAAGTCAGACTTTTAACAAAAAAGGTTAGAATTTCAAGAAAGGAAGTCATATTTTTAAGAAAAAAAAATCAAAATTTTAGGCCAAAAGGTCAAATTTTGAAGGAAAAAAAGTCCAAATTTCAAGAAAAAAAAACGTCTGAATTGTGAGGAAAAAAGGCAGAATTCTGAGTTTAAAAGTCTGACTTTTAACAAAAAAGGTTAGAATTTCAAGAAAGGAATCAGATTTTTAAGAAAAAAAAATCAAAATTTTGGCCAAAAGGTCAAATTTTGAAGGAAAAAAAGTCCAAATTTCAGGAAAAAAAAACGTCTGAATTTTGAGGAAAAAAGGCAGAATTCTGAGTTTAAAAGTCAGACTTTTAACAAAAAAGGTTAGAATTTCAAGAAAGGAAGTCATATTTTTAAGAAAAAAAAATCTAAATTTTAGGCCAAAAGGTCAAATTTTGAAGGAAAAAAAGTCCAAATTTCAAGAAAAAAAAACGTCTGAATTTTGAGGAAAAAAGGCAGAATTCTGAGTTTAAAAGTCAGACTTTTAACAAAAAAGGTTAGAATTTCAAGAAACGAATCAGATTTTAAAGGAAAAAATATCCCATTTTTCAGCAAAAAAATCCCAAATTTGAAGAAAAAAAAGTCCAAATTTCAAGAAAAAAAAAAAGTCTGAATTTTGAGGAAAAAAGGCAGAATTCTGAGTTTAAAAGTCAGACTTTTAACAAAAAAGGTTAGAATTTCAAGAAAGGAAGTCATATTTTTAAGAAAAAAAAATCAAAATTTTAGGCCAAAAGGTCAAATTTTGAAGGAAAAAAAGTCCAAATTTCAAGAAAAAAAAACGTCTGAATTGTGAGGAAAAAAGGCAGAATTCTGAGTTTAAAAGTCAGACTTTTAACAAAAAAGGTTAGAATTTCAAGAAACGAATCAGATTTTTAAGAAAAAAAAAATCAAAATTTTGGCCAAAAGGTCAAATTTTGAAGGAAAAAAAGTCCAAATTTGAAGAAAAAAAAAACATCTGAATTTTGAGGAAAAAAGGCAGAATTCTGAGTTTAAAAGTCAGACTTTTAACAAAAAAGGTTAGAATTTCAAGAAAGGAATCAGATTTAAAAAAAAAAAAATCCCATTTTTCAGCAAAAAAATCCCAAATTTGAAGGAAAAAAAGTCCAAATTTCAAGAAAAAAAAAACGTCTGAATTTTGAGGAAAAAAGGCAGAATTCTGAATTTAAAAGTCAGACTTTTAACAAAAAAGGTTAGAATTTCAAGAAAGGAATCAGATTTTTAAGAAAAAAAAATCAAAATTTTGGCCAAAAGGTCAAATTTTGAAGGAAAAAAAAACGTCTGAATTTTGAGGAAAAAAGGCAGAATTCTGAGTTTAAAAGTCTGACTTTTAACAAAAAAGGTTAGAATTTCAAGAAAGGAATCAGATTTTTAAGAAAAAAAAAATCAAAATTTTGGCCAAAAGGTCAAATTTTGAAGGAAAAAAAGTCCAAATTTCAGGAAAAAAAAACGTCTGAATTTTGAGGAAAAAAGGCAGAATTCTGAGTTTAAAAGTCAGACTTTTAACAAAAAAGGTTAGAATTTCAAGAAAGGAAGTCATATTTTTAAGAAAAAAAAATCTAAATTTTAGGCCAAAAGGTCAAATTTTGAAGGAAAAAAAGTCCAAATTTCAAGAAAAAAAAACGTCTGAATTTTGAGGAAAAAAGGCAGAATTCTGAGTTTAAAAGTCAGACTTTTAACAAAAAAGGTTAGAACTTCAAGAAAGGAATCAGATTTTTAAGAAAAAAAAGATCCCATTTTTCAGCAAAAAAATCCCAAATTTGAAGGAAAAAAAGTCCAAATTTCAAGAAAAAAAAGTCTGAATTTTGAGGAAAAAAGGCAGAATTCTGAGTTTAAAAGTCAGACTTTTAACAAAAAAGGTTAGAATTTCAAGAAAGGAATCAGTTTTTAAGAAAAAAAAGATCCCATTTTTCAGCAAAAAAATCCCAAATTTGAAGGAAAAAATGTCCAAATTTCAAGAAAAAAAAAGTCTGAATTTTGAGGAAAAAAGGCAGAATTCTGAGTTTAAAAGTCAGACTTTTAACAAAAAAGGTTAGAATTTCAAGAAAGGAATCAGATTTTTAAGAAAAAAAAATCAAAATTTTGGCCAAAAGGTCAAATTTTGAAGGAAAAAAAGTCCAAATTTGAAGAAAAAAAAAACATCTGAATTTTGAGGAAAAAAGGCAGAATTCTGAGTTTAAAAGTCAGACCTTTAACAAAAAAGGTTAGAATTTCAAGAAAGGAATCAGATTTTTAAGAAAAAAAAAATCAAAATTTTGGCCAAAAGGTCAAATTTTGAAGGAAAAAAAGTCCAAATTTCAGGAAAAAAAAACGTCTGAATTTTGAGGAAAAAAGGCAGAATTCTGAGTTTAAAAGTCAGACTTTTAACAAAAAAGGTTAGAATTTCAAGAAAGGAATCAGATTTTTAAGAAAAAAAAAATCAAAATTTTGGCCAAAAGGTCAAATTTTGAAGGAAAAAAAGTCCAAATTTCAGGAAAAAAAAAACGTCTGAATTTTGAGGAAAAAAGGCAGAATTCTGTGTTTAAAAGTCAGACTTTTAACAAAAAAGGTTAGAATTTCAAGAAAGGAATCAGATTTTAAAGGAAAAAAGATCACATTTTTCAGCAAAAAAATCCCAAATTTGAAGGAAAAAAAGTCCAAATTTCAAGAAAAAAAAACGTCTGAATTTTGAGGAAAAAAGGCAGAATTCTGAGTTTAAAAGTCAGACTTTTAACAAAAAAGGTTAGAATTTCAAGAACCCCCTAACCCTAACCCTAACCCCCTAGCCCAAATCCTAACCCTAACCCAACCCTAACCCTATCCCTAATCTAATCCTAACCTTAACCCTACTCTAACCCTGACCCTTAACCCTATGCTAACCCTAACCCCTAACCCTAATCTAACCCTAACCCTACTCTAAACCAAAACCTAACCCTTAACCCTAACCCTACCCTAAACCTTAACCCTAACCCTAATCTAACCCTAACCCTAATCCTAATCTAACCCTAACCCTAACCCTATGCTAACCCTACCCCTACTATAACCCTAACCCTAATCCTAACCCTACTCTAACCCTAACCCTAATCTAACCCCAACCCTAACCCTGATCTATCCCTAACCCCTAACCCTAACCCTAACCCTAACCCTACCCTAACCCCTAACCCTAACCCTTTTAACAAAAATGGTTAGAATTTCAAGAACCCCCTAACCCTAACCCTAACCATACCCTAACCCTAATCTAACCCTAACCCTAACACTACAGATTAGAATGTCAAGAACCCCCTAGCCCAAATCCTAACCCTACCCTATCCCTAACCCTAACCCAACCCTAACCCTAACTCTAACCATACCCTAACCCTAATCTAACCCTAACCCTAACACTACAGATTAGAATGTCAAGAACCCCCTAGCCCAAATCCTAACCCTACCCTATCCCTAACCCTAACCCAACCCTAACCCTATCCCTTAACCCTAACCCTAACCTAACCCTAACCCTGGCCCTTAACCCTAACCCTAACCCTAACCCCTAACCCTACTCTACACCTAAACCTAACCCTTAACCCTAACCCTTAACCCTAACCCTAATCTAACCCTAACCCTAACCCTATGCTAACCCTAACCCTACCATAACCCTAACCCTAACCCTAACCCTACTCTAACCCTAGGCCTAAGCCTAACCCTACCCCTACTCCAAGCCTAAACCTAACCCTTAACCCTAACCCTTAACCCTAACCCTAATCTAACCCTAACCCTAACCCTATGCTAACCCTAACCCTACCATAACCCTAACCCTAACCCTAACCCTAGGCCTAAGCCTAACCCTACCCCTACTCCAAGCCTAAACCTAACCCTTAAACCTAACCCTACCCTAAACCCTAACCCTAATCTAACCATATGCTAACCCTAATCCTATTCTAACCCTAACCCTAACCCTTAACCCTATGCTAACCCTAACCCTAACCCTGATCTAACCCTAACCCTAACCCTACTCTAACCCTAACCCTTAACCCTATGCTAACCCTAACCCTAACCCTACTCTAACCCTAACCCTTAACCCTATGCTAACCCTAACCCCTAACCCTAATCTAACCCTAACCCTACTCTAAACCTAAACCTAACCCTTAACCCTAACCCTACTCTAACCCTTAACCCTAACCCTAATCTAACCCTAACCCAATCCCTATGTTAACCCTACCCCTAATCTATCCCTACCCCTACCATAACCCTAACCCTAATCCTAACCCTACTCTAACCCTAATCTGAACCCTAACCCTAACCCTAATCTAACCCTAACCCTACTCTAACCCTAACCCTAACCCTAACCCTACTCTAACCCTAACCCTAATCTAACCCCAACCCTAACCCTGATCTATCCCTAACCCCTAACCCTAACCCTAATCTAACCCTAACCCTACTCTAGCCTTAAACCTAACCCTTAACCCTAACCCTAACCCTTAACCCTATGCTAACCCTACTCTAACCCTAACCCCTAACCCTAACCCTAATATAACCTTAACCCTACCCTAACCCCTAACCCTTTTAACAAAAATGGTTAGAATTTCAAGAACCCCCTAACACTAACCCTAACCATACCCTAACCCTAATCTAACCCTAACCCTAACACTAATCTAACCATAACCCTAACACTACTCTAAACCTAACCCTTAACCCTATGCTAGCCCTAAACCTAACCCTAATCTAACCCTAACCCTAACCCTAACCATAGCCTGAGAAAAATCAAAATTTGCAGGCAAAAAGTCAAAATTTCAAGAAAAAAACAAATCTGAATTTTAACGAAAAAAGGCAGAATTCTGAGTTTAAAAGTCAGACTGTTAACAAAAATTGTTAGAATTTCAAGAACGCCCTAACCCTAACCCTAACCATACCCTAACCCTAATCTAACCCTAACCCTACAGATTAGAATTTCAGGAACCCCCTAGCCCAAATCGTAACCCTACCCTATCCCTAACCTAAACCCAACCCTAACCCTATCCCTTAACACTAACCCTAACCTAACCCTAACCCTAACCCTAATCTAACCCTAACCCCTAACCCTACTCTAAACCTAAACCTAACCCTAACCCTTAACCCTAATCTAACCCTAACCCTACTCTAACCCTAACCCTAAGCCTAACCCTAACCTTACTCTAAGCCTAAACCTAACCCTTAACCCTAACCCTACCCTAACCCCTAACCCTAACCCTGATCTAACCCTATGCTAACCCTAATCCTATTCTAACCCTAACCCTAACCCTAACCCTTAATCCTATGCTAACCCTAACCCTAACCCTGATCTAACCCTAACCCTAACCCTACTCTAACCCTAACCCTTAACCCTATGCTAACCCTAACCCTAACCCTAATCTAACCCTAACCCTTAACCCTATGCTAACCCTAACCCCTAACCCTAATCTAACCCTAACCCTACTCTAACCCTTAACCCTAACCCTAATCTAACCCTAACCCTATCCCTATGTTAACCCTACCCCTAATCTAACCCTACCCCTACCATAACCCTAACACTAATCCTAACCCTACTCTAACCCTAACCCTAATCTGAACCCTAACCCTAATCTAAACCCAACCCTAACCCTGATCTATCCCTAACCCTACTCTACCCTTAAACCTAACCCTTAACCCTAACCCTAACCCTTAACCCTATGCTAACCCTAACCCTAACCCTACTCTAACCCTAACCCCTAACCCTAACCCTAATATAACCTTAACCCTACCCTAACCCCTAACCCTAACCCTTTTAACAAAAATGGTTAGAATTTCAAGAACCCCCTAACCCTAACCCTAACCATACCCTAACCCTAATCTAACCCTAACCCTAACCCTACAGATTAGAATTTCAGGAACCCCCTAGCCCAAATCGTAACCCTACCCTATCCCTAACCTAAACCCAACCCTAGCCCTATCCCTTAACACTAACCCTAACCTAACCCTAACCCTGGCCCTTAACCCTAACCCTAACCCTACTCTAACCCTAACCCCTAACCCTAGTCTAACCCTAACCTTAACCCTATGCTAACCCTAACCCTAACCCTAACCCTAATCTAACCCTAACCCCTAACCCTACTCTAAACCTAACCCTAACCCTTAACCCTAATCTAACCCTAACCCTACTCTAACCCTAACTCTAAGCCTAACCCTAACCTTACTCTAAGCCTAACCCTAACCCTTAACCCTAACCCTACCCTAACCCCTAACCCTAACCCTAATCTAACCCTATGCTAACCCTAACCCTAACCCTAACCCTTAACCCTATGCTAACCCTAACCCTAACCCTACAGATTAGAATTTCAAGAATCCCCTAGCCCAAATCCTAACCCTACCCTATCCCTAACCCTAACCCAACCCTAACCCTATCCCTTAACCCTAACCCTAACCTAACCCTAACCCTGGCCCTTAACCCTAACCCTACTCTAACCCTAACCCTAGTCTAACTCTAACCCTAACCCTTAACCCTAACCCCTAACCCTATGCTAACCCTAACCCTAACCCCTAACCCTACTCTACACCTAAACCTAACCCTTAACCCTAACCCTACCCTAACCCTTAACCCTAACCCTAACCCTATGCTAACCCTAACCCTACCCTAACCCTAATCCTAATGCTAACCCTACTCTAACCCTAACCCTAACCCTACTCTAAGCCTAAACCTAACCCTTAAACCTAACCCTACCCTAAACCCTAACCCTAATCTAACCATATGCTACCCCTAACCCTATGCTAACCCTAAACCTAACCCTTAACCCTATGCTAACCCTACCCCTAACCCTAATCTAACCCTAACCCTACTCTAACCCTAACCCTTAACCCTAGGCTAACCCTAACCCTACTCTAACCCTAACCCTTAACCCTATGCTAACCCTAACCCCTAACCCTAATCTAACCCTAACCCTACTCTAAACCTAAACCTAACCCTTAACCGTAACCCTACCCTAACCCTTAACCCTAACCCTAATCTAACCCTAACCCTACCCCTAATCTAACCCTACCCCTACCATAACCCTAACCCTAATCCTAACCCTGCTCTAACCCTAACCCTAAACTGAACCCTAACCCTAACCCTAATCTAACCCTAACCCTAACCGTACTCTAACCCTAACCCTTAACCCTATCCTAGCCCTAACCCTTACCCTAATCTAACCCTAACCCTAACCCTAACCCTAGCCTGAGAAAAATCAAAATTTGGAGGCAAAAAGTCAAAATTTCAAGAAAAAAACAATTCTGAATTTTCACGAAAATAGGAAGAATTCTCATTTTAAAAGTCAGACTTTTAACAAAAATGTTTAGAATTTCAAGAATGCCCTAACCCTAACCCTAACCATACCCTAACCCTAATCTAACCCTAACCATAACCCTACAGATTAGAATTTCAAGAACCCCCTAGCCCAAATCGTAACCCTACCCTATCCCTAACCTTAACCCAACCCTAACCCTATCCCTTAACCCTAACCCTAACCTAACCCTAACCCTAGCCCTTAACCCTAACCCTAACCCTACTCTAACCCTAACCCCTAACCCTAATCTAACCCTAACCGTAGTCTAAGTCTACCCCTAACACTTAACCTTAACCCCTAACCCTATGCTAACCCTAACCCTAATCTAACCCTAACCCCTAACCCTACTCAAAACCTAACCCTAACCCTAACCCTACCCTAACCCTTAAACCTAACCCTTAACCCTAACCCTAACTCTAACTCTACTCTAACCCTAACCCTAACCCTACTCTAAGCCTAAACCTAACCCTTAACCCTAACCCTACCCTAACCCCTAACCCTAATCTAACCCTATGCTAACCCTAACCCTAACCCTTAACCCTATGCTAAGCCTGACCCTAACCCTGATCTAACCCTACCCCTAACCCTACTCTAACCCTAACCCTTAACCGTATGCTAACCCTAACCCTAACCCTAATCTAACCCTAACCCTAACCCTTAACCCTATGCTAACCCTAACCCTAACCCTAATCTGACCCTAACCTTAACCCTACTCTAACCCTGACCCTTAACCCTATGCTAACCCTAACCCCTAACCCTAATCTAATCCTAACCCTACTCTAAACCTAAACCTAAGCCTTAACCCTAACCCTACCCTAACCCTTAACCCTAACCCTAATCTAACCCTAACCCTAACACTATGCTAACCCTACCCCTACCATAACCATAACCCTAATCCTAACCCTACTCTAACCCTAACCCTAATCTAACCCTAACCCTGATCTATCCCTAACCCCTAACCCTAACCCTAATCTAACCCTAACCCTACTCTAACCCTAAACCTAACCCTTAACCCTAACCCTAATCTAACCTTAACCCTAACCTAACCCTAACCCTAACCCTTTTAACAAAAATGGTTAGAATTTCAAGAACCCCCTAACCATAACCATAACCATACCCTAACCCTAATCTAACCCTAACCCTAACCCCACAGATTAGAATGTCAAGAACCCCCTAGCCCAAATCATAACCCTACCCTATCCCTAACCCTAACCCAACCCTAACCCTATCCCTTAACCCTAACCCTGGCCCTTAACCCTAACCCTAACCCTACTCTAACCCTAACCCTAGTCTAACTCTAACCCTAACCCTTAACCCTAACCACTAACCCTATGCTAACCCTAACCCTAACCCCTAACCCTACTCTACACCTAAACCTAACCCTTAACCCTAACCCTACCCTTAACCCTTAACCCTAATCCTAACCCTATGCTAACCCTAACCCTACCATAACCCTAATGCTAACCCTAACCCTACTCTAACCCTACCCTAACCCTTAACCCTAACCCTACCCTAACCCTAACCCTAACCCTGAGGAAAACAGGCAGAGTTCTGAGTTTAAAAGTCAGACTTTTAACAAAAATGGTTAGAATTTCAAGAACCCCCTAACCCTAACCCTAACCATACCCTAACCCTAATCTAACCCTAACCCTAACCCTACAGATTAGAATTTCAAGAACCCCCTAGCCAAAATCCTAACCCTACCCTATCCCTAACCCTAACCCAACTCTAACCCTAACCCTGGCCCTTAACCCTAACCCTACTCTAACCCTAACCCTAGTCTAACTCTAACCCTAACCCTTAACCCTAACACCTAACCCTATGCTAACCCTAACCCCTAACCCTACTCTAAACCTAAACCTAACCCTTAACCCTAACCCTACCCTAACCCTAACCCTAATCTAACCCTAAGCCTATGCTAACCCTAACCCTACCATAACCCTAATCCTAATCCTAACCCTACTCTAACACTAAGCCTAACCCTACTCTAAGCCTAAACCTAACCCTTAAACCTAACCCTACCCTGAACTCTAAACCTACCCCTACTCGAAACCTAACCCTAACCCTAACCCTACCCTAACCCTTAAACCTAACCCTTAACCCTAACCCTAACTCTAACTCTACTCTAACCCTAACCCTAACCCTACTCTAAGCCTAAAACTAACCCTTAACCCTAACCCTACCCTAACCCCTAACGCTAATCTAACCCTATGCTAACCCTAACCCTAACCCTTAACCCTATGCTAAGCCTGACCCTAACCCTGATCTAACCCTACCCCTAACCCTACTCTAACCCTAACCCTTAACCGTATGCTAACCCTAACCCTTAACCCTATGCTAACCCTAACCCTAATCTGACCCTAACCTTAACCCTACTCTAACCCTGACCCTTAACCCTATGCTAACCCTAACCCCTAACCCTAATCTAATCCTAACCCTACTCTAAACCTAAACCTAAGCCTTAACCCTAACCCTACTCTAACCCTTAACCCTAACCCTTATCTAACCCTAACCCTAACACTATGCTAACCCTAACCCTTGAATTTCAAGAACCCCCTAACCATAACCATAACCATACCCTAACCCTAATCTAACCCTAACCCTAACCCTACAGATTAGAATGTCAAGAACCCCCTAGCCCAAATCCTAACCCTACCCTAACCCAACCCTAACCCTATCCCTTAACCCTAACCCTGGCCCTTAACCCTAACCCTAACCCTACTCTAACCCTAACCCTAGTCTAACTCTAACCCTAACCCTTAACCCTAACCACTAACCCTATGCTAACCCTAACCCTAACCCCTAACCCTACTCTACACCTAAACCTAACCCTTAACCCTAACCCTACCCTAACCCTTAACCCTTAACCCTAACCCTAACCCTATGCTAACCCTAACCCTACCATAACCCTAATGCTAACCCTAACCCTACTCTAACCCTACCCTAACCCTTAACCCTAACCCTACCCTAACCCTAACCCTAGCCTGAGAAAAATCAAAATTTGCAGGCAAAACGTAAAAATTTCATGAAAAAAACAATTCTGAATTTTATTGAAAAAAGGCAGAATTCTGATTTTAAAAGTCAGACTTTTAACAAGAATAGTTAGAATTTCAAGAACCCCCTAACCCTAACCATACCCTAACCCTAATCTAACCCTAACCCTAACCCTACAGATTAGAATTTCAAGAACCCCCTAGCCCAAATCGTAACCCTACCCTATCCCTAACCTTAACCCAACCCTAACCCTATCCCTTAACCCTAACCCTAACCTAACCCTAACCCTGGCCCTTAACCCTAACCCTAACCCTACTCTAACCCTAACCCCTAACCCTAATCTAACCCTAACCCTAGTCTAACTCTAACCCTAACACTTAACCCTAACCCCTAACCCTATGCTAACCCTAACCCTAACCCTAACCCTAATCTAACCCTAACCCTAACCATACCCTAACCCTTAACCTTAACCCTAACCCTAATCTAACCCTAGTCTAGCCCTAACCCTAAGCCTAACCCTACTCTAAGCCTAAACCTAACCCTTAACCCTATCCCTACCCTAACCCCTAACCCTAACCCTAATCTAACCCAATGCTAACCCTAACCCTATGCTGACCCTAACCCTAACCCTAACCCTTAACCCTATGCTAACCCTAACCCTAACCCTGATCTAACCCTACCCCTAACCCTACTCTAACCCTAACCCTTAACACTATACTAACCCTAACCCTAATCTAACCCTAACCCTAACCCTTAACCCTATGCTAACCCTAACCCTAATCTAACCCTAACCCTGATCTATCCCTAACCCCTAACCCTAACCCTACTCTAACCCTAACCCTAACACTTAACCCTATGCTAACCCTAACCCTAATCTAACCCTAACCCTAACTCTACTCTAACCCTAACCCTACCCTAACCCCTAACCCTAACCCCTAACCCTGAGGAAAAAAGGCAGAATTCTGAGTTTAAAAGTCAGACTTTTAACAAAAATGGTTAGAATTTAGAGAACCCACTAATCCTAACCCTAACCGTACCTTAACCCTAATCTAACCCTAACCCTAACCCTAAAGATTAGAATTTCAAGAACCCCCTAGCCAAAATCCTAACCCTACCCTAACCATAACCCTAACCCAACACTAACCCTAACCCAACCCTAACCCTGGCCCTTAACCCTAACCCTAACCCTACTCTAACCCTAACCCCTAACCCTAATCTAACCCTAACCCTACTCTAACTCTAACCCTAACCCTTAACCCTAACCCTATACTAACCCTAACCCTAACCTAACTCTAACCTTAAACCTTATCTACCCCTAACCCCTAACCCTAACCCTAACCCTTATCTAACCCAACTCTGACCCTAACCCTAACCCTTAACCCTAACCCTACACTAACCCCTAACCCTAACCCTACCCTAACCCTATACTAACCTTAACCCTAACCCTAACTCCTAACCCTAATCTAACCCTAACCCTACTCTAAACCTAAACCTAACCCTTAACCCTAACCCTACCATAACCCTAACCCTAACCCTATGCTAACCCTAACCCTAATCTAACCCTAACCCTAACCCTAACCCAATTCTGAATTTTGAGGAAAAAAGACACAATTCTGAGTTTAAAAGTCAGACTTTTAGAAAAATGGTTAGAATTTCAAGAATCCCCTAATCCTAACCCTAACCGTACCTTAACCCTAATCTAACCCTAACACTAACCCTAAAGATTAGAATTTCAAGAACCCCCTAGCCCAAATCCTAACCCTACCCTAACCATAACCCTAACCCAACCCTAACCCTAACCCAACCCTAACCCTGGCCCTTAACCCTAACCCTAACCCTACTCTAACCCTAACCCCTAACCCTAATCTAACCCTAACCCTACTCTAACCCTAACCCTTAACCCTAACCCTAACCCTATGCTAACCCTAACCCCTAACCCTAACCCTAACCCTAACCCTACTCTGACCCTAACCCTAACCCTTAACCCTAACCCTATACTAACCCCTAACCCTAACCCTACACTAACCCTATACTAACCTTAACCCTAACCCTAACCCTAACCCCTAACCCTAATCTAACCCTAACCCTAGCCTATGCTAACCCTAGCCCTAATCTAACCCTAACCCTACCCAATCCTAAAACTAACCCTCATCTAAACCTAAGCCTACCCGAACCCTACCCAAACCCTAACACTAACCCTAGCCTGAAAAAAATGAAAATTTGCAGGCAAAAAGTCAAAATTTCAAGGAAAAAACAATTCTGAATTTTGAGGAAAAAAGAGAGAATTCTGAGTTTAAAAGTCAGACTTTTAGAAAAATGGTTAGAATTTCAAGAATCCCCTAATCCTAACCCTAACCGTACCTTAACCCTAATCTAACCCTAACACTAACCCTAAAGATTAGAATTTCAAGAACCCCCTAGCCCAAATCCTAACCCTACCCTAACCATAACCCTAACCCAACCCTAACCCTAACCCAACCCTAACCCTGGCCCTTAACCCTAACCCTACTCTAACCCTAACCCCTAACCCTAATCTAACCCTAACCCTACTCTAACCCTAACCCTTAACCCTATGCTAACCCTAACCCCTAACCCTAACCCTAACCCTAATCTAACCCTAACCCTACTCTGACCCTAACCCTAACCCTTAACCCTAACCCTATACTAACCTCTAACCCTAACCCTACACTAACCCTATACTAACCTTAACCCTAACCCTAACCCCTAACCCTAATCTAACCCTAACCCTAACCTATGCTAACCCTAGCCCTAATCTAACCCTAACCCTACCCAATCCTAAAACTAACCCTCATCTAAACCTAACCCTACCCGAACCCTACCCAAACCCTAACACTAACCCTAGCCTGAAAAAAATGAAAATTTGCAGGCAAAAAGTCAAAATTTCAAGGAAAAAACAATTCTGAATTTTGAGGAAAAAAGAGAGAATTCTGAGTTTAAAAGTCAGACGTTTAGAAAAATGGTTAGAATTTCAAGAACCCCCTAATCCTAACCCTAACCATACCCTAACCCTAATCTAACCCTAACCCTAACCCTAAAGATTAGAATTTCAAGAAGCCCCTAGTCCAAATCCTAATCCTACCCTATCCCTAACCCTAACCCAACCCTAACCCTATCCCTTAACCCTAACCCTAACCTAACCCTAACCCTGGCCCTTAACCCTAACCCTACTCTAACCCTAACCCCTAACCCTAATCTAACCCTAACCCTACTCTGACTCTAACCCTAACCCTTAACCCTAACCCTAACCCCTAACGCTATGCTAACCCTAACCCTAATGCTAATCTAACTCTAACCCTAACCCTAACCCCTAACCCTAATCTAACCCTAACCCTACTCTAAACCTAAACCTAAACCTTAACCCTAACCCTATGCTAACACTGACCCTAACCCTAACCCTAATCTGACCCTAACCCTAACCGTAGGCTAACCCTAACCCTTAACCCTAACCCAACCCTAACCCTAACCCTAACCAACCCTAACACTAACCCTCATCTAAACCTAACCCTACCCTAACCCTAACACTAACCCTAGCCTGAAAAAAATGAAAATTTGCAGGCAAAAAGTAAAAATTTAAAGAAAAACAATTCTGAATTTTGAGGAAAAAAGTCAGAATTCTGAGTTGAAAAGTCAGACTATTAAAGAAAATGGTTAGAATTTCAAGAACCCCCTAATCCTAACCCTAACCGTACCTTAACCCTAATCTAACCCTAACCCTAACCCTAAAGATTAGAATTTCAAGAACCCCCTAGCCCAAATCATAACCCTTAACCATAACCCTACACTAACCCTACCCTAACCCTATGCTAACCATAACCCTAACCCTAATCTAACCCTAACCCAACCCTAACCCTATCCCTTAACCCTAACCCTAACCCCTAACCCTAACCCTTAACTCTAACTCTAACCCTAACCCTTAACAATAACCCTAACCCTAACCCCTAACCCTATGCTAACCCTAACCCTATCCCTAACCCTACTCTAACCCTAACCCTAACGCTAATCTAACTCTAACCCTAACCCCTTACCCTAATCTAACCCTAACCCTACTCTAACCCTAAACCTAACCCTTAACCCTAACCCTAACCCCAATCTAACCTTAACCCTAACCCTAATCTAACCCTAACCCTATGCTAACCTTAACCCTAATCTAACCCTAACCCTACCATAACCCTAACCCTAATCCTAACCCTACTCTAACCCTAAGCCTAACCCTAACCCTATTCTAACCCTAACCCTAACCCTTAACCCTAACCCTACCCTAACCCTTAACCCTAACCCTAACCCTATCCCTATCCCTAACCATACTCTGACCCTAGCCCCTAACCCTAACTCTTAACCCTATGCTAACCCTAATCTAACCCTAACCCTAATCTAACCCTATCCCCTAACCCTATGCTAAACCTAACTGGAATCTAACCCTACCCTAACCCTAATCCTAACCCCACTCTAACCCTATACTAACCCTAACCCTACCCCTAACCCCTAACCCTACCTCTAACCCCTAACCCTACTCTAACCCTAACCTAATCCTAACCCTAATCTAACTCTAACCCTAACTCTAATCTAACCCTAACCCCTATCCCTAACCCTAATCTAACCCTAACCCTACTCTAACCCTAACCCATAACCCTAACCCTACCCTAACCCTAACCCATAACCCTAACCCTATGCTAACCCTAACCCTAACCCTAAACTAACCCTAACCCTAACCCTAATCTAACCCAAACCCTCCTCTAACCCTAGACCTAACCCTTAACCCTAACCCTACCCTAACATTAACCCCCAACCCTAACGCTATGCTAACCCTAACCCTAACCCTATGCTAACCCTAACCCTAATCTAACCCTAACCCTACCATAACCCTAACCCTAACCCTAGCCCCTAACCCTAACCCTGATCTAACCCTGACCCTACCATAACCCTAATCCTAAACCTACTCTAACCCTAACCCCTAACCCTAATCTAACCCTAACCCTACTCTAACTCTAACCCTTTACCCTAACCTAACCCTAACCCTAACTGTGATCCTAAACCTAACCCTAATCCAACCCAAATTCTACTCTAACCCTAACCCTAACTCTAATCTAATCCTAACCCTAACCCTAATCTAACCCTAACCCTAACCCTAATCTAACCCAAACCCTACTCTAACCCTAAACCTAACCCTTAACCCTAACCCTACCCTAACCCTAACCCTTAATCCTAACCCTATGCTAACCCTAACCCTAGTCTAACCCTAACCCTAACCCTAATTCTAAGCCTAACCCTAACCCTAACTCTTAACCCTATGCTAACCCTAACCCTAATCTAACCCTAACCCTAATCTAACCCTATCCCCTAACCCTATGCTAAACCTAACCGGAATCTAACCCTACCCTTACCCTAATCCTAACCCCACTCTAACCCTATACTAACCCTAACCCTACCCCTAACCCCTAACCCTAACCCTACCTCTAACCCCTAACCCTACTCTAACCCTAACCTAATCCTAACCCTAATCTAACTCTAACCCTAACTCTAATCTAACCCTAACACTAACCCTAAAGATTAGAATTTCAAGAACCCCCTAGCCCAAATCCTAACCCTACCCTAACCATAACCCTAACCCAACCCTAACCCTGGCCCTTAACCCTAACCCTAACCCTACTCTAACCCTAACCCCTAACCCTAATCTAACCCTAACCCTACTCTAACCCTAACCCTTAACCCTAACCCTAACCCTATGCTAACCCTAACCCCTAAACCTAACCCTAACCCTAATCTAACCCTAACCCTACTCTGACCCTAACCCTAACCCTTAACCCTAACCCTATACTAACCCCTAACCCTAACCCTACACTAACCCTATACTAACCTTAACCCTAACCCTAACCCCTAACCCTAATCTAACCCTAACCCTAACCTATGCTAACCCTAGCCCTAATCTAACCCTAACCCTACCCAATCCTAAAACTAACCCTCATCTAAACCTAACCCTACCCGAACCCTACCCAAACCCTAACACTAACCCTAGCCTGAAAAAAATGAAAATTTGCAGGCAAAAAGTCAAAATTTCAAGGAAAAAACAATTCTGAATTTTGAGGAAAAAAGAGAGAATTCTGAGTTTAAAAGTCAGACGTTTAGAAAAATGGTTAGAATTTCAAGAACCCCCTAATCCTAACCCTAACATACCCTAACCCTAATCTAACCCTAACCCTAACCCTAAAGATTAGAATTTCAAGAAGCCCCTAGCCCAAATCCTAATCCTACCCTATCCCTAACCCTAACCCAACCCTAACCCTATCCCTTAACCCTAACCCTAACCTAACCCTAACCCTGGCCCTTAACCCTAACCCTACTCTAACCCTAACCCCTAACCCTAATCTAACCCTAACCCTACTCTGACTCTAACCCTAACCCTTAACCCTAACCCTAACCCCTAACGCTATGCTAACCCTAACCCTAATGCTAATCTAACCCTAACCCTAACCCTAACCCTGACCCTAACCCTAACCCTAATCTAACCCTAACCCTAACCGTAGGCTAACCCTAACCCTTAACCCTAACCCAACCCTAACCCTAACCCTAACCCTACCCAACCCTAACACTAACCCTCATCTAAACCTGACTCTACCCTAACCCTAACACTAACCCTAGCCTGAAAAAAATGAAAATTTGCAGGCAAAAAGTCAAAATTTAAAGAAAAACAATTCTGAATTTTGAGGAAAAAAGTCAGAATTCTGAGTTGAAAAGTCAGACTATTAAAGAAAATGGTTAGAATTTCAAGAACCCCCTAATCCTAACCCTAACCGTACCTTAACCCTAATCTAACCCTAACCCTAACCCTAAAGATTAGAATTTCAAGAACCCCCTAGCCCAAATCATAACCCTTAACCATAACCCTACACTAACCCTACCCTAACCCTATGCTAACCATAACCCTAACCCTAATCTAACCCTAACCCAACCCTAACCCTATCCCTTAACCCTAACCCTAACCCCTAACCCTAACCCTACTCTAACTCTAACCCTAACCCTTAACAATAACCCTAACCCTAACCCCTAACCCTATGCTAACCCTAACCCTATCCCTAACCCTACTCTAACCCTAACCCTAACGCTAATCTAACTCTAACCCTAACCCCTTACCCTAATCTAACCCTAACCCTACTCTAACCCTAAACCTAACCCTTAACCCTAACCCTAACCCCAATCTAACCTTAACCCTAACCCTAATCTAACCCTAACCCTATGCTAACCTTAACCCTAATCTAACCCTAACCCTACCATAACCCTAACCCTAATCCTAACCCTACTCTAACCCTAAGCCTAACCCTAACCCTATTCTAACCCTAACCCTAACCCTTAACCCTAACCCTACCCTAACCCTTAACCCTAACCCTAACCCTATCCCTATCCCTAACCATACTCTGACCCTAGCCCCTAACCCTAACTCTTAACCCTATGCTAACCCTAATCTAACCCTAACCCTAATCTAACCCTATCCCCTAACCCTATGCTGAACCTAACTGGAATCTAACCCTACCCTAACCCTAATCCTAACCCCACTCTAACCCTATACTAACCCTAACCCTACCCCTAACCCCTAACCCTACCTCTAACCCCTAACCCTACTCTAACCCTAACCTAATCCTAACCCTAATCTAACTCTAACCCTAACTCTAATCTAACCCTAACCCCTATCCCTAACCCTAATCTAACCCTAACCCTACTCTAACCCTAACCCATAACCCTAACCCTACCCTAACCCTAACCCATAACCCTAACCCTATACTAACCCTAACCCTAACCCTAAACTAACCCTAACCCTAACCCTAATCTAACCCAAACCCTCCTCTAACCCTAGACCTAACCCTTAACCCTAACCCTACCCTAACATTAACCCCCAACCCTAACGCTATGCTAACCCTAACCCTAACCCTATGCTAACCCTAACCCTAATCTAACCCTAACCCTACCATAACCCTAACCCTAACCCTAGCCCCTAACCCTAACCCTGATCTAACCCTGACCCTACCATAACCCTAATCCTAAACCTACTCTAACCCTAACCACTAACCCTAATCTAACCCTAACCCTACTCTAACTCTAACCCTTTACCCTAACCTAACCCTAACCCTAACTGTGATCCTAAACCTAACCCTAATCCAACCCAAATTCTACTCTAACCCTAACCCTAACTCTAATCTAATCCTAACCCTAACCCTAATCTAACCCTAACCCTAACCCTAATCTAACCCAAACCCTACTCTAACCCTAAACCTAACCCTTAACCCTAACCCTACCCTAACCCTAACCCTTAATCCTAACCCTATGCTAACCCTAACCCTAGTCTAACCCTAACCCTAACCCTAATTCTAAGCCTAACCCTAACCCTAACTCTTAACCCTATGCTAACCCTAACCCTAATCTAACCCTAACCCTAATCTAACCCTATCCCCTAACCCTATGCTAAACCTAACCGGAATCTAACCCTACCCTTACCCTAATCCTAACCCCACTCTAACCCTATACTAACCCTAACCCTACCCCTAACCCCTAACCCTAACCCTACCTCTAACCCCTAACCCTACTCTAACCCTAACCTAATCCTAACCCTAATCTAACTCTAACCCTAACTCTAATCTAACCCTAACACTAACCCTAAAGATTAGAATTTCAAGAACCCCCTAGCCCAAATCCTAACCCTACCCTAACCATAACCCTAACCCAACCCTAACCCTAACCCAACCCTAACCCTGGCCCTTAACCCTAACCCTAACCCTACTCTAACCCTAACCCCTAACCCTAATCTAACCCTAACCCTACTCTAACCCTAACCCTTAACCCTAACCCTAACCCTATGCTAACCCTAACCCCTAAACCTAACCCTAACCCTAATCTAACCCTAACCCTACTCTGACCCTAACCCTAACCCTTAACCCTAACCCTATACTAACCCCTAACCCTAACCCTACACTAACCCTATACTAACCTTAACCCTAACCCTAACCCCTAACCCTAATCTAACCCTAACCCTAACCTATGCTAACCCTAGCCCTAATCTAACCCTAACCCTACCCAATCCTAAAACTAACCCTCATCTAAACCTAACCCTACCCGAACCCTACCCAAACCCTAACACTAACCCTAGCCTGAAAAAAATGAAAATTTGCAGGCAAAAAGTCAAAATTTCAAGGAAAAAACAATTCTGAATTTTCAGGAAAAAAGAGAGAATTCTGAGTTTAAAAGTCAGACTTTTAGAAAAATGGTTAGAATTTCAAGAATCCCCTAATCCTAACCCTAACCGTACCTTAACCCTAATCTAACCCTAACACTAACCCTAAAGATTAGAATTTCAAGAACCCCCTAGCCCAAATCCTAACCCTACCCTAACCATAACCCTAACCCAACCCTAACCCTAACCCAACCCTAACCCTGGCCCTTAACCCTAACCCTAACCCTACTCTAACCCTAACCCCTAACCCTAATCTAACCCTAACCCTACTCTAACCCTAACCCTTAACCCTATGCTAACCCTAACCCCTAACCCTAACCCTAACCCTAATCTAACCCTAACCCTACTCTGACCCTAACCCTAACCCTTAACCCTAACCCTATACTAACCTCTAACCCTAACCCTACACTAACCCTATACTAACCTTAACCCTAACCCTAACCCCTAACCCTAATCTAACCCTAACCCTAACCTATGCTAACCCTAGCCCTAATCTAACCCTAACCCTACCCAATCCTAAAACTAACCCTCATCTAAACCTAACCCTACCCGAACCCTACCCAAACCCTAACACTAACCCTAGCCTGAAAAAAATGAAAATTTGCAGGCAAAAAGTCAAAATTTCAAGGAAAAAACAATTCTGAATTTTAAGGAAAAAAGAGAGAATTCTGAGTTTAAAAGTCAGACGTTTAGAAAAATGTTTAGAATTTCAAGAACCCCCTAATCCTAACCCTAACCATACCCTAACCCTAATCTAACCCTAACCCTAACCCTAAAGATTAGAATTTCAAGAAGCCCCTAGTCCAAATCCTAATCCTACCCTATCCCTAACCCTAACCCAACCCTAACCCTATCCCTTAACCCTAACCCTAACCTAACCCTAACCCTGGCCCTTAACCCTAACCCTACTCTAACCCTAACCCCTAACCCTAATCTAACCCTAACCCTACTCTGACTCTAACCCTAACCCTTAACCCTAACCCTAACCCCTAACGCTATGCTAACCCTAACCCTAATGCTAATCTAACTCTAACCCTAACCCTAACCCCTAACCCTAATCTAACCCTAACCCTACTCTAAACCTAAACCTAAACCTTAACCCTAACCCTATGCTAACACTGACCCTAACCCTAACCCTAATCTGACCCTAACCCTAACCGTAGGCTAACCCTAACCCTTAACCCTAACCCAACCCTAACCCTAACCCTAACCAACCCTAACACTAACCCTCATCTAAACCTAACCCTACCCTAACCCTAACACTAACCCTAGCCTGAAAAAAATGAAAATTTGCAGGCAAAAAGTAAAAATTTAAAGAAAAACAATTCTGAATTTTGAGGAAAAAAGTCAGAATTCTGAGTTGAAAAGTCAGACTATTAAAGAAAATGGTTAGAATTTCAAGAACCCCCTAATCCTAACCCTAACCGTACCTTAACCCTAATCTAACCCTAACCCTAACCCTAAAGATTAGAATTTCAAGAACCCCCTAGCCCAAATCATAACCCTTAACCATAACCCTACACTAACCCTACCCTAACCCTATGCTAACCATAACCCTAACCCTAATCTAACCCTAACCCAACCCTAACCCTATCCCTTAACCCTAACCCTAACCCCTAACCCTAACCCTTAACTCTAACTCTAACCCTAACCCTTAACAATAACCCTAACCCTAACCCCTAACCCTATGCTAACCCTAACCCTATCCCTAACCCTACTCTAACCCTAACCCTAACGCTAATCTAACTCTAACCCTAACCCCTTACCCTAATCTAACCCTAACCCTACTCTAACCCTAAACCTAACCCTTAACCCTAACCCTAACCCCAATCTAACCTTAACCCTAACCCTAATCTAACCCTAACCCTATGCTAACCTTAACCCTAATCTAACCCTAACCCTACCATAACCCTAACCCTAATCCTAACCCTACTCTAACCCTAAGCCTAACCCTAACCCTATTCTAACCCTAACCCTAACCCTTAACCCTAACCCTACCCTAACCCTTAACCCTAACCCTAACCCTATCCCTATCCCTAACCATACTCTGACCCTAGCCCCTAACCCTAACTCTTAACCCTATGCTAACCCTAATCTAACCCTAACCCTAATCTAACCCTATCCCCTAACCCTATGCTAAACCTAACTGGAATCTAACCCTACCCTAACCCTAATCCTAACCCCACTCTAACCCTATACTAACCCTAACCCTACCCCTAACCCCTAACCCTACCTCTAACCCCTAACCCTACTCTAACCCTAACCTAATCCTAACCCTAATCTAACTCTAACCCTAACTCTAATCTAACCCTAACCCCTATCCCTAACCCTAATCTAACCCTAACCCTACTCTAACCCTAACCCATAACCCTAACCCTACCCTAACCCTAACCCATAACCCTAACCCTATGCTAACCCTAACCCTAACCCTAAACTAACCCTAACCCTAACCCTAATCTAACCCAAACCCTCCTCTAACCCTAGACCTAACCCTTAACCCTAACCCTACCCTAACATTAACCCCCAACCCTAACGCTATGCTAACCGTAACCCTAACCCTATGCTAACCCTAACCCTAATCTAACCCTAACCCTACCATAACCCTAACCCTAACCCTAGCCCCTAACCCTAACCCTGATCTAACCCTGACCCTACCATAACCCTAATCCTAAACCTACTCTAACCCTAACCCCTAACCCTAATCTAACCCTAACCCTACTCTAACTCTAACCCTTTACCCTAACCTAACCCTAACCCTAACTGTGATCCTAAACCTAACCCTAATCCAACCCAAATTCTACTCTAACCCTAACCCTAACTCTAATCTAATCCTAACCCTAACCCTAATCTAACCCTAACCCTAACCCTAATCTAACCCAAACCCTACTCTAACCCTAAACCTAACCCTTAACCCTAACCCTACCCTAACCCTAACCCTTAATCCTAACCCTATGCTAACCCTAACCCTAGTCTAACCCTAACCCTAACCCTAATTCTAAGCCTAACCCTAACCCTAACTCTTAACCCTATGCTAACCCTAACCCTAATCTAACCCTAACCCTAATCTAACCCTATCCCCTAACCCTATGCTAAACCTAACCGGAATCTAACCCTACCCTTACCCTAATCCTAACCCCACTCTAACCCTATACTAACCCTAACCCTACCCCTAACCCCTAACCCTAACCCTACCTCTAACCCCTAACCCTACTCTAACCCTAACCTAATCCTAACCCTAATCTAACTCTAACCCTAACTCTAATCTAACCCTAACACTAACCCTAAAGATTAGAATTTCAAGAACCCCCTAGCCCAAATCCTAACCCTACCCTAACCATAACCCTAACCCAACCCTAACCCTGGCCCTTAACCCTAACCCTAACCCTACTCTAACCCTAACCCCTAACCCTAATCTAACCCTAACCCTACTCTAACCCTAACCCTTAACCCTAACCCTAACCCTATGCTAACCCTAACCCCTAAACCTAACCCTAACCCTAATCTAACCCTAACCCTACTCTGACCCTAACCCTAACCCTTAACCCTAACCCTATACTAACCCCTAACCCTAACCCTACACTAACCCTATACTAACCTTAACCCTAACCCTAACCCCTAACCCTAATCTAACCCTAACCCTAACCTATGCTAACCCTAGCCCTAATCTAACCCTAACCCTACCCAATCCTAAAACTAACCCTCATCTAAACCTAACCCTACCCGAACCCTACCCAAACCCTAACACTAACCCTAGCCTGAAAAAAATGAAAATTTGCAGGCAAAAAGTCAAAATTTCAAGGAAAAAACAATTCTGAATTTTGAGGAAAAAAGAGAGAATTCTGAGTTTAAAAGTCAGACGTTTAGAAAAATGGTTAGAATTTCAAGAACCCCCTAATCCTAACCCTAACATACCCTAACCCTAATCTAACCCTAACCCTAACCCTAAAGATTAGAATTTCAAGAAGCCCCTAGCCCAAATCCTAATCCTACCCTATCCCTAACCCTAACCCAACCCTAACCCTATCCCTTAACCCTAACCCTAACCTAACCCTAACCCTGGCCCTTAACCCTAACCCTACTCTAACCCTAACCCCTAACCCTAATCTAACCCTAACCCTACTCTGACTCTAACCCTAACCCTTAACCCTAACCCTAACCCCTAACGCTATGCTAACCCTAACCCTAATGCTAATCTAACCCTAACCCTAACCCTAACCCTGACCCTAACCCTAACCCTAATCTAACCCTAACCCTAACCGTAGGCTAACCCTAACCCTTAACCCTAACCCAACCCTAACCCTAACCCTAACCCTACCCAACCCTAACACTAACCCTCATCTAAACCTAACCCTACCCTAACCCTAACACTAACCCTAGCCTGAAAAAAATGAAAATTTGCAGGCAAAAAGTCAAAATTTAAAGAAAAACAATTCTGAATTTTGAGGAAAAAAGTCAGAATTCTGAGTTGAAAAGTCAGACTATTAAAGAAAATGGTTAGAATTTCAAGAACCCCCTAATCCTAACCCTAACCGTACCTTAACCCTAATCTAACCCTAACCCTAACCCTAAAGATTAGAATTTCAAGAACCCCCTAGCCCAAATCATAACCCTTAACCATAACCCTACACTAACCCTACCCTAACCCTATGCTAACCATAACCCTAACCCTAATCTAACCCTAACCCAACCCTAACCCTATCCCTTAACCCTAACCCTAACCCCTAACCCTAACCCTACTCTAACTCTAACCCTAACCCTTAACAATAACCCTAACCCTAACCCCTAACCCTATGCTAACCCTAACCCTATCCCTAACCCTACTCTAACCCTAACCCTAACGCTAATCTAACTCTAACCCTAACCCCTTACCCTAATCTAACCCTAACCCTACTCTAACCCTAAACCTAACCCTTAACCCTAACCCTAACCCCAATCTAACCTTAACCCTAACCCTAATCTAACCCTAACCCTATGCTAACCTTAACCCTAATCTAACCCTAACCCTACCATAACCCTAACCCTAATCCTAACCCTACTCTAACCCTAAGCCTAACCCTAACCCTATTCTAACCCTAACCCTAACCCTTAACCCTAACCCTACCCTAACCCTTAACCCTAACCCTAACCCTATCCCTATCCCTAACCATACTCTGACCCTAGCCCCTAACCCTAACTCTTAACCCTATGCTAACCCTAATCTAACCCTAACCCTAATCTAACCCTATCCCCTAACCCTATGCTAAACCTAACTGGAATCTAACCCTACCCTAACCCTAATCCTAACCCCACTCTAACCCTATACTAACCCTAACCCTACCCCTAACCCCTAACCCTACCTCTAACCCCTAACCCTACTCTAACCCTAACCTAATCCTAACCCTAATCTAACTCTAACCCTAACTCTAATCTAACCCTAACCCCTATCCCTAACCCTAATCTAACCCTAACCCTACTCTAACCCTAACCCATAACCCTAACCCTACCCTAACCCTAACCCATAACCCTAACCCTATGCTAACCCTAACCCTAACCCTAAACTAACCCTAACCCTAACCCTAATCTAACCCAAACCCTCCTCTAACCCTAGACCTAACCCTTAACCCTAACCCTACCCTAACATTAACCCCCAACCCTAACGCTATGCTAACCCTAACCCTAACCCTATGCTAACCCTAACCCTAATCTAACCCTAACCCTACCATAACCCTAACCCTAACCCTAGCCCCTAACCCTAACCCTGATCTAACCATGACCCTACCATAACCCTAATCCTAAACCTACTCTAACCCTAACCACTAACCCTAATCTAACCCTAACCCTACTCTAACTCTAACCCTTTACCCTAACCTAACCCTAACCCTAACTGTGATCCTAAACCTAACCCTAATCCAACCCAAATTCTACTCTAACCCTAACCCTAACTCTAATCTAATCCTAACCCTAACCCTAATCTAACCCTAACCCTAACCCTAATCTAACCCAAACCCTACTCTAACCCTAAACCTAACCCTTAACCCTAACCCTACCCTAACCCTAACCCTTAATCCTAACCCTATGCTAACCCTAACCCTAGTCTAACCCTAACCCTAATTCTAAGCCTAACCCTAACCCTAACTCTTAACCCTATGCTAACCCTAACCCTAATCTAACCCTATCCCCTAACCCTATGCTAAACCTAACCGGAATCTAACCCTACCCTTACCCTAATCCTAACTCCACTCTAACCCTATACTAACCCTAACCCTACCCCTAACCCCTAACCCTAACCCTACCTCTAACCCCTAACCCTACTCTAACCCTAACCTAATCCTAACCCTAATCTAACTCTAACCCTAACTCTAATCTAACCCTAACACTAACCCTAAAGATTAGAATTTCAAGAACCCCCTAGCCCAAATCCTAACCCTACCCTAACCATAACCCTAACCCAACCCTAACCCAACCCTAACCCTGGCCCTTAACCCTAACCCTAACCCTACTCTAACCCTAACCCCTAACCCTAATCTAACCCTAACCCTACTCTAACCCTAACCCTTAACCCTAACCCTAACCCTATGCTAACCCTAACCCCTAACCCTAACCCTAATCTAACCCTAACCCTACTCTGACCCTAACCCTAACCCTTAACCCTAACCCTATACTAACCCCTAACCCTAACCCTACACTAACCCTATACTAACCTTAACCCTAACCCTAACCCCTAACCCTAATCTAACCCTAACCCTAACCTATGCTAACCCTAGCCCTAATCTAACCCTAACCCTACCCAATCCTAAAACTAACCCTCATCTAAACCTAACCCTACCCGAACCCTACCCAAACCCTAACACTAACCGTAGCCTGAAAAAAATGAAAATTTGCAGGCAAAAAGTCAAAATTTCAAGGAAAAAACAATTCTGAATTTTGAGGAAAAAAGAGAGAATTCTGAGTTTAAAAGTCAGACGTTTAGAAAAATGGTTAGAATTTCAAGAACCCCCTAATCCTAACCCTAACATACCCTAACCCTAATCTAACCCTAACCCTAACCCTAAAGATTAGAATTTCAAGAAGCCCCTAGCCCAAATCCTAATCCTACCCTATCCCTAACCCTAACCCAACCCTAACCCTATCCCTTAACCCTAACCCTAACCTAACCCTAACCCTGGCCCTTAACCCTAACCCTACTCTAACCCTAACCCCTAACCCTAATCTAACCCTAACCCTACTCTGACTCTAACCCTAACCCTTAACCCTAACCCTAACCCCTAACGCTATGCTAACCCTAACCCTAATGCTAATCTAACCCTAACCCTAACCCTGACCCTAACCCTAACCCTAATCTAACCCTAACCCTAACCGTAGGCTAACCCTAACCCTTAACCCTAACCCAACCCTAACCCTAACCCTAACCCTACCCAACCCTAACACTAACCCTCATCTAAACCTAACCCTACCCTAACCCTAACACTAACCCTAGCCTGAAAAAAATGAAAATTTGCAGGCAAAAAGTCAAAATTTAAAGAAAAACAATTCTGAATTTTGAGTAAAAAAGGCAGAATTCTGAGTTGAAAAGTCAGACTATTAAAGAAAATGGTTAGAATTTCAAGAACCCCCTAATCCTAACCCTAACCGTACCTTAACCCTAATCTAACCCTAACCCTAACCCTAAAGATTAGAATTTCAAGAACCCCCTAGCCCAAATCATAACCCTTAACCATAACCCTACACTAACCCTACCCTAACCCTATGCTAACCATAACCCTAACCCTAATCTAACCCTAACCCAACCCTAACCCTATCCCTTAATCCTAACCCTAACCCCTAACCCTAACCCTAACCCTACTCTAACTCTAACCCTAACCCTTAACAATAACCCTAACCCTAACCCTATGCTAACCCTAACCCTATCCCTAACCCTACTCTAACCCTAACCCTAACGCTAATCTAACTCTAACCCTAACCCCTTACCCTAATCTAACCCTAACCCTACTCTAACCCTAAACCTAACCCTTAACCCTAACCCTAACCCCAATCTAACCTTAACCCTAACCCTAATCTAACCCTAACCCTATGCTAACCTTAACCCTAATCTAACCCTAACCCTACCATAACCCTAACCCTAATCCTAACCCTACTCTAACCCTAAGCCTAACCCTAACCCTATTCTAACCCTAACCCTAACCCTTAACCCTAACCCTACCCTAACCCTTAACCCTAACCCTAACCCTATCCCTATCCCTAACCATACTCTGACCCTAGCCCCTAACCCTAACTCTTAACCCTATGCTAACCCTAATCTAACCCTAACCCTAATCTAACCCTATCCCCTAACCCTATGCTAAACCTAACTGGAATCTAACCCTACCCTAACCCTAATCCTAACCCCACTCTAACCCTATACTAACCCTAACCCTACCCCTAACCCCTAACCCTACTCTAACCCTAACCTAATCCTAACCCTAATCTAACTCTAACCCTAACTCTAATCTAACCCTAACCCCTATCCCTAACCCTAATCTAACCCTAACCCTACTCTAACCCTAACCCATAACCCTAACCCTACCCTAACCCTAACCCATAACCCTAACCCTATGCTAACCCTAACCCTAACCCTAAACTAACCCTAACCCTAACCCTAATCTAACCCAAACCCTCCTCTAACCCTAGACCTAACCCTTAACCCTAACCCTACCCTAACATTAACCCCCAACCCTAACGCTATGCTAACCCTAACCCTAACCCTATGCTAACCCTAACCCTAATCTAACCCTAACCCTACCATAACCCTAACCCTAACCCTAGCCCCTAACCCTAACCCTGATCTAACCCTGACCCTACCATAACCCTAATCCTAAACCTACTCTAACCCTAACCCCTAACCCTAATCTAACCCTAACCCTACTCTAACTCTAACCCTTTACCCTAACCTAACCCTAACCCTAACTGTGATCCTAAACCTAACCCTAATCCAACCCAAATTCTACTCTAACCCTAACCCTAACTCTAATCTAATCCTAACCCTAACCCTAATCTAACCCTAACCCTAACCCTAATCTAACCCAAACCCTACTCTAACCCTAAACCTAACCCTTAACCCTAACCCTACCCTAACCCTAACCCTTAATCCTAACCCTATGCTAACCCTAACCCTAGTCTAACCCTAACCCTAACCCTAACCCTAATTCTAACCCTAACCCTAACTCTTAACCCTATGCTAACCCTAACCCTAATCTAACCCTAACCCTAATCTAACCCTATCCCCTAACCCTATGCTAAACCTAACCGGAATCTAACCCTACCCTTACCCTAATCCTAACCCCACTCTAACCCTATACTAACCCTAACCCTACCCCTAACCCCTAACCCTAACCCTACCTCTAACCCTAACCTAATCCTAACCCTAATCTAACTCTAACCCTAACTCTAATCTAACCCTAACCCCTATCCCAAACCCTAATCTAACCCTAACCCTAACCCATAACCCTAACCCTACCCTAACCCTAACCCCTAACCCTAACCCTATGCTAACCCTAACCCTAACCCTAAACTAACCCTAACCCTAACCCTGATCTAACCCAAACCCTCCTCTAACCCTAAACCTAACCCTTAACCCTAACCCTACCGTAACATTAACCCCCAACCCTAACGCTATGCTAACCCTAACCCTAACCCTATGCTAACCCTAACCCTAATCTAACCCTAACCCTACCATAACCCTAACCCTAGCCCCTAACCCTAACCCTGATCTAACCCTGACCCTACCATAACCCTAATCCTAACCCTACTCTAACCCTAACCCCTAACCCTAATTTAACCCTAACCCTACTCTAACTCTAACCCTTTACCCTAACCTAACCCTAACCCTAACTGTGATCCTAAACCTAACCCTAATCCAACCCAAATTCTACTCTAACCCTAACCCTAACTCTAATCTAATCCTAACCCTAACCCTAATCTAACCCTAACCCTAACCCTAATCTAACCCAAACCCTACTCTAACCCTAAACCTAACCCTTAACCCTAACCCTACCCTAACCCTAACCCTTAATCCTAACCCTATGCTAACCCTAACCCTAGTCTAACCCTAACCCTAACCCTAATTCTAACCCTAAACCTAACCCTACCATAACCCTAATCCTAACCCTACTCTAACCCTAGCCCCTAACCCTAACCCTACTCTACCTCTAACCCTTAACCCTAACCCTAGCCTAACCCTAACCCTAACCCCTAACCCTATGCTAACTGTAATCCTAACCCTAACCCTAATCCAACCCTAACCCTACTCTAACCCTAACCCTAATCTAATCCTAACCCTAATCTAACTCTAACCCTAACCCTCATCTAAACCTAACCCTACCCTACCCTAACCCTAACACTAAACCTAACCTGAAAAAAATCAAAATTTGCAGGCAAAAACTCAAAATTTCAAGAAAACAATAATTCTGAATTTTGAGTAAAAAAGGCAGAATTCTGAGTTGTAAAAGTCAGACTTTTAACAAAAAAGGTCTGAATTTCAAGAAAGGAAGTCCGATTTTTAAGAAAAAAAATCAAAATTTTGTGCCCACAAGTCAAAATTTAAAGGAAAAAAAGTCCAAATTTCAAGAAAAAAAAAGTCTGACCGTAATCTAACCATATGCTAACCCTAACCTTATGCTAACCCTAACCCTAACCCTTAACCCTATGCTAACCCTAACCCTAACCCTGATCTAACCCTAACCCTAACCCTACTCTAACCCTAACCCTTAACCCTATGCTACCCCTAACCCTAATCTACCCTAACCCTACTCTAACTCTAACCCTAACCCTTAACACTAACCCTAACCCTAACCCCTAACCCTATGCTAACCCTAACCCTATCCCTAACCCTACTCTGACCCCTACCCTAACCCTAATCCTATCCCTACCCTAATCCTATGCTAAACCTAACCCTAATCTAACCCTAACCCTACCATAACACTAACCCTACTCTAACCCTAACCCTAACCCTAACCTTAACCCTACCCTAACCCTAACCCCTAACCCTGACCCAACCCTAACCCTATGCCTTAACCCCAACCCTAACCCTAACCCTAGCCCTTAACCCTAACCCTAAACCTACACTAACCCTAACCCTAGCCCTTAACCCTAACCCTAAACCTACACTAACCCTAACCCCTAACCCTAATCTAACCCTAACCCTACTCTAACCCTAACCCTAACCCTTAACCCTAACCCTAACCATCACCCCTAACCCTATGCTAACCCTAATCCTAACCCTAATCTAACCCTAACCCTAACCCTAACTGTACTCTAACCCTAAACCTAACCCTTAACCCTAACCCTATCCTAACCCTAACCCTAATCAAACCCTAACCCTACCCTAACCCTAATCCTATCCCTACCCTAACGCTATGCTAACCCTAACCCTAACCCTACTGTAACCCTAACCCTACTTTAACCCTAGCCCCTAACCCTAACCCTAACCCTTAACCCTATGCTAACCCTAACCCTACCCTAACCCTAATCTAACCGTAACCCTACCCTAACCCTAATCCTAACCCTATGCTAACCCTAACCCTGCCATAACCCTAACCCTAGCCCCTAACCCTTACCCTTAACCCTATGCTAACCCTAATCTAACCCTAACCCCTAACCCTAACCCTAACCCTACTCTAAATCTAAACCTAACACTTAACCCTAACCCTACCCTAACCCTAATCCCTAACCCTAACCCTATGCTAACCCTAACCCTGATCTAACCCTACACTAACCCCTAACCCTAACCCTATCCCTGCCCTAACCCTAACCCCTAACCCTTAGAATTTCAAGAACCCCCTAACCCTACCCTAACCCTAACCCTGCCCTAACCCTAACTCTAACCCTCTACCCTAACCTGAAAAAAATCTAAATTTTCAGCCAAACAGTCAAAATAACCTTTGACTTTTAACAAAAAAGATTAGAATTTCAAGAACCCCCTAAACCTAACCCTACCCTAACCCTAACCACCTAACCCTACCATAACCCTAACCCTACCCTAACGCTAACCCCTAACCCTAACCATTAGAATGTCAAAAACCCCCTAACCCTAACCCTGCCCTAACCCTACCGTAACCCTGACCCTAACCCTAAAGGTTAGAATTTCAAGAACCCCCTAACCCTAACCCTAACCCTATGTAACCCTAACCCTAACCCTACCCTAATCCTAACCCTGCCCTTACCCTAACCCTAACCCTAACGGTTAGAATTTCAAGGACCCCCTAACCCTAACCATAACCCTAACCCTAACCCCTAACCCTAACCCTATGTAACCCTAACCCTACTCTAACCCTAACCCTAACCATTAGAATTTCAAGAACCCCCTAACCCTAACCCTGCCCTAATCCTAACCCTACCCTAACCCTAACCCTAAAGGTTAGAATTTCAAGAACCCCCTAACCCTAACCCTAACCCTACCGTAACCCTAACCCTGCTCTAACCCTACCCTTAACCCTAACCCCTAACCCCTAACACTAACCATTAGAATTTCAAGAACCCCCTAACCCTAACCCTACTCTCACCCTATCCCTACCCTAAACCTAACTCCTAACCCTAACCATTAGAATTTCAAGAACCCCCTAAACCTAACCCTAACCCTAGCCTAGCCCTAACCCTGCCCTAACCCTAACCCTACCCTACCCTAACCCTAACCCCATAACCCTAACCGTAAGCTGAAAAAAATCAAAATTTTCAGCAAATCAAAATTTGAAGGAAAAAAAGTCCAAATTTCAAGAAAAAAAAGAAAATGTCTGAATTTTGAGGAAAATGGCAGAATTCTGAGTTTAAAACTCAGACTTTTAACAAAAAAGTTTGGAATTTCAAGAAAGGAAGTCAGATGTTGAAGAAAAAAATCAACATTTTCAGTCAAAAAGTCAAAATTTGAAGAAAAAACAAATGTCTGAATTTTGAGGAAAAAAGGCAGAATTCTAAGTTTAAGTCAGACTTTTAACAAAAAAGGTTAGAATTTCAGGAACCCCCTTACCCTAACCCTACCCTAACCCTAACCCCTAACCCTAACCCTAACCCTACCCTAACCCTAACCCTAACAAAAAAGGTTAGAATTTCAAGAACCCCCTAACCCTAACCCTACCCTAACACAAACCCTACCCCCTAACCCTAACCCTACCCTAACCAAAAGGTTAGAATTTCAAGAACCCCCTAACACTAACCCTACCCTAACCCTAACCCCTAACCCTCCCTACCCTAACTCTAACCCTAACCCTACCGTAAGGCTCACCCTAACCCTAAAGGTTAGAATTTCAAGAACCCCTTACCCTAACCGTTTTCACAGAAAAGGTTAACATTTCTAGAACCCCCTAACCCTAACCCTAACCCTGCCCTAACCCTAACCCTAACCCCTAACCCTAAAGGTTATAATTTCAAGTACCCCCTAACCCTAATCCTAACCCCCTAACCCTAACCTGAAAAAAATCAAAATTTTCAGCCAGTCAAAATTTGAAGGAAAAAAAGTCCAAATTTCAAAAAAAAAAAAAAAAACGTCTGAATTTTGAGGAAAAAAGACAGAATTCTGAGTTTAAAGTCAGACTTTTAACAAAAAAGGTTAGAATTTTATAAAAGGAAGTCAGATTTTGAAGACAAAAAGTCCAAATTTCAAGAAAAAAAAAAGTCTGAATTTTGAGGAAAAAAGGCAGAATTCTGAGTTTAAAAGACAGACTTTTAACAAAAAAGGTTAGAATTTCAAGAACCCCCTAACCCTAACCCCCTAACCCTAACCCTAACCGTAAGCTGAAAAAAAAATCAAAATTTTCAGCCAGTCAAAATTTGAAGGAAAAAAAGTCCAAATTTCAAGAAAAAAAAAAAGTCTGAATTTTGAGGAAAATGGCAGAAGGCAGAGTTTAAAAGTCAGACTTTTAACAAAAAAGGTTAGAATTTCAAGAAAGGAAGTCAGATTATTAAGAAAAAAAAAATCCGATTTTTCAGAGAAAAAAGATCTGATTTTTCAGAAAAAAAAGTCCAAAATTTGAAGTAAAAAAAAGTCCAAATTTCAAGAAAAAAAAAAGTCTGAATTTTGAGGAAAAAAAGCCAAATTCTGAGTTTAAAAGTCAGACTTTTAACAAAAAAGGTTAGAATTTCAAGAAAGGAAGTCAGAAAAAAATCAGAATTTTGAGAAAAAAAAGTCCAAATTTCAAGAAAAAAAAACGTCTGAATTTTGAGGAAAAAAGGCAGAATTCAAATTTGGACTTTTTTTTCTCAAATTTGGACTTCCTTTCTTGAAATTCTACGGAGCCCCTAAAGGGACATGGGGAAAAAAAAAAAAAAATGAAACGTTTCTAGTGAGCTCGAGATACTTTCTCGTGCGCACCAGAAAGTATCTCGTGAGCACCAGAAAGTATCTCGTGCTCACCAGAAAGTATCTCGCGAGCACGAGGTACTTTTCTGGTGCTCACGAGAAACCTTAGGTTAAGCACAGGCAGTTGTGCTTCCTGTGCGTATGCCTCTAGGCTCATTAAGATCATTAAAAGAATGGCTGCAGAAATGGACTTATTCTCTTTCCTGAAAACGCGAAATATACCTGATAGTGTCATCAACCAGATAAAAAATGATAAGGTAAAGATAAATGTTAACTTTAGTGACATAAAGTAAGCAATACATGTCTAGCCTAATGATGCTAGCTTTCTCCACCTGCTATGTTAATGTAATTTTTCAAATGTTTTTGACGTGTGCCTTGCTTATTGCAGATCGACATCAACGTCATAGATGTTATGACAGATGAGGAGTTAGGACAGTATATCAAACAATATGGGGACAGACTTGCACTCAGAGCATTTTGTCGTCAAAGAACTGTGACAAACGAAAAGTCAGGAGGAGTGGAGACAGTGAAGTCCGCTCTCATGCAGAGAGTAAGAGACAGGCTCGGGGAACATCGGAAAACTCCCGCCAGCAGAGACACGGAAGGCTCTGGTATTGTTGCCAATAAACATGCTGTCAAAGCCACCCGGCGGGTTGAAATGGGATGGCTCTACTTTGATAACGGTACTTATCACCAGATCAAAAAAAGAAATGGAGGTGGAACACGGCACCTGTCAGTCCAGAAGTCAGTAACTATGGGTGAACTGCTGGAGACGGGCAAGGGCTTGTTTTTTTCCAAATGGATATTCATCCAAAGGACCGGTGGAAGACTTAGAGTTTGATATTCGTGATTACAGTCAAAATGCAGTACCCCCTGAAATCAGTGAGCCAGCTGTACGAGCAGACTAAGCTACGAATGCTACGCATCTACACAACCTCCAAGGCTAAAGACGTAATACTTCTCTCTGATGCATCATCTGACTTCGAGCCCACAGATGAGATGCCAATGAAGGTAATTTATCTTCTGCCACATTTCTGTTATCAATACTGTAGATACCGAATTTATATTGATTGATATTAAGGGTGAAGTCTGGAGGGGGGGGGGGGGGGGGGGGTCGAGTGGGATCGGGACTAACATATTTCAGATTTTAAAATAAAAATAACAGATGGGATGAGGCTTACAATTTATCTGGACTGGACACAATGTGTAACAGCTGACCTGTATGTATAGTAAAACACAGAACATTAACTATCATCAAATCCTGGCCAATCATGTTAATGAAGCTACCTCAGCACCGTGCGTAAACGCACACGTCAGCCTTTCTTAGTTTCGAGACGCAAGTATACTTTCAGCTGCCTTGTGATGCTGCAGCCAGCTGTGGGCAACAAACAGAATATCAGTAGTGATGTTTTTGTGAAATCCATACATTCAGTGACACCTGAACAACAGTATTGTATGATTCAGACATTAATATAACATTTATCAAACTTGCCTGAGTCATACTAATAGCTGTACTTATGAAAGAAAATCTCAGTAGATTATGTTATAGATGTAGAATACTATAATAGTACAAATACATGATAGTTGGTTTGTGATTGTGAAAAGCTTTGTTTGTGCACACTTCTGCTAATTAAAGACATGCAATGTAGGGCATTTGTGCTCTTTTCAATGTTCATTATAGACCAATCTGTGTTCTTACATATGGCTTTCTCAATTAGATTTTTAGTGATGGTTGCCTTAGCATCTTTGATGGTGGAGCTGTCCTCTTCACTGGCTGTCATGGATTTTAGTATCATCTTCTGCAGAGGGATGATCATGGACACTGAAGGGGATGTTTCCGTGTTCATGAGCGTTGTTACATTCTTCAGAGGTTTGAGAATCTTGGTTAGGTCCTCTGCGAGTTTTGCCTCACTGTCAGTCAAACAGCAAAAGCAGCCAATTTGTGGCCCCAGTCCAGCTGTTGCATTGACTGCATTCACCATATTTTTTGCGTTGTCTGTAGTAACAGGGATTGTGCTGCCGCCCCTCTGCAACTTCCATTCTGTCACTGCTTCTGTCAGTGCTTCAGAGAGATGCTCGCTAGTATGGCTCTCATAAAGGGGGCGCGTCTGTAAAATTGAGCTTTTCATCTCCCATTCTGAGGTAATGTAATGGGCAGTCACAGTCACGAAACTTTCAGTAGCCCTGGAAGTCCATCAATCAGTAGTTAGCGCTACAGACTCTGTGTCAGACAACTCTTTAACAATTCCTTGTTGCGTCTCTTCATAAAGTGCGGGAATTACCGTGTTGCTGAAGTGTTTGCGGGAGGGGATTTTATATTGTGGCTCTAGTGCTTTAATCATAGGACGGAATCCCGCACCCTCCACTACAGAATAAGGCTGCATATCTTTGGCTATGAAATATCCCACTCCTTTAGTTATGCATTTAGTTATCCCTTAAAAGCTGCGGGGAGTAGAAGTTGTCCTGTCGACTCTCTCCCTCTCCTCCTTGCGCTGCCAGTTGTCTCACTGGGATGATTTCTCCGAAGGTGAGCTGACATGTTGGTCGTGTTGCTGTTAGCAATGCTTGCACACTGTCGCACTTTTGTCAACAACTTTCTTACAGCTGTCATCGTAGGTCACTCTAAATGCAAAGTGGTCCCATACAGCAGACCTATAAAGTGCTGAATCTTGTGCTTGATCTTGTTATGGCATTGAAATTGACCATCTAATAGTCTTTCCACAGAATCCTCTTCTATCTGACCATTCTTTAATAACCTTTGCGTTCATATTACTGGACAATAAACATCTGATGTTAAATTCAGACAAAACTGAAGTTCTTGTAATTGGACCCAAGAACCTCAGAAATTGTCTTTCTAGAGACCTAGTTACTTTAGACGAGATCACCCTGGCCTCCAGCTCCACCGTAAAGAATCTTGGAGGTGTTTTTGATCAGGATTTGTCCTTTAATGTCCACATAAAACAAATTTCGAGGACTGCTTTCTTCCACTTACGTAACATCACCAAAATCAGACGCATCGTATCTCAAGCGGATGCAGAAAAACTAGTCCATGCATTTGTTACTTCTAGGCTGGACTATTGTAACTCTTTGTTATCAGGCTGCTCCAATAAGTCTCTTAGGACTTTGCAGCTAATTCAGAATGCTGCTGCACGTGTTTTGACAGGAACCAAGATCAGAGATCATATCTCTCCCATTTTGGCTTCTTTGCATTGGCTACCTGTTAAATCTAGAATAGAATTTAAAATTCTTCTCCTTACATACAAAGCTCTTCATGGTCAGGCACCATCATATCTAAAAGAGCTCATAGTACCTTACTATCCCTCTAGAACACTGCGCTCTCAGAATGCCGGGTTCCTTGTGGTTCCTATAGTTTCCAGAAGTAGACTGGGAGCCAGAGCTTTCAGCTACCAAGCTCCTCTCCTGTGGAACAAACTACCATTTTGGGTTCGGGAGGCAGACACGGTCAACACTTTTGAGAGTAGACTTAAGACTTTCCTTTTTGATAGAGCTTATAGTTAGGGCTGGCTCAGGTCATCCCTTAGTTATGCTGCTATAGGACTAGACTGCTGGGGGACTCCCTCTCCCTCCTTTCTCTCTCTGTCTGTCTCTTTCAGGGTTATGCCTAGTCAGGCACGGTACTGGTTGAAGATGTAGTCACATCTCCCTTTACTGAAAACTTTACTCAAATCTGTATCTCTCTCTCTCTCGCGCGCGCTCTCGCTCTATCTCTCGCTCTCTCGCTCTCTTTCCCCATCACCATCTGTAAACATACATGTCTCATTAATGCATGTTAATGCATGTTACCAACTAAACTTCTTCCCCGGAGTTTCTGTGCTCTCTCTTCCAGCAGGTTCTCATGGATCGTGGCTGCTGCTGTGGTCCTGCATGACGTCCACTACTTTTTTTTTTTCTTTTAAATATTTTATTTTCAGTTTTATATATGTAATGTGTACAAACATATCAGTATACCAACATAACAACACGACACAACAAAGGGCAAAACGCCCCCCCCCCCATCAAAAAAAAAAAAAAAAAAGAGAAGTCAGTGTGCGAGGTCAATACAAACAACTACATTAAGTACTTGGTGTGAGAGATGTACCGATATGGTCTAAATATGGCTGCCAAATTTTCAAAAAGGTGTTATATCGTTTTCTGAGACAATAAGTGATTTTTTCCAGGGGGATGCAACTGTTCATCTCAACAGACCACCTGCCAATAAGAAGGGGGGAGTTAGATTTCCATGACACTGCAATGCACTTCTTAGCTACACATAGAGCAACTTCAATGAATTTGAGTTGTGCATTGTTTAGAGAACGGTGAATACTTGTAAAGTTCTCCAGTAAACAAAGTTCAGGGTCCACTGGAACATTAACTCCTGTGATCCTGGTTAAAGTGGAGCAGAGATCATGCCAGAAAGGCCTAACTTTCATACACAGCCAGGTACAATGCAAAAAGGAACCCACTTCAGTATCACATCTGAAGCACATTTCTGACAGGTTAGATTTGAATGAATGTAATTTTTCTGGGGTAAGGTATAATTGATGTAGAATATTATAGTTAATCAATCCATACCGTGCGTTAATAGTAGTTGACAGGCTGTTTTGACATAATTCTGTCCAAAACTGTTCATCAATTGTAACGTTGAGGTCTGGTTCCCATTTCATTCTAGACTTATGCAAACCTGGTTTTGGGCCCTCATTCAACAACAGGCGATACATTTTAGAAATAAATGTATGTGTGTCCCATCATAAAGAAATCTTTCAACATCACTCATGACAGGCAGAGTCATTTCAGGACCCAAATTAGCTCTCAGAAAGGATCTTAGTTGGAGATAACAGAAAAAGGTTTCATTGGACAAGTTATATTTCCTCTTCAGGTGTTCAAATGACATGAAAAGTCCTTTATCGAAGCAATCCTCCAAGTGTTGGATTCCTTTATGATGCCATATGTCCAGAATCTTATTATCAAGAGTCATGGGTATAAGTTCATTTTGCTTTAAAGGTGTTTTAGGTGACAGTCCCACCTTCAATCCAAGACTTTTGAGAACCTCATACCAAATTGTTATCAGATGCCTCAATATAGGGTTATCTGTCCTGTTGTTTACAGTCCCAGAATTATGCTTAAGAATGAAGTCACTGTGGACCTTTTCTTTCAGGGGGTGCAGTCCGATTTGTATCCAAGAAGGGGCGTCTCTGCCCTCAAAAAAGGATGAGATGAACCTCATTTGAGCTATCAAGTAGTAGTTTTTAAAACTTGGTAGTCGAAGTCCCCCTAAGCCATAGTCCCATGTTAGCTTTCCCATGGATATCCGGGGTACTTTACAATTCCATAAAAATTGTCTGACATATCTATTGAGAGCTTTGAAGAAGGATAACAAGCCCATCCATCTACGTAAATCATCTTTAATCTTACTGAGCAGTGGGAGGTAACTCAATTTGTACAGGTTTTTGAGGTTGTTGTCTACAAATATCCCAAGGTATTTTATACCATCCATAGGCCACCTAAATGGACTTGTGCGCTGGAGTTCGGAGTGATCAAAATTTGTCAATGGAATAATTTCACTTTTTTCCAAATGCACCTTTTAAACTGAAATACTACAATAAGTATTTAAAACAGTTCGTAATTTGGAAAGATAGTTACCAGGGTCTTTTAAGTACAAAATAATGTCATCTGCCAGAAGGTTAATTTTATGAACTGTCTGATCCACCCGAAATCCCCTTATATCAGGATCTTGTCTAATTGCTTCAGCTAAAGGCTCAATTGCCAAGACAAAAAGTGCTGGAGACAAAAGGCATCCCTGTCGACTTGATCTGCTTAAAGGGAATGTAGATGAAATCTGTCCATTGGTGCTGATTCTTGCCTGAGGTTTATGGTATAGAGTTTGAACCCAACTAATAAATAATGGGCCGAACCAAAACTTGGCTAACACTTTAAATAAATATGGCCACTCTAACCTATCAAAGGCTTTCTCAGCATCTAAAGCCACAGCTATACTGAATACTGAAAGACAGAATTTTGTGCGCCTTCTCTCCAAATTCATAGTATCTTTGCTTGCTTCTCAGAATGTTTTTCTCAATTTTATAAGTATGCAAAGTATTGTATCTAAGCTTTTTATTTACCAATAACTGGTGTACTTCTTTAGACCTTGATTGTTGAAACTCCTTTTCCAGTTTCAAAATGTCTGCTTCCAATTCTTCTATTTCTGCCATGTACTTCTTTTTGATACCTTTGGTAAAGGAGATTATTTGTCCCCTTAAAAAAGCTTTTAG
>CP136882.1:31156316-31410185 GCA_033000465.1 Sciaenops ocellatus | reverse complement strand
TGTGTCCCATAATATAAAACTATTTGGAGAAGAAGCACAGTTTGTCTCACAGAATAGCCCAATCTGATCTCTTATAAATTTGCAGAAATCTGGCTTTTAAAGGAGAGTAGGGTTCAGACGCCACCTATACATATTAGAAGTTTTTTCAGGCATATAAATTGATAGGGTCAGAGGTGAATGATCTGATAGTGTTCTAGATAAGTACTCAGATTCTACTGCTCTGTGAATCAGCTGTGTTCGCAACAGGAAAAGATCAATCCGAGTAAAAGAGTTGTGGCGACCAAAATAAAAAGAATAATCTCGGGTTTGAGGGTGCATTTGTCTCCACACACATCAGTTAAGTTTAATTCCTTCATGAATTCTACGGTGATTTTGGCTGCTTTAGATGTGGATACTGATAGAGCTGACTTATCCAGAACATGATCCAGGCAGAAATTAAAGTCACCCCCTATAAGAATGTTTTGTCGTCCTCCTGACACCTTCAAGAATATGTCTTGAACAAATGACTCATCGTCATAATTGGGTGCATGCAAATTTAAGAGAGTCCAGGGTTCTGAGTAAATCTGACAATTCACTAAAACATATCTCCCCAATGTATCAACAAGGGTTTCTCCAATTGTTACAGGGGTGTTCATATTTATCAAGATGGCCACTCCCCTGGCTTTAGAGTTAAAGGATGATGATATTACATGCCCCATTCAATCCCTTTTCAATTTTCTATGCTCCAGAGGTGTCAGATGGGTTTCCTGTATAAAGGCAATGTCTATTTTCAGTTTTTTCAAATGTGTTAGGACTCTCTTCCGTTTAACAGATTCGTTTAACCTATTCACATTAAAGCTCACAAACTTCACCACCCTGTTCATCAATAGCAAATAATTTTACAGAGATATTGTCCCTTCCATGAGACAAATGTGTCCCTTACAACCAAGTAGTGTAAAGTAAAGTAAAGCACTGACCATATGAAAAAACAAACAAACAAACAAAAAAAAAAAAACGAACAATAACATCCCTCCCCTCCCATCCCGCCTTGTGCCTCCCTGTACCTGGCACATGGCATCCCGTATTCATCTCAAAAGGAGCTACTGGGCAAATATCTATAATATGTTACCACTAGCCCCCTCCCTACATTATAGTAACATGAACTATATGATATCGCGATATAAAGCAATTAAAGCAGTGAAAATATGAACCGTATCAGCACCTCAGGCTGTGTGGACATGGCATTGGGCCATGGGCCATTGTAATATAGTGTATATAAAACAATATGAAGAGAGGTCCCAGTGCTGCGATCAGCTGGTCAGCTGCTTTGAACAAATAGTTGCCTCACCTCGGCGCAACCGTGAATTAAATGAAGAATGTCAGTGTATGGATCTACTCCCCTTCTCGTACATTATTCCTTTCCAGGGACTTCGCCGCCTCCTTCGGGTCCGCGAAGATCCTGGGCGCTCCGCCATCTTGGGGGTAAACATAAAGCTTGGCCGGGTATCGCAGAGTGTGTTTTATTCCTTCGTCGCGCAGAGCCTACAGCACTTCTCTGAAGGAATGGCACTGAGCCATGACCTCGCTGGTGTAATCCGGGAAGATAAGGACCTTGCCTCCCTTGTACTCCATGGACTGTTGTCTGCCGAGGCGAAGAATCAACTCCTTCTCCTGAAAGTGATGGATGCGCACCAGGATGGTACGCAGTCTGGCGCTGGCGGCCGGCTTCGGCTGGAGGGAGCGGTGCACCCGGTCAACTTTGACTGGATGCGGAAAGTGTTCGTTACGAGTAGTTTGGGGATTAGTCTGGAGATGAATTCAGTGGGTCTACCTTCCTCCTCACCCTCTTGTATCCCCACAGTTTTAATGTTGTGCCTCCGAGAGCGGGCCTCCAGGTCAAGCATCTTAGTATGAAGCTGAGTGTTGCGTCCCGCCAGCTCAGTGCATTTAGCTTCAAGCGCTAGCATGCGGATGTCAAGGTCGCTAGTAGCTTGCACCTGGTTAGCCACACGAGCTTGCAGTTTGGGCTGCGAGGCTGCGAGTGACTGAAACTTAGCCTCAAAGGCATCGAAACGTTCATTAATGCAGCACAGGACTGACTCTGACACCTCTTTGCACAGTTCCTTACACATATCGTAAGTTTTATCCGGAGGCATGTCCGGCCTGGTGGGAGAATCGCTAGCAGGGCTGCAGCTACCGGTGGTACTAGCTCCAGCTCTGGTAGCTTGGCTGTAGGTGGATTTGGCTTTGCTGGAGACGTTTGGCTTTGGCATTTTGGATTTTCAGGTTGATAAAGTTCTTAGGGAGATATATACACACACACTTGTGGTCTATGGGCGAAAAACGCGCGGTATAAAAATGATTTTGTAAGTCGCGGAGAGGAGCGCTGACTAAACACATCTACATCCTTTGCATGCGCACTAGTGCCCCCGACGTCCACTACTTATATTATTACTGTCATTATTGTTACCATATCTCTGTGTACTCTGTATACTGTAATCATTTTATCATTCATTGTAATTGTACAATATGTCTCTGTTTATTTGTTCTGTATGTGACATCTATTGCACGTCTGTCCGTCCTGGGAGAGGGATCCCTCCTCTGTGGCTCTTCTTGAGGTTTCTTCCACCTTTTTTCCCTGTTAAAAGGGTTTTTTTGTGGGCAGGTTTTTCCTCACTCGAACCGAGGGTCTAAGGACAGAGGGTGTCACTCCCTGTACAGATTGTAAAGCCCTCTGAGGCAAAATGTGTTTTGTGAATTTGGGCTATACAAATAAAATTTGATTTGATTTGATTTGATCTTTTTGTCAGGATAACCTGAAATGTCAGAGTATGCTACAGGGATGTCATATGAAAATATAGTTATATGACCAGAATGACAAAATAAAAATAAAATGGAAACTAAATCTCACAGAACTTTATTCCAATCAAACATGGAAAAAGAATGAAAAAGACGTTTTTAAATTTCTTCTCACAAGTTTTGCTAATCAGGTAATCATTGTTACACAAATCTACATGGCCTACATGTGACCAAGACTTCTGCATTAAACTGTTGGCTGCTTCTCTGAAGAGCTGCCCACCTCAGGAGAAAGCAAGGAGGCTGGGTTGTTGTCAGCAGCATAGGTGCAGGTTCTGAAAATAAATAAACCTAATGAATAATAATACAAAGATAATATAATATTATTACACAGATAGTTTAAACTTAGTTATACAATGGTCTGGGTAAATATTCAATTCAGATTGACTGCAGGGTGTCTGTTAAAAGGTGTTATAAGACACCAAGAAAGACGTTCCGGGCAAATTGCCTGATGCCAGTACTAAAGTATTGTGTTGACTCAACTGCTAGTTGGTAACCATGGCAACACATACTCAGAGCATACAAGAAGTTTTCTTCAGCGCATCATCCTCTGACCACCAGAGTCTGTGACACACAGGCAGTAAGAAGTGCAATGGCCTTCTGAAATAATACTCTGTCAGGGTTTCCGCGGGGTTGTAAAAGGTATTAAAAGGTAGTAAATGAAATTTACCAAAATTAAGGCCATCAAAAAGTATTAAAAAGTAATATATGTCATCTGAGGAGGTATTAAATTTTCTAACTACTATCCAATTATTTTTCTTTTTCCATTTGCGTTAAGTGCAAGCCTATATCTTGTAAAAATCATGTAATTTTATTATGTGCGAGTAGGACCTGGGTGAGGTGACGTCAGTCAGTGTGCGCCGGTGCACCCGCGGTTAAGCAAATTGCGCCGTCCGGCGAAAAAACAAAACAAAACCCATTGCGGATTGCTGTCAAAATGGGGAAATGTAATGTAAATATGTAAACCTGTGGTTACAGGACACTAGATTTAAAGACTGGCTCAGGCCAGTTGCTGCTAACAGAAGAGAGGCTTATTGCCATGTCTGCAAAAAAAATATAAAAATCACCTGGATGGGGGTGAATGCTGTCTGGTCCCACCGACGCAGTGAGCAATTGCCGATTTCCATGTTTTGCAGTAGCGCGACGACGACGGCTTCATCCCCGCAAAACTCCGCTACCCCGCAACCCCCCACCGCCCCCCCGCAAGCCCGTGCCAGCGGTGGCACCGTCCGACAGCAAACTCTCTGCTCGACTTCCACTTTGCAAGCCGAGGTTCTGTGGTGCCTGGAAACGGCGACGAAACACCACTCCTACAAGCCAGTGTTGCCATTTTTGGCCAAAGATTTGACCGAGCTCTTGATGGTAATTTATCACTGTTTTTTGTTTAATGTTGAATTTGATTTTTGATTAACCTGTATATGACTTTGTTACTTACTACTGGTTGTCATTACTAGAGTTTACTGCGGTGGTTCGTTAAACGGGAGGTCCTGCAGGACTGCACCCCCCGGCACCTGACCCAAATTGAGGTGTCTGAGGAGAGGAACTGGGTCTCCCTTAAAAATGTGGACATTGGCCTGGGTGCTGAATCTGCCATAAAGGTAATTTTGTTGTAGGTTATTTGGTTTGGCTTTTGGGAGGTGTATATGTGGAATGTGATGCTTGCACAAATCAACCAGCAAAGGCAGTATTTTCACTACAGTATTATTATTATCATCAAAAGAAGTTGATTCTGATTTAAATTTGAAAAGTAAACATTTCCTCCTGTCTAATCACTCACATGCATCATGTCCCTTAATGTTTCTTGTTAGGAGCTTCTAGGCAAACCAGGAAGCAAGATAGGGGAACTTTCTGTGGTCACCTTCAGGCGAGAGTGTTTGCAGTGCCTGTCTAAGATTGTCAGAAAGCTTCAGGAAAAATGTCCCCTAAAATTCCCTGTGGTCAGGCAGATTGCTTGTTTGGATCCCACACGAATGAATACAGACCCTGGGTGGTGCATCACACAGATAAAGAACATAGTGCAGACATTCATCCAGGGCAAGCAGTTGACAGGTGGCATCCCAGCTGGTAAGAAATATTGTGTAGGGACAGTAGAAATGGAAAGGTTATGCAAATTGCTTAAGGTATTGTTCTAGAGATTTTATTCGTTCGTTTTCTGTCTTTTTACTCTGAGAAGCAAGAAGATGTCTTGCTTTTGCCTAATTAAAATATATGCACTAGATGCTCTATGTAGATACTTTTATGTCATGCTGTGATGTTTGTACACTACAATGACGAAACAGTTGACTGGAATGTATTAATCACATTAATAATTATATTTTAACTTTCCTGTCAATAGGTGATGTCATCATTCAGCAGTACACATCCCTCCTATCTGTTGAGGGTAGAGAAGAAGATTTTGTGTCCTTTGAGCCATTTAAGCAGCGCCTGGATGTCTTTCTGTCCTTGAAACTCCGCACGTCCCACCCTGAACTGCTTAGGTTCTGCCTAAGTGTTCTCCTCCTCTCCCATGGACAGGCCACAGTAGAGAGGGGCTTCTCTGTAAATAAGGAGGTGGAAACATGCAACCTTCGTGACGAATCTCTCGAAGCACTAAGAGTGATTTGTGATGAGGTCTGCAGCTTTGGTGGCATTCTGAAAGTGCCTTTGACCAAGGAGCTCCTGGCCTCTGCTGCTTCAGCTCAGTCAAAGTACAGGCTTTACCTTGAGCAAGAGAGAAAAAAGAAGGATAGTGCTGCCAAAGAACTAAAGAGAAAATCAGCGGAGGATGAGCTTGAGGACCTCAGGAACAAGCGCCGGGTACTCAGCAGTGTGACTGAGTCACTCCAAATAGAGGCAGACAAGTTAGCTGAGAAGGCTGAGGGAAAGGCAGGAACGAAGATGGCCGAGCTCATTACGAAATCAAACACTCTTCGCAGACGATTCAAACACAAAAAAGTTGAACTGCTAAAAATGGACCAAATAACAGAGGAAAAGGCCACCCAGTTGAGGCACTTGTAACCCTCCCTGTTACACACACACACACACACATACAGAGAGAGAGAGAGAGAGAGAGAGAGCTCACTAAGACCTCTGACTCTGCATCAAGGTACTAAAAACACAGTTTTAGTACCTCCTAGAGTTTTAGGAGAGCTCTCTCTCTCACTCACACACACACACACACACACACACACAAACACACACACACACAGAGTTGTACTGTAGCAGACACACACACACACAGAGAGATAACCATACACATGGATTCAGAAATGGAAAAGCATACTTTTTTTCTGTAGGAAAATTGTGTTAGTGTTAATATTTTGGTGTTTGATTGCAGTTGCACAATTTCATCAGATTGGTGGATAGTTACAGTTACATATTCCACATATGCAGAGGTTATGACCCATTATGTCAATTGAGATTAATAGCATGTTTGTTTTTTGGGGCTGTGCGGGAATCTCCCAACATTTCCCTCTCTTCTGGTTTGAATCTATGTCAACGTTGGACGTTTTTTCTCACTCAGTTTGAACTGTGCAAGTTTTAAATGTGGAAATCATTTAATTAAACATCTGCTTTTAACCTTTTCTGATTTTCTTCTTCTGTCTTTATTGAGATAGAATGATGGTGAAAGAGTGTAGCGCTGGAGAAGTGGTATGTGCTCCTCCTACACATAGCTTTTTGTCATGGATTAGGGTTAAATAACAAATAATTGTGTATACCATAGGTCAGTGCTTTTATTTAGGCCAAAAAGTAACAAAGTATCTTGTAACCGTAATAGTGTGTTTTTGATTTGAATTGCAAGCATTACACTTAATCACTCAGAAGTACTTTATAATTAGTTACCCTGAACACTGAAATTCGAAAGGTTTCCGCTAAGTCGTGTTGGTATTAAAAAATATTGTGATGGTATTACAAAGGGTATTAAAAAGTATTAAATGTAACTCAATAATTTCTGTATAAACCCTGTCTGTATCACGTAACGTTTCAACATCATTTCACTTCCCTTCACTTATCAGCTGTTAGGCTGCGGAGTCCCTACGGCTCTACACTGCGGCCACAACAGGTTTCCGAGAGATATTAAATAGTCTGCTCAGCTGTGGCTTGTAAAAACTCGTGATTTTAACTGTAAAACACACTATAGTATAAATAATTGATTTAATATATATATGTCTTTGGTGAACGACCATGATATAAGCCGGATAATGCCCAATGAGGTTTCCAGTTATTCAGGAATGAAAGGACTTCACTTCGGACGGTTCACGTCTCCACGTCGTTGATTAATTCCTGATAATTGGACACCTTGTCAGGCATCATCTCTTACTAATTTTCTCAATAAATGCTATGTTGTCTCACAGTCTTCAGCTCGTCCTCAGTTCAGCCGACTGCGTCCAACTTGTCTAATTCCCAGGTCCAGATTTGGTCAAATAGTGTTACTCTACTAATGCAAAAAATAACACTCAGGATTCATCAGGATTGGCAGCAGAAAGAGCTCTTTATTATCTTTACAGACAACAAGAACCCGAGTCACCCATGGATAGACTGCATTCACTGACTCGGGGCTTCACCTTATATACTCTTGAGAAATTCATGCAAATTTCATATGTCCTGCCTTTTATTTGACTGAACCTTCTCTATGACACAATGGTGTAATTTTTCATGCTTTTGGACCCTCAGGGGCGGTCCCAAGTTTGGGGAGTTTCTATTCTAATGGTGTATTGCTCCTCCTAATTTTGCTCTGTTTGCTCTTATCAACTTTGGGGTTTTTCCACTCCTAACAGGCCACGATCTTTTCTTTTTGTTTTATTCTTTCCTGGATGACACCATTAGATTCTATTTTGCTGTGATTCTATCTTTTACAAACCTTTTATTGCTTTTTCTTACACCATTATGTCACAGATCTCTTCGACTATATCTTTTAAAAGTTTTATAAATTTCACACTGTTATAAGTTTTCGCACGGTTATAGATTTTCACACTGTTGCATAGTTCACACATCACATCAAACTCTTACTAAAAAATCAAGTGCTCACTACTTCACTAATCTTGTGTGCTCACATGGGCCAATTCTACTTAAAAAATTGTGCTTTGCTACCTGTTTTACAGCATTCTGCGTGATTATATGTGCATTCTAGTTCTTCAAAAGGGTTATATTTCACATTTAAACAGGTTATACGTCCAGTTATCAGTAACTACTTTTTTCACAGTGCTTCAGTGTTTATACTTCACCATCTTAACTCTTAAGTATACCTGTTGGTTATACTTGTCAAAAACAACAGAGAAACTGTAGTACATGCGTTAAGAAAATCAGAAAAATTATCAAACACTCAGTCAATAAGAAACTCAATAAGAAACTCAGAAAAATTGTCAAACGCTTAGTCAATAAGAAACTCAGAAAAATTGTCAAACACTTAGTCAATAAGAAACTCAATAAGAAACTCAGAAAAAATGTCAAACACTTAGTCAATAAGAAGCACTCATAAATTTTATACTACATATCCCCCCTTTGTGACTGGTACCACTAGGTCACAACCCACAAAAGTTAACTCATGAGATTAGCTATGCACACATGTCATGTTAAGTACAACATGTCACAATCTTACAGAAAAGGATATTGCTGGGTATTGTTCAGGTACTTGCGTACCAGATTCTCAATCAGTTGGGTTTTTTTTTTGTTTTTGTTTTTTTTCAGCCAGCAGTCCATTCAGACGGGCAATCTCCTGGTGCAGGTTCTGATCTCTCGTAGCCAGTTTTTGTTGTGCCATAGAAAGTTCATGCTGCAGTCTAGTGATTTGCCAGTCCTTTTGTCTGTACTGCTCTCGTCGGCCTGTGACGCTTGGCCCTCTGGTTTCTCATCGCTCTATCTCTTAGAGCAGTCAGACAGGTAGCCAACTGAGGGTAGAACGTCATGTAGTCTTAAAACTGGATCCGATATTCTCGAAACTGGACCATAGTCATGGCAGCCAGTTGTGGCCCCGTGATGTGAAGCGGCCATGGAGTTGGACGCCCGTGAGGTGTTGGTGCTGGCGGGGCCCGGGGTGGTTGCTCCTGCATGGGCTGAGGTGGTTGTCGTACCACCCTGACAGGGCCTGCGTCCTCCTCTGATTCTGGATCCTCACTATCTGCAGTGGGCGGTGAATCTTCAGAGGTGATGGGCTCATACTCCAGTTGTACTTGGTGTCTGGGCCTCTTAGAGTTGGATGGACCTGGGGTCGGTTCTCCCTCCGGTGGTGGAGCTACTGAGGGTCCCCCGGCAGATGAAGGATCTGGAACCTCGTCCTCAGCTGCAGGTGGTGATGACATAGGCTCGTCTTTCATCGTTGGTTGCAGGGCTGGTTCCTCTGGGTGAGGTGCAGGGCCTGGTGGTGGTGATGGTGGCCCCTGTTCGGGCGAGCATGGATCATCAGGTGAGTGTCGACCAAATGGGGAGGTAGGCAAGTAGCTGATAGAACCTTCTGGTTCCTCATCGTCAGACTCGGAATCAGTCTGTGGTTGCCCATCTCCCTGCGGTTGGTTGGTCTCTGATGCTCGCAGAGTCAACCAGCTGGTGCTGTCTGGAAACTGCCTGGACCGATCAGCCGCACATACGTTGATGGCTCGGTTGATCGCGTCTGCCAGGCTCCAGTTTTCAGGGTAATCTGCCTTGGTGGACTGATGGGACAAGGCACAACAGGTTCCCCTTAATGCCCCACCCACTCTTTTCCCAGGGCATAGTCCCTACGGAACCCTGTCCTACGGAGCCCTGCTCTACCACCTCCCTCCGTAATCAACAATTGATCCTTATGTGATTTGTACTGTGCTATATACTTGGCTGACCTTTCTCTAATTGCCTCCTTACCTCTCCTGTGCAGTGCTGTATGTGTATTGAACAAAATAACAGTTCCCCAACCACGGTGATCATCTGTACTTGAGGTTTAGTATATACAGGCATGCACACTCCAATTTGTGTGTTTACTAAATCATACTATTTGGGCGGCTGTGGCTCGGAGGTAGAGCGGGTCATCCACCAATCAGAAGATTGGCAGTTCGATCCCCGGTTCGTTCCCTCCAGTCTGCATGTCGAAGTGTCCTTGGGCAAGATACTGAACCCCAAATTGCTCCCAAAGGCTGTGCCATCGGTGTGTGAATGTGTATGAATGATTAGTTCCTAAAACTGATGAGCAGTTGGCACCTTGCATGGCAGTCAAAAAGCGCTTTGAGTGGTCGGAAGACTAGAAAGGCGCTATATAAGTACAAGTCCATTTACCATTTTTTTACCATACATACTGTATATGTGACAGATAATTGTTTCTGGGGGAGCAGTTGCTGCTCCTGGGGAGCCTTCTCCTGGGTCGTCATGCCCCGGAGAGGATGTATCATCGCTTTCTTCTAGTGTGGGGCTCCTGTGCAGTCTCCCTCGTAATGACAGCGATCCGCTGCTCGGGGAGCTCTGTCTTCCTGGACTTTGACGGTCACTCAGCCACTGTCTCTCAGCTAGTCGTTGAGAGCGTCTCTGTCCCTGCGGGGAGGCGTCGCCTTCTCCCTGTGTGCTCTGTGACCGACGTCTGGCCTGCTGGGCAGTGTCACCGTCCCATTCGCCTTCGGCCCTCTGCTCTGGTGTTGTGTTTGCTCTTTCAGCAGTGGTTGAGCTGAAACCAAACGGTCTTACCTTGGACTTTCAGAGCAGTGTTTGTTACAAGAGTGACTTTTTAAGGCCCTTCTCTTCTGGGTTGATCCCACTTACGTTTGAACACTTTCACGTACACCCAATCACCAGGTTCGACCTGCTGCAATTGTTCAGGATCTTCTCTGTTCTCGGTTGCACCTTTGACCTGTTGAAACACAACCTTATGTATTTGAGAAAGATGTTTCAAATAATTAGTTAATTCTTTTTCACATTGTTCCAATGGTGCCCCCTCGTACGGGCCTCTACGATAGGGGACCGGCATCGGTCTTCCTGTTAGCATTTCATGCAGTGTTAGATGTGTTATTCTGTTAGCTTGTGTCCGCATGGACATCAAAGCAAGCGGTAAAGCATCCAACCAGTTCAGTTTGCGCTGAGCATCAGCCCTGATCTTTGCTAACTTCGCTTTCAGGGTGCCATTAGCTCTTTCTACAGCTCCCTGTGACTGTGGGTGATACAAACACCCAAACTTCTGTTTGATCCCCAACATTTTCATTGATATCTTCATCAAATCTGCTGTAAAGGCTCTACCATTGTCCATGCTGAACACATCAGGGATCCCGAACCTTGGAAATACTTCTTTACACAAAAACTTTGCTGCTGATCTAGCGTCAGGACCTTTGGTTGGAACTGCTTCCACCCATCTGCTGTATCTATCTATCACTACAAAAATATATCCGTATCCTCGCACACGCTCTATCATGTCAATGTGATCCATCATTAGATGTCTAAACTGTCCATCTGGGGGCGGAATATGAGCCAACGGTGCGGTAAAAGCTTTTCTGACATTGTACTGCGCACATACATGACATTCACTCAACATCCTGTCCACCGTGGCTGCCAAAAATGGTGACCACCATACTGCTTGCAACCTTCTAATAATCACCCCCCTTGAACAATGATCATTTCCGTGTGCATCACAAATCGCTATCTTTAACAACGCTGCAGGCAACACAAAATGTCCCTGTCCACTTCTCCACAGTCCTTTCTGAGGTCCCTCTTGGTTATTCTGAAAAGCCCCCCTTCTTAGCCATACTGCATGTTCCATGCAACCTGCTTCCTTTTGTGCTTCTATCAATGAGGCCATATTAGTGAGTGGTTCACAATCTTCTGCCACTAACAGTGGACCAACACTTTCACTCACTGCTGCTCGCTTGGCTGCTTCATCAGCCAGATTGTTACCTTTAGCGATGAGCGTGTCTGTCTCTTGACGACCTGCACATTTGATAATGGCTACTGCTTTTGGGAGGTGAATAGCCTCCAGTAAGGCTGAGATAGCTTCTCCGTGTGTTACTGTACTGTGGTTCCATCAGCCCTTAGAAGACCTCTTTGTTTCCAGATATTACCATGTACATGACATACTGCATAAGCATACTGTGAATCAGTGTAAACATTTAGTCTCCTGTGTTCTCCTAATCTGCACGCTGCTGTTAAGGCTTTAATTTCTGCAAGTTGTGCAGAACATGGTTGGGCAATTTCATCGCCTGGACCTCTGTAAAGGTGTTATCCTGCTCTAATTGTACTATAGCATAACCTGCATGGTTGCCTGTTGCATCTCTGAAACAGGATCCATCTACAAACAAGGTGAGATCTGCTGATATAGGTTGATTGTACATGTCCTCACGGGGTTTAAGGAAATTTTCAGTTGACTGGATGCAGTCATGTGGCTCACCCTCTGTGGGTATCACCATTCTAGTTGCTGGATTGATTGATTTTCAACGCTGAATTGTTATTTATGGCGCTGAGAGAATTACTTCATATCCTGTTTTCCTGGCCTGAGTTATAACGAACCTGGGGCTGGTCAGCATGGCATGCAATTGATGAGACGTGTGTATGGACACTGGGTGGCCCATAGTTACTGCCGTTGCTTTTTGGTACGCGAATGCTGCTGCTGCTAATCCCTGGTAGCAGGGAGATAATCCTGACTCGATGTTATCCAATTTGGTGCTGTGATATGCCAATGGTTGTTTACCCGTTGGAGTATCCTGCATCAACACTGCACACACGAATCCTCCATTTTCTGCAACAAACAGATCAAACATTTTAGTGTAGTCTGGATTCCCTACCGCTGGAGCCGTGCGTAAGTCCTCCTTTAGGGCTGCAAAAGCCCCTTCTGCTTCCTCTGTCCATTGTAATGCTGTTGAGCTGTTAGTTTGTCCTGCTGCTCTGATTAATGCAGGTAGTGGGGCAGCTTTGATTGCAAAATCGCAGATCCAAGGTCGGCTGTAGCCTGCCATACCCAAGAACGTCAACATTTGGCCAACTTTTTGTGGTTTTGGAGCCTTGGTTATGGCCTCCACTTGGGAAGGAGCAATACCTCTTTTGTTCCCGCTTAATCTTCGGCCTAAATATTCTACTTCAGTCTGGCAAAACTGCAATTTGTTTTTACTTGCTTTATGGCCTCCCACTGCCAGCGCTGTCAGTATTGCTACTGAATCTTTCTCACACTGGTCTTGAGTGGGACTGCATATCAAAAGGTCGTCCACATACTGTATTACAGTGCTTTGGACTTCCAAACGCTGTAAATCGTCAGCTAAGACTCTGTTGGACTCTCCACGTATCCCTGAGGCAGACTGCTGTCCCCTGTAGGTAAAAGCAAAGACATACTGTGAGTCTGGATGCACTGGTACACTGAAAAATGCTGAACATAAATCTATTACTGTGTACCACTTAGTCTCTGGTGGGATGTTTGAGAGCAGAGTATGTGGGTCCGGGACGAGAGGTTTCCTGCGTCAACGACAGAGTTAATTGCTCTTAAATCATGCACCATTCGGCAATCCTCTGAGTGTGGCTTCTGTATTGGAAAGATGGGAGTGTTGCAGGGACTCTTAGTTTTAATTAACACACCTGCAGCCTCTAAACCTTCAATTATGGGCCTAATGCCCTCCTCAGCCTGTTGCTTGAGTGGATATTGTCTTTTATGTGTTAAGTTTTAAGTTTTATACGTGCTGGTTCTGCTGATTTTACTATCCCTACATCTGTTTTATGCATGGACCATACCTGCTCTGGTACCTGATGTAGCAGTTTTACATGTTCATCTAATAATGGCAACTGTGTGGGTGGTCTAGGACTTAATAGTACTCTCTCTCCTATTACTTCATTGGTTGCTAATGATGTTATACTAAGATACTGCTTATCTCCCGAGATAAAAATGCCTTTATCTGCTGTTGGATGCCAGCTCTGCTGCTAAGCTGCCTTTACCATTGGGCCTAGGTTGTGGGATTGATAGCCATCTGCTATCAATAGAGTCACATGTGGCACTGAGTTCTGGACTTGAAACCATGGTTGCAGTTTGTTGTTACTTGAGCTGCCACTCCTTGTGGTCCAATGTATATGGTTTCACTCTCCACATACACCTCTTTTCTATTGATTTCCGCTTCCCAGCATATCCCATAATCTTCATGGGACCGTGTTTCTTCATACATCAGGGTGCAGTGCCATGGCAATCGTGGCTCTCGTGCTTTTTCAAACATTGACATTGCCCACTTCTTGTAGGGCTCCCATGATTGTGTTAATTGTGATTTTGCTGGATGCTTCCATCTTAGCCAGTATGCAACTGGACAGATTTCTTTTCTTTTCTTTGATTCTGCCGTCTTTGTCTCGTTTAGTTCTTCTGGGGTTTGTGCTTTCCAGGTCACCATGATCTTTCCTTTCAGCTCTCCCTCTGCAGTTCCTCCTAGGGGGCACTGGGTCACCTGCTGCTGTTCTGAATCTGGCGCAGATGGAAGTGTGTAGGGAGGCGGACGTGGCCACACCTCTGATTCTAGGGGCACTGTCTGTGATCCTGTACTCCCCCCGTGCTATAGATGGCATCTGTGTTACATCTAGTATTTACCTACGTCCCTCCTGTCTAAACCCCCTTAACACTTCCCTTTCACTAGCTCTCTTTCCCTCTCTGCGGCTGCTTGTGTCTTTTGCGTTGTGATGCTTAATATTAGCTTCCACTTCATTGCAAAAGGCTGCGGTGAAGGTTCCATCTTCTGGCCACTGCAGCTTTCCAGTGGTTCTCCTGTGCCACTTCTTTACACAGCTCCTTATCTGTTTTTTCATGGTCAGGTTGCCTTTTGATCACCTGCTCCATGGGTGTTGGCTCTCTGCCACCCTTTGCCACCTTTGCTCCCATGTATCCCTGTTTTACTTCACCAGATCTGGGGACCTCTGGATCACCTTCTTCTTTAGTTCTTATTTGAACAATTATTTTTTTAACAGTTATTCCGTCTTTAAATTTTTGTTCTTTATATGGGTTATATCTTAATAATCCGACGGACTTCGTGATACAGCCGAACTTGCCTGTTTCCCACTGTACTTTTCTGAGAGCTGCACTTATCTACAGCTCCTCTATTTCTTCTGCTAGAGTAAGTTTTTCTGGAATGTTCAAAAATGGTGCTAATGGGATAGTTACTGGTTTTCCTGGATCATTACACAACTGCTCCAATGGTATTGCCAGATACCTTGGTGTCCACAATTCGCGCAGAATCTGTTTCCACGGTACCAGGGGAAAGTCCTCCTGTACGCAATGTAGATTAACAAATCTCGTTATTTGCCACAATTTTTGATTAATTTCCTGTTCATCTTGCCAATGCTCAACCCCTTCTTTGTCTTTGTAGGTTCGTTCCAACCAGAAATGTGTTTTAATACCCCGTAATTCTGGATCTCCTTCTGTTGTTAAGTGATCAGTTGTTATTACTTCATCCTCACTACTATCTTCATTAATATCCATATGATTGTTATCTTATTTTGTTAATTAATTTGATAATGCTTTATTGTTTATTTATAACATCATAGTTCTATTTATCTATCTTATTTTATTAATTAGTTTGATAATGTTTTATTGTTTATTATAACATCATAGTTTTCAGCTCTTACTTGAATTTGCAGATTTTTAGAAAAAGGTTCTGCTTTCCTTTCAAATTTGGTGATCAGTGAGTGTCAAAGTGTGTCCCTGGATGGCTCCGTCCTGGAAGTCCCTGGTCACCACCAACCGATTTTTACTCACGTCTCCTAGGCTGGCTCGCCATTAAATGTTGTCTCACAGTCTTCAGCTCGTCCTCAGTTCAGCCGACTGCGTCCAACTTGTCTAATTCCCAGGTCCAGATTTGGTCAAATAGTGTTACTCTACTAATGCAGAAAATAACACTCAGGATTTATCAGGATTGGCAGCAGAAAGAGCTCTTTATTATCTTTACAGACAACAAGAACCCGAGTCACCCATGGATAAACTGCATTCACTGACTCAGGGCTTCACCTTATATACTCTTGAGAAATTCATGCAAATTTCATATGTCCTGCCTTTTATTTGACCGAATCTTCTCTATGACACAGTAGTGTAATTTTCCTGCTTTTGGACCCCCAGGGGCGGTCCCAAGTTTGGGGAGTTTCTATTCTAATGGTGTATTGCTCCTCCTAATTTTGCTCTGTTTGCTCTTACCAACTTTGGGGTTTTTCCTCTCCTACCAGGCCACGATATTTTCTTTTTGTTTTATTCTTTCCTGGATGACACCATTAGATTCTATTTTGCTGTGATTCTATCTTTTACAAACCTTTTATTGCTTTTCCTTACACCATTATGTCACAGATCTCTTCAACTATATCTTTTAAAAGTTTTATAAATTTCACAGTTATAATAAATTTCACACTGTTATACGTTTTCACACGGTTATAGATTTTCACACTGTTGCATAGTTCACACATCATGTCAAACTCTTACTAAAAAATCAAGTGCTCACTACTTCACTAATCTTGTGTGCTCAAATGAGCCAATTCTACTTAAAACATTGTGCTTTGCTATCTACCTGTTTTACAGCATTCTGTGTGATTATATGTGCATTCTAGTTCTTCAAAAGGGTTACATTTCACATTTAAACAGGTTATACGTCCAGTTATCAGTAACTACTTTTTTCACAGTGCTTCAATGTTCATACTCCACCATCTTAAGTGTTTCAGATCATGTGTATAGTGCTCTTCTCTTTGGTTATACTTGTTGGTTATACTTGTCAAAAACAACAGGGAAACTGTAGTACATGCATTAAGGAAATCAGAAAAATTATCAAACACTCAGTCAATAAGAAACTCAATGAGAAACTCAGAAAAAATTGTCAAACATTTAGTCAATAAGAAGCACTCATAAATTTTAAACTACAGCCACTCATTGTTAAAGCAAGATCAAGTCTATCCAGGTGAGCCCGCTCGTCATCCATGAGAAAACAACCCGTCGTCCTCATTGTTAGCAATAATTCCAGATGATTCTTCAGTGGTTGGATTCGTGATGATACTTTTAAAAAGCAGGAAAGTTATTTCTTTGTGAAAACAGAACTTCTTGCTCTAGAGCCTCTCTGTGTCTCCACATGCAGGTGGGCACCTGAGACCAGCCCTCACACAAACTGAAGCTGTCAGTCTTCTAACAGTGCTATCAGCACATCTCGGTCTAAAATATGTAACATTATTTACTATATTAACACCCATTTACTCGATTTATTCGACCTACTGGTAGAGAAATGGACACATCTCACGTTATTTCACAGCACAACACGTTTGAGACACGTGCTAAGGCACGCACCAGATTCACAGCCTGTGGTTGGTCAGCAAGTCAGTTACACATATTTTATTTTAGTAAAGACACATTTTCTGGTATGCCAACATTAATGTTTCCCTAATATCACAAATTGATAAAAGCTATTCAGTAACATGTAATGTAGTGGAGTGCACAGTTTTATATAACATCTTTTCAGCTGTATTTATCTTTGAAGATGCTTTGGTAGGTTAATATTATTGGTTGAAGCAAGTGTTGGGCTTCTTTTATATTTGTCTTGCTGAATTGTTGTCACCATCTCATGTAGACGTTTACAGGTTAGGAGAGCCAGGCTTCGTCCTGAGGCTGAGGCTGCTCAGTTTATTTCATCGTGCCTTGTTTAAAGGTCCAGTGGATCAATGAATATAAAGGTATGTTGTGGATCATTCCCTACAATTTCTGCATGGATTTTCATAAGGCTGTAACTAATGATTACTTTTATGATCAAGTAAGTGGTCAATTATTTCTTCAACGCTTTACTTAATAATGATACAGCAAAAAGTGGACAGGTATTTTTTTGTCATTTAAATGTCCTTTTAATATAAAAATAGGACTGATATATAAATAATGTCATGGTTTCAGTCGTCATGTCCTCATATTGTTTTAACCTGTGAAACACTTGTGTTTAAGGTGATGTCTTCATATGGTCTTATTCAATGACTGTATAGAGTGTGTTACAATGTCCTCATATTGTAGGCTGCACAGTGTTTACACTTCCTGTAGAGTCTGGCATAATAAGCTCAGATGTTTGTATGAATTATGGTCACCTATGAACCAGATAGGATCTATAGTACTGAATATTGCTGACAATATGTTGTTTTATTACAGACACCAAGTGTAGAGATCCTGACTCAACCATCTGCAGACCCAAAAGTGAGCGAGAGATCAGGTGACAGGTGATTACATATTTGCTGTTTTCATTTAAAATGAAGTAAATGTCTTAGTTAGGTCTAATGCATAACTGAACTGGCCTCTCAATGTCTTAAAATCAACCAGTTTGTGTAGAACATTGACAATGTCTGTCACGACCGAACTATGGACCCGAACCCAAATGCACAACTCCAGAGACCAAAGTTTCAAAATAAAGGTTTATTAAACAAAACAAAACCAAAATTCACTCTTAACAGAAGAAAAAACTCTACACTAATCTCAGAAAACAAGACATCACAAAACTAAGGCTAGACTAAGAAAAACAAAATAAACAAACAGAAAATCACTCTTGCGAGGCTATACTATGAAAAGGAAACAAACAGAAAATCACTCTTGCGAGGCTATACTATGAAAAGGAAACAAACAGAAAATCACTCTAGGACAAAGTATCAAAATAACAAGACCTGACAATGGACAAAGCGCTGGTTCTCTGACATGAGACAAGACGAACTGGCACAGGACAAAGGGAGACACGGACTATATATACACACAAGGTAAGGACACAGGTGGAAACAATCAGGGAGGAGACAGGTAATTCTAAAGGCGGGAAAAAAGACAAAGAGGGAAAGTAAAACTAATAACAATGGACACAGACAGGAAGTGGAACCAAAATAAAACAGGAAATCACAAGACAACATAGACACGAGACATACTGAATAAATTAACTTAACACTTTTTCTTGGACATGACAGTACCCCCCCCTCTAGGGACGGCTCCTGACGGACCAGGAACCTGAGGATGATGATCGTGGAAGTCTCTGATGAGGGCTGGGTCCATAATAAAACTTGCGCGTACCCACGAGCGTTCTTCTGGGCCATAGCCTTCCCAGTCCACCAGATACTGGCGTCCTCTTCCCCGGCTGCGAACTGCTAAGAGTCTTTTAACTGAAAAGACCGGACCACCATCAACCATTTGGGGGGGTGGAGGGGGTGCGGCTGCGGGAACCATGGGACTCTCCTTAACAGGTTTGAGCTTGCCAACGTGAAAAGTAGGATGCACCCTCAGGGACCTGGGAAGGCGCAGACGGACAGAGACAGGATTAACCACTTTGGACACTGGAAATGGACCCACAAACCTGGGAGCCAACTTCCGGGAAATGACATGGAGTGGCAAGTCTTTGGTAGAGAGCCAGACTTTCTGGCCCGGCTGGTATGCCGGAGCTGGTCGGCGTCTCCGATCTGCAGCCTTCTTCATGCGATCCACATTACGCAGGAGGGCCCTCCGAGCAGCTGCCCAGATGCGGTGGCAACGCCGGACCATGGCATAGGCAGACGGAACGGTGACCTCCTTCTCTGTCTCCGAGAACAAGGGAGGTTGGTAGCCAAAGACACACTGGAAGGGAGTCAGCCTGGTGGCTGCCGTTGGAAGAGAATTGTGGGCGTATTCCACCCAAGTCAGGTGCTTGCTCCAGGACAATGGATTCTGGGATACCAGGCACCGGAGACAAGTCTCTAGTTCCTGGTTGAGCCGCTCTGTTTGTCCATTGGACTCAAGGTGGTATCTGGACGTGAGGCTGACGGTGGCGCCGATTAAACTGCAGAATTCCTTCCAGAACTGCGAGATGAATTGGGGCCCCCGGTCTGACACCGGGGGAAAACCATGGATACGAAACACATTATTCATCATGATTTCTGCCGTCTCTTTGGCAGACGGCAGTTTAGGCAAGGCAACAAATGAGTCATCGTAGAGAATCTGTCCACCACTGTAAGAACAGTGGTGTTACCTTGGGAGACCGGGAGCCCCGTGACAAAGTCCATTGAAATTTCAGCCCATGGTCGACTGGGAACTGGGAGAGGTTGCAGCAGCCCCATCCGAGCATGGGAGGAGGTCTTGTTTCGGGCACAGACAGGGCATGCCTCCACATACTCTCGGACCTCATGTTCCATGGAGGGCCACCAGAACCTTTGCCGTATGGCATACATGGTTCTATTGATTCCCAGATGGCAGGTGAGCTTAGAGGTGTGAGCCCAGTGAATCACCTGTGGACGCACAGTGACAGGAACAAACAGGCGATTTGCCGGACAACCACTAGGTGTAGGGTTCTCACCATTAGCCCGCTTCACCTCTGCTTCTATCTGCCATGTCACCGCTCCTACCACACGGTGCAGTGGCAGGATGGGTTCAGGTTCTTTGGCAGCAGGCCTGGGGTCAAACAGACGAGACAAGGCGTCAGGCTTGGTGTTCCGGGACCCCGGCCTGTAAGACAAAACAAAGTCAAAACGGTTAAAAAACAGAGTCCATCTGGCTTGGCGGGAGTTCAAACGCTTGGCCTTGTGGATATACTCAAGGTTCTTATGATCGGTCCAGACCACAAATGGATGTTGAGCCCCCTCTAACCAATGTCTCCACTCTTCCAATGCTATCTTAACGGCAAGTAGTTCATGATTACCGACATCGTAGTTCCGTTCTGCTGGTGAAAGCTTCCTGGACAGGAAGGCACAAGGATGCAGCTTGTGATCCTTGGCAGAGCGCTGTGAGAGAACAGCCCCTACTCCTTCGTTGGAGGCATCCACCTCCACCACAAACTGCCGACTGGGGTCAGGAACCGTGAGAATGGGAGCAGTGCTGAACATCTCCTTGAGCCGGGTGAAGACCTCCTCAGCTTGAGGAGACCACAGGAACGGAGCCTGAGGAGAGGTGAGAGCATGGAGAGGAGAAGCTATTGCGCTGAAGTTTTTGATAAACCGCCTGTAGAAGTTAGCAAAGCCCAGAAACTGCTGGACCTTCTTGCAGTTATCAGGTGTAGGCCACTGAGCCACAGCGCTAACTTTAGCCGGGTCCATTTGTATCTGCCCAGGGGCTATGATGAAGCCCAGGAATGACACAGATTCGGCATGAAATTCACTTTTTTCTGCTTTCACATAAAGCTGGTTCTCCAGTAGGCGCTGGAGAACCTGGCGGACATGACCAACATGAGAGTCTTGATCTGGGGAGAAGATCAGGATATCATCCAAATAGACAAACACAAACTGGTTGAGGAATTCCCTCAGTATGTCATTGATTAGTGCCTGAAAGACTGCAGGGGCATTGGTCAGTCCAAATGGCATCACCAGGTATTCGTAATGCCCGGAAGGAGTGTTAAACCCAGTCTTCCACTCATCCCCCTCTCTAATGTGGACCAGGTGGTATGCGTTTCTCAGGTCAACCTTTGTAAAAATCTTGGCCTGTTGCAGTTGTTCGAAAGCAGATGACATGAGAGGGAGAGGGTATCGATTCTTAATGGTAATGTCATTCAGTGGTCCATAGTCAATACAGGGTCTCAGGGAACCATCTTTTTTCCCTACAAAGAAAAACCCTGCCCCTGCTGGGGAGGATGAGGGGCGGATGAGTCCTGCTTTTAAGGATGCCTCAATGTACTCAGTCATGGCAATCTTTTCTGGACCAGAAATGGAATATAACCTCCCCTTGGGGATTGGTGCCCCTGGGATGAGGTCAATAGGACAGTCATAAGGTCGATGGGGTGGTAGCGACGTGGCCTTACTTTTACTGAATACCTCCCCGAGATCATGGTAGCACCTTGGAATGGAGGTCAGGTCAGGCCAGTCGACCTTTAAGTCTGTGAGGGATGGAACAGAAACAGAGTTAAGGTCAGCAACCACCCCAATTTCCACCTTTTTGTTCGGTTCGAGCCCTGTTTCTACCCCGGGACCTCCCCATCTCATAACCTTCCCTGAACACCAGTCAATGTGGGGGTTATGTTTCTTGAGCCAGGGGAATCCCAGGATCAGAGGGTGTTGGGCAGAGTTAATCAGGTGGAATGACATGAGTTCATGATGATCCTCGATTGCTACTTCTACTGGTTCAGTTACATGGGTTACCTTAAAAATGAAGCTGCCATCTAGGGCATTAGCCTCCAAGGGCTGAGGTAGAGATTCAGTCTTAACATTCAGTTTGTGAGCAAAACTCCAATCCATGAAACTTTCATCAGCCCCAGAGTCAATTAATACCCCCAGAGAAACTGTGATGTCTTTGTGTTTTACCTGAATGTCAGTTAAAGAGCGTGAGGGGCTGTCAGTGGTGGAGGAGTGACTCACCCGGAACCCCTCCTTCAGCTGGCGAGCTTGCTCCTTAACTGGGCATGCTACCAGCAGATGTCCCTGTTTCCCACAATAGAAGCACCTCCCTTCCTGTAGGCGTCGTCGTCGCTCCTCTGCAGACAATTTAGCCCTTCCTAGCTGCATGGACTCCTCCGTGTCGCTGGGGGGCGCTGCTCTCCTAGGAACTGGTGATGACGGACGGAGAGAATCCCTCCAACCGTGTGAAGCAGGCGAAGGACGACCTCTGGCGTAGTCCCGGGAAACTGTAGCTTGTGACTTGTCCCTTCTCCGCTCAGCCAAGCGGTGGTCAGTTCTGACCGCTAGCGCGATCACAGAGTCAAGATCTTCAGGCAGATCGAGGGGAACCAATAAATCCTGAATAGGATCAGACAGTCCTTTGATAAACGCATCGTACAGTGCCGTGGAATTCCATCCGCTATCAGTGGCTAAGGTGCGGAAGCGGATGGCATAATCAGAGACAGAGTCCATGCCTTGCCTGATGCTGCTCAACTTGCGTGCTGTCTCTCTGCCTGACGTGGTAGGATCGAAAACTCTCCTTAATGCCTCTGTGAACCGATCCACGGATTGACAGATCGGCGACCCACGGGACCATTCCGCTGTAGCCCAGGCCCGTGCTCTCCCAGTTAGATGGGAGATCATGAATGCCACCCTGGATCTTTCTGTTGGGAAGGCTGATGGCAATTGTTCATAGTGTATTTCACAGTCCACAATGAACGACCGGTATTCTCCAGACTCACCGGAGAATCTTTCAGGTGGAGCGAGACGGGGAGCCGGGGCATGGGCACCCGGGGCTGGTGGGACTACGGCGGTCACCGGGGAAGGCGTGGCTGAGGTGTCTTTGGTCAGGTGAGCAAGCATCTGATGAATCTGGGTGGTCAAGAGAGTCACTTGAGCTGTCATGTCAGACCTGAACTCCTCTTGACTGTCTGCCAGCACTTTCACTCCCTGTTGCAGGGCGGACATCTGGTCCTCCTGCTGGTTAAGGCGGATGCCTTGGGAGCGAATGGCTGCCGTCAGGTGGTCTGAGTTGGCTGGATTCATGCTGGCCAGTTCGTTCAGTCACGACCGAACTATGGACCCGAACCCAAATGCACAACTCCAGAGACCAAAGTTTCAAAATAAAGGTTTATTAAACAAAACAAAACCAAAATTCACTCTTAACAGAGGAAAAAACTCTACACTAATCTCAGAAAACAAGACATCACAAAACTAAGGCTAGACTAAGAAAAACAAAATAAACAAACAGAAAATCACTCTCGCGAGGCTATACTATGAAAAGGAAACAAACAGAAAATCACTCTTGCGAGGCTATACTATGAAAAAGAAACAAACAGAAAATCACTCTTGCGAGGCTATACTATGAAAAGGAAACAAACAGAAAATCACTCTAGGACAAAGTATCAAAATAACAAGACCTGACAATGGACAAAGCGCTGGTTCTCTGACATGAGACAAGACGAACTGGCACAGGACAAAGGGAGACATGGACTATATATATACACACAAGGTAAGGACACAGGTGGAAACAATCAGGGCGGAGACAGGTAATTCTAAAGGCGGGAAAACAGACAAAGAGGGAAAGTAAAACTAATAACAATGGACACAGACAGGAAGTGGAACCAAAATAAAACAGGAAATCACAAGACAACATAGACACGAGACATACTGAATAAATTAACTTAACACTTTTTCTTGGACATGACAATGTCACTATTACCATTACTTTATATTGAACACCTTAGCAGGAAGAAATAGGCCATGTCATTTTCTAACACCATATTTAATTTAAAACATCAAATTGATCTTAATTGTCATTAAATTCATGATATTATATCACGTTTCTAAGGTTTTTGTCCATTGAACCTCTTCCTGATTGATTAAATGGCTTTAATTTTGAGGGAAGTATATCCATGTACATCAGTGTGGGGTTTAGAGTTTTCTTTGACAGCAACAGTAGAAGTTTAAGGTCAGGAACGTCGACTCTAGATGTGTTCAGTCATCATGTCCTCATATTGTGTTAACCTGTGAAACACTTGTGTGTGTTATAGTCGTTATCTTTGCCATATAATTTATCCGTAAGTCCAGGTTTGGAGGTTAATTTTATGTTTAATGATTTAGCCGTGCCTGGGACTCTCTAGTCGAATTATAATGTTTATTTAGTGGCGTATTTTTGTTGTTGCTGCGAGTCGGTCCTTTGCAGTCATGTGAAAGCTAAAGCTAAGCAGCCCTTCACGTAACGTTGCTCGTAACTCGGCAAGCATGTAATTCATTCCTCAGCTCTTAATTAAACAAAAAAAATGAGTTTGTCCATGGCCCCTTTCTTTAACATGCCGGAGATGTTTTAAGTTTACTGTTGTCCCTTTTTATACTGGTCGCATAGGTAGCGCGTATGTTTCACGCTTATGAACAAGTCACAGACACACTTACCACGCATGATGCACATGAGAATATCCATAAATCCATCCGGGACAGGATGAAAGTGTCACTCTTAAGAAATTCAAGATCTCATCAGTCATCTCTCTTCTTTGTCAAGTTTGGAAACTTTTTCATTGAAAAAAATAGTAATCCAGGCGAGTGTCATGCTTCAGCCAACTCTGTTTACCAGCGCACAGCTGATAGCACACAGCTGATGGGATTGGCTACTGTTATCAGCTGTGGCCCACGTGACCTATCGTCATCCAAAATAGGAAGCAAAAGCATCATGGGAAATTGAGTCCTTATTTCTCATAACAGTAGAAAACAAACAAAAAAAAAAACTTTTAAATGAAAGAGTAGTAGAGATGTAACTATCAACTATTTTCATTAAAGACAAAAATGATATTTTATATTCGCTGCTGATTAGTGCTGATGCTTCGAAGCCCAGAAAATGATATTCTGTACAGCCTTAATCTATGCTTGTGCTATGAGTTAATTACAGATTAACTGATTGATTTTGTTGTTTCTTTTGTAGGTTTCTGAAGACAGACACCTAGCTATGCATTGGAAGTGTAGGTACTGCTTGTTTTCTTCTGAAAAGAGGGCTCAACTATTCAAGCACTACCGCTTAAAACATGGAAGCTACGCATGAACTACTCCAATTCCATGCCTCCACACAGATTGTCTGTGTTCATTTAAGTCATTTAATGCCCTAAAAGTGCATTTAACAAGAAATCACTCCCATGAAGTACATGATGGGCAGACGAGTGGAGCTGATGAAATCCCTGTGATACTCAATTGTCCTCTTTGCAGTTTTGAAGAACCCTGCACAGAACTAATTTTTTTCCCCATTTGCGCCAACATCTTAAAAATAAGGAAACTGAAGTGTCCATATCAAAACTGCATTTTTGAGAGCAATGTCTACTCAACATGTAATGCTCATAAATGCAAAGACTATCAGCTTCCCAGTCAGAAGTGGTTGAAGCCTGACCCTGCCATGTGCAGCACACCTCCTGATTCAGATCCAGGCGTGTCACAAGATGTGCAAGAAGTTGAAGATTTTTCTAGTGATCCTACAGACCAAGACACAATTGAGGCAGAAGCTCAAATCGAAAACAACTTGAGTATAATTTAGCCTCACTTTTTCTTAAACTGCAGGCAGTCTTGCATTTATCTGACATGGCAGTACAGAGGTAATTCAACAACTAAATCAGCTTGTTCTTCTCTCAGAGCCCCTTTTGTGTAATGCCATTCAGCAAATTCTCAATGAACATGGTGTCAGTGACGATTCAGTCGTGAGAAAGATTGTAAATGCTGTCAAAGAGAATAACTTGTTCTTGAAAATGACTGATGCTGGCCAGTCACTCTCCACAGCCAGTAAAAGAGCATCGTATTTTCAGAGGGAATTTCCTACGGACATGCCAGTTGAATACAAGCTCGAAAAAGACTTACAATCACTCTCTTATGTGGCAATTCTGAAAATGTTACAAAAACTATTAAACAGAGCTGATGTTCTAGATAAAATTCTGTCACGACCAGGCTAGGACACAAGACGCAGATGCAGGGTTTCGGGTTCTTTAATAAAAGTCTTTATTGAAGGAATCAGGTAAGCAAACTCCAAGACAGAGTAACCAAAGCAGGCTATGAAAATGACCTCTATTAGTTTCAAAAATGGAAGAAGCGTGGCTACAAAAGATACAAAAATAATAATCGCTCCACTAAAAGGAGGAAAACACAAAAGACTATAAAACGTTAAGGAACTGAAAAATCACTCCCACTACGGAGGCAAAAGAACTAGCAAATAAAGTTGAAACAACAGAAAACACTCCTGAAAACTGGAGGCACTAATCTATGAAAGGTGAGCAAACAAGAAAAAAAAAAAAAAAAAAAAAAAATCACTCCACACGGAGGAAACAAAGGGCTATGAAATCGTTAACTAAGGAACTAAACTATGATATGAAACTTACAACTTAATCTCTCTCTTGGAGGAACCGGAACAAAAACCAAATACGACCAACGACAGAGCTGTGACAAGACTGTGGAAAGGCTGGAGTGATCGCACGCAGACGATGCAGAGACGAACACACTGGCACAAAACAAAGGGAGATGCAGATTCTTATACACAGGGTAACAGGGAACAGGTGGAAACACTTAGCAGACAATCAGACCAAGACACACGAGGAAGGGCAAGTGACCTGAAACGAGAGGAGAGTTACTTTTCAAAATAAAACAGGAAATGACAAGACAAGACATGGAGACAGGACAAAAACCCAACTTGACCTCACCGTGGTGTGACAAATTCTTACACGAGTGCACCGTTGATGGATACAACACTTACAGAGATGGCACTCACTATCGCGGGAATGCTTTTTTTTTAAGACTGAGACCTTAAGAATTGTGCTTGGCCTTTACATTGATGAGTTTGAGATAGCCAATCCTCTGGGCACTTCCAAAAAGAAACACAAACTGTGTGGTATTTATTGGGTTCTTGCCAATCTTCCCTCAAAACATCGCTCCTGTCTTCACTCTATCCAGCTAGCAATATTATGCAGAGCAAGTGCAATCAAACAACATGGATATGCAGCTGTCCTTCACCCACTTCTTCAAGACCTGGTCACTCTTGAAAAACACGGTGTCTATGTTGAGCAGTTAAGCGAGCGTGTGAAAGGAACTATGCTCTATGTGTCAGCTGATAACCTAGGTGCTCATTCTTTTGCTGGTTTCCAGGAGAGGTTCACAGTGCAGCACCCCTGTCGATTTTGCATGGTAAAGAGGAGTGACATCCAGCAAAGAGAGGTCCGATCAGGAGCATTTGAGTGCAGAACCAGCCAGGATCATGACAGGCAAGTTTCTGTTTCAAGTTTTAGAGAATCCAAATCTGGTGAAAGAGTATGGTGTGAAAGGTCCTTGTGTTTTAAGCGACAATTTGGAACATTTCCACACTGTCAGTGGGTTTCCACCTGACATAATGCATGACCTCTTGGAAGGTATCATCCCTGTTGAGATGTCTCTGTGCATTAATGACTTGATCTCCAAGAAGTACATCACCCTTGAGTCCTTGAACAAAGTCATCAAACATTTTCCTTACAAATTCACAGACAGAACTGATCAGCCCCAGACTGTCCCTGCCACATTTGCCTCTAGAGGTACGATTGGCGGTAACGGCCATGAAAACTGGGCACTCAAAAGACTTCTCCCACTCATGATTGGTTTTGATGTCCCAGAGAATGATCCAACATGGGAAGTTTTTATGCTTTTGAAGGACATCTTAGAACTGTCAGCATTATTTAGACTAACAGAAGATTCTCTTGATTTCCTTGATGCAAAGATCTCAGAGCACAGAGGTTTACTTTTAACAGTATTTCCTCACTTCACATTGCGCCCAAAGCACCACTTTGTGGAACATTATCCGCAGTTGATGAGGATGAATGGGCCGCTCAGAGATATGTGGACAATGCGCTTTGAAGGAAAGCATAAATTCTTCAAACAAGTCATTCACAACACAAACTTCAAAAACGTCCCACAAACTCTGGCTGTCCGGCATCAAAGAATGATGGCATACCATGTGGACTCCTCCTCATTTTTCAAGCCATCCATCCAAATGGACAAGGTGTCACTTTTTTTTGGTTTCATCTTTACCTGAGAATATTCAGAACTTGTTGAAACAGAGGTATGCATCTCAGAACACTGTCCTTGTAGCATCATCTGTGAGCGTTGATGGCATCAAATACAGTTCAGATATGATTGTGTCTGTTGGTGCTTGTTCATGCATACCTGATTTTAGGCAAATTCACAACATCCTTGTCATTTACAGTGATGTTTTGTTTCTGTGCAAACATATGACATCATGGTTTAATGAGCATTTGCATTCTTATGAGCTATGCAGTCATGCGTCATCAATGTCAGTCAACGTGCTCTCTGATCTGAATGACCCGTTTCCTCTGGCAGCCTACAGAATCAGGGGCAGAACGTTTGTTACTCTTAGACACTATATTTTGTGCTGATTGAATGCTGAAGATTTTGATGTCAAGTGTCATGAAGTAACTTAACTGATTTTTTTATTGTATTTTTTTAAATCCTCTGTAGAATCACAACCAACAATGGAGATGAGGACTACACTAAGGATAATTGTCCATGACAATGACATAAGGAAAATTACACTCTCTGCGAAACCACACACACTTAACTCTCTTGTTGAACAGCTTGAGGAGAAGCTGGGGCTTCAGTATAAATTCTCCCTCCAGTATGAGGATCCTGATTTCAATAATGCCCTCGTCAACCTCACTGACATTACTGACCTGCCCGGCAAACCCACCCTAAAGATAATCGCTCTGGTTCCAACCCCCACACCAAGCACAGCCAGCACGGATGACACAGAGATCCTCTCTTTTTCCTCCCCTGAAAGTCGGTCATCTCTTACTCGGTCTCCATGGCTAGACACTTTTGAAATTCCTTATTTTCCTGTGGACATCGGGTACAGATTACGCCAGGGAAATCTTCTGTATATGAGAGACAAGACATATCTACAAGTACCCAGGGACATGAAGCAGGAGATACCTGAAAAGCTTGCCGAGGCAATTTACAGCTTCAAGGCATATCCCAGTGATCAAGAATTCAATGATGTTGCAACTGCACTGATTCAAAAACATCCATGCCTCTTTGAACCAGGCTCTGCCAATGGATGTAACGGATGGAAAAATAGTATTAAGTTCAAAATGGGCAACTACCAAACTGCACCTGGATGTACAGCTGGATGTACAGATGTGGCCGTAAATGAAAGGAAAAGGAAAGGCCAAGCTCCTCACACAAGCATCAAAAGACCCAAACGGTTTGAAATCAATTTTCCACCCAATTTCCCTGATGGTTAATATGAGACCAGTATAGAGTCCAAACGAAAGGAACCTGTAGAGGAGATGAGGAAACGGCATCCAACTGCTGCTCTGATAACCAAAAACATGGACTCTACTTTTGCCTTGAGAAGACAAGAGTTGGTGAACTTGGAGCCTCCAGTGAAGGACACAATGGAAAGGTGGCCAGCATTCTTTACAGAGGGTCAGGTAATTTAAAACTCTTCCTATCTTTTATGCATTAAGATTTTTTAGTTCTCATATAATTCATTGTTTTTCACATCTTTTATTAACTTACAGAATTAGCTTCAGCGTCCTGCTAGTGAAAAGTAGTCCTAAGAGGTTCAATATCACTATATCTTAAAAATATTAATTTGTCATACTTTTCCTTCAGATTCTGGCAGCGTTCTGTCGCTTGACAAGCAAAAACCTGAATACAGAATTCTTCAAAGAACTTGACAAATACATCCCTGGCTTCTTTGAGATTTTCAAGAGCAAGGGGGGAAGTGTTGGCCAGAAACTTCAGAAGTATTTGCAACAAGTCAGACCAGAGGTAAGTTTCTCAGATACAAAGTAATTAATTTTTTAACATGTGGGGAACAAAATACACAACCACATTGTGTGTGCAGGGCTATTAATTGTCTGTTCTTTCCCACAGGAGTGATGTGTTTGACAGGATTTTTCAGAGTACAGATATTACTGCGAAGCGAACGGCAGTCCTCCGTGGTCTTCCTGTGATCCTTGGAGATGAGACATGCTTTGTAAGTCGTCTTTATTACAATTTACACCACAGGATGTCCACTCTATTTAATTCTGCTCCTTATGTTACTTTGATAGCTTTAGTTTTAGTTACTGTTCTTCCACTCAGCCTGAATCAGTGCTACTGTACTTCTTACGTGATACACTGATGACCTATCCCCAGTCAGAACACTTTTAGTGGTATCTGCTGTGTTTCAAAAGGATTCAGTCGCAGTTCTCTAGCGTCACCCCATGTGAAACCCAAATGTCTTCAAGAACAAAAAAGTACAATGAATTTCACTTAGCTGATTTTAAGTACTTTCACTGAAGTAGAGGGGTTCTACTGATATCTCTTATGACCGTATGAAGTGCAACACGTAGTTAAACGTTAAATGTTATGAACTTTCCCTTGCGATTGTGGCAGTGGGAGCTCTTTTCTCCCTCTTGCTCTTTGACTCGGAGCCGGCCCAATTCCGGGGTGTGTGGCTTAATTAGCCAATCATAATTAGGTCGTAGTATAAGAGGGGTAGTGTGTACTTCGGCCCTCTCTTGCTTGTGGCCCGTAAGCCTGCCCGCTTCCTGGTCGCCTCACTCCGTGCTCACACGAGCAGGCAGCGCTGTGTGTCCCCTCCTGTGCCGAACATCTTGTGTGTCCCGATGAACGCGTAAAGCTCTCCTCCGAGCGTCCGTAGACTCACCTATCACTTTGAGAAGCCCTGCTGCTTTGACTCCGCTGCTTTCTGGTTTAGCCTGTCACTCTGGCGGTGCTGTCCGGTCCTGCTTTTTGCGGCTGTCGGTGCTGCTCTTTGGGTCCTGCTTCAACAGCTGATCGCTATTCAGGCTGCATGTTCGGCCCTGAACGCCACCGTATACTAGTCAGTGGCATGGATTAGCGTGGCCTTGTGGTTAACGGGGTCTCATTCTAACTCTCATTCATCATTCTAACCAATGTTTTAACGGACTGCGGGGTCAAATTTCAGATGTTTGTTTTCTGTTATATGGTGATTTCAGTTATACAGATTGTTTCTTTTGAGTTGTTGTTTTAGGTTAAGTTTGGTTATGTTAGTTACATACTTTTGTTGACTACATTAATTTTGTTTACCTGAACCATTAGTGGTACTGGCAGCTTGTATTGTTTTCATTCTTTCCAATTTAGTTGCTGCCAATTCAGAGGTTAGAATATTATTGATTGGTTATTGTTTTCTTTCTTTTCTTTTTGATGATCGAATCCCACTTATTGTTTTATCTTGTCCTTTCAGGTGCTGAGAGCTGAAGGTGGTGGTCCTGGTGTCCCTGGTGGCGGTTCCCCTTCTGTGTGTGTGTGTGTATCGAGCACCCCTGATTTGTCCCTCCTGTACTGTGTGGTTGTGATTTGCACAGGTGGTCTAGGTGCTCTTTCCCTGGGATTCCTCTCACTCAGTATTGACCTCCCCTCATCACCACCAGTAGGCCTCAGCCCTGATACGGCTCCCCCTCCTGGTATGAATGGTTTGGTGTTTTAAGAAAATTAGTCTTTCTAAATAAAATTGTGTATTTTTAAAACGGAACCACGTCTCCATGCCACGACAGACCTGGCTGCCGTATAGCTAACTGTTCAATCTATTTCCTTTGGTGTAATTCCCGAGGTGGCGTTGTCGGACAATATTACTTATTAAATATTACTAAATATTTTTCCTTTTGGTTTTGCTTCACTTCCTCCCCATTGCTCGCGCCGCCACACAACAACATCAACACTTATTTATCGCTGATGCTCTTGGGAAATGCACTCACTATACTGTCATAGGAGGCTGATGAGTGGACTGCCATAGGTGTGACAACTGCAAACTGTAGGAGTTTCACATTCGTGTACTACACTGGAAGTTTACTCATCAGCCTCCTGTGGTAGTAGCGAGTACATTGCCCAGAAGCCGCAGTGATGAAGTGTTACGTTGTACTTTTAGTGGCTGTCTTGTGTTTTCTGCCATAGAAATTCAAGGTGACATCTGATATGTAATTTTGGTGTTATTGCTGCTATTGTTGTTAGGACTGCGAAGACCCAGACATGTCTCACACCCCCATTGGGATCCTGACCATCATTCCTGAGGACAGACAGGCCTCCCCTGACTCACTGCACCTTGAGTCTTCAGGTACTGCAATCATTTTGGAAGGAAGAATTGTCATGGATGACCTTGGAAATCTTCCACATGCCATGTGCTTGCTCTTTGCTCTTTACGCTCTGAATTTGGAGTACCCTCAACAATTGAAGTACATCTTGATCACTCAAAAATCTCCTGATGCAATGAGTGAATGTGTTCACGATGTGAATGTGACGTGACATTAAGGGTCACGTTGATACCTTTACTCTTATTGGAAAAGCGATATTTATTTCTTGTTTGATCCTTTTTTGTGGGAGGGAGCCTGTGAGTTACACTGAAAAAAGTAAAACATTGAATCAATTAAAAAAAGTTCTTCAATTGGTCACATCTAATAAAATTAATTTGAGTGAACTAAATAAAATTTAATTGAATGAATTTGTTATTTTTAATTCTATTCAACGTATTTGTATTTAATCAATGAACATTGAAAATGTCTATTCAGAACAACTTAATAAACTAAATAAAAATTAATTGAATCGATTTGTTATTTTTAATTCCGTCTAACATTTTTTTTATTTAATCAATGAAAATTGAACATTTCTATTTAGAACAACTTATTTCTTTAATGTGAGACTACTAATTAAATTAATATTTTTAACCCAATGTAACATGTTCATTTTTAATTCTATCAAATGATTTTTTTTCTATTCAACATAACCAACAGAGGGCAAGTCCTCCAGCACTGTGACGCCATCTATAACGATACCAATGTCTGTAGGTGGAATGTCAAGGTCACCTTTTGGATGGATGACAAAGATCGCCATGGACTCCTGCTCCAGTTCTTTTTCAGCCTCAACTCTGTTCACGTCCTGTAAAGTAAATTTACAAAAGCATGAGTTACCCAATTCTAGCAGTACCATATTTTAGTCTTTAGTTGTAATGGTTGACTGCTAAACTGAGCAGCATTTCCCTATTTCCCAGCATTGTTTGTTTTAGTTTTTTTTTTTGTTAATGGGGTAACATGGTGCATACGTATGTCACGTGTACGCACGCACAGAGGTTGTACAGGGATCAAGTCTTAGCAGTGTTAGCTATTGCTATCCCCCAGTAGTACAGGTATAATCAGGAAGGAGAGGAATGCAGCATATCTGTCAGCCATGTTGTCATGTTACGAAGGAAACCGGAGAAGACGCCGGCGGCAGAAACAGCTGATCAGTCGTGTGGGTTGAACGCTCGCTACATCAGAGTTAATTCGAAAAATGTGTTTCCATTTCAGATTATGCGCATTAACTTCCTTTCGCATAAATCAAAATCCACCTCAAGCGAGCGTAAAAACTTTAGTGAATCAGAGGATTTTTTTTTTTTTTTTTTTCGAATTAAGGCGTTTCCATTACCTATTTTTGATGCAGAACTTCAAAATGTGTATTAAACAGGGAAATGGAAACGTGGTTACTGATGACCTACCTTCAAACAGAGAGGAGGAACTAATCAGTGAACTCATCTGTTAGAGTTTCTGGTTGGAATGAAAACCTACAGCCTCTTGGCCCTCCATGGCACATGACTGGGCACCCCTGGCCTAGTCAGTGTATTACCGGCAGAGGTGGGTGGGTGCTGGTGCAGTGAGCTGAGTCAGGAAAGAGCGAGTGTATAATATGATGAAAATTAAGTTAGCAGCAGAGTTATGTAGCATTGTGTGAGCGGTTTAGTTAATCTTCTATCTAAATCTAAAGTCTAATCTAAAGAACGATATGAAATTTGAGGTCTGTGACAGGATGGTTTTACCAGGCTAGGGCTATGCACCATCTTCAATATGTGGCCAGTAGTATGATGATCTCAGTCTATATAAACATAATCAGCAATTACCAGGTATTCTTTGATGAGGCATTCAAAATCTTCACCGAGGTAGATCGTCAGGGATTTCAGGATGTTCTCTCTTCGGGTGTTGACGTCAACAGTCTATGTAAAAACACTGACATAAAATATTTGTGACACTCAACGTAAACAAAGATATCAAGTCCGCACACTAGTGATGCACAGATCGGCTTTTACGTCATGCGAATCCCCACGTCGGCATAAGTGCCAAGCCCGCTACCCATGCGCATAAATTATTTTCTCTGATTTAGAGATCCGCATCCTAATGGCCCCTCATCCAGTTTTATGTCCCTGCAGGCTATCCTTTATAATTATTTCAAGCAGCACAAACTTGCTTTCCAGATGATAACAGTTTGCAGGAATCCCTTGCACACCAGCCCCTCCGCAGGTTGAGGTCAGTGCTCACAGAGCAGGACAGTGTGTACAATTCAAGGTGAAGACTGGAGCACATGAATCACTGTGAATAAGTTTCATGAGGTGCCACGACTAATTTTTTAATGCATGAAGTGTCTTTATGTAGTTACGTATAAATGTTATGTATGAACGTATGTAGTTATAATTTAACTCATTAATGACATATTATTTCAGAATCCACAACCCGCCTGATATTAATATGAACGTCAATTTATATGAACCGGCCCACCCGCACTGCGGCCTATCTGCAGTGCCTGCAGGCATAACCGCTGTCCGCGCATCACTACCACACACTGTAAATTTTGCTCCTCAATGTTTATTGTTGTTTGATCAACGTTAAACACTGAGGAGCAAAATTTACAGTGTGTGGACTTCATATGTCCTGCACCTGTACAAGCCGTTGGATGTGCATGCTGTTGTGAGCACAGGACAACTTACGGTATCCCTAAATATTTTACCTGGTTCAAAGCCTTCAAGAACTTGCTGGTCTTCTGCCGTACAGCTCCTGCCTTGCTCCCGATGATCTCTACCAGCCTGCCAGCATGCCTGTCCAGCTGAGCCATGAACTTTGTTTCCAGAGGAACTGTGGTGATTCGCAGGAACTCTGCATTGACCTGGAATGACAGTAGTTATTGTTTTAAGGACACTACCCCAATATAACAACTTTAAACTCTCTCTTTTTTGGGGCATTTCTGCTTTAGAAGAGAAGAGAGGGGGGATGGTATGCAGCAAAGGGGCTGAGCTCGGGACTCAAACTCAGGACGCTGCAATCAGGACTCAGCCCTGGTACATGGTACATGGTACATGCTCTTATCCGGTGAGCCACTGGGGCGCCCCCTTACACTCTGATGACCCTTGGACATTTTTGTCCATTTCCCCACCATCCCAGCCCCCCCATGGACAAACCATAGGTCATGTGAGGTTGATTTTTGGCAAAGGGGTGTACTTTTGGGTTAACTTTGAGGACCATGTTTAGTTAAGACCTAGCCCCATATGGAGCACCACAAATATTTTGAAAATAAAAAAAAGTGAAGAAAATAGTTTAAAACAAATTGCTATAAGAAGTGGACATTTTTGTCCACCTGAAGGATCATGGATGTCATAAAATTTAAGGGGTCACCTGAGGGTTAACCTTCTCTTAGCATAAAACATACCTCAGGGATATGAAACAGCGCAGGCCATCTGGTCCAGACTTCATCCACTGTAGGCTCCTGATCAATCACTTCCTGTCTTCGTTAGGCAAATGTCTGTTCCATTTTCTGAGCAACAATTGCTCTATTACTTCTTTTCTTCACTTCTGTTAGAAGAAACTCTCTCTTTTTCCATGGTTTCTGGAGATGCATCACATGGCAGAGATGGGTTGTAGTTTACCTCAGCTTGTCTTGGTCGCTTAACCTTCTTTGCAAGCAAGGCACTGTGTGGGGCCTTAACTTTCAGGGAATTCACGACTACTTCAGGGGTCCCATGTGTTTTGAGCTGTGTTCTGTAGTTAGCCATCTTATACTTGAGCCTTTGTTTCCAATCGTAGCAGCCATTGAAGGAACCCGGTTCACTGAGACAGGGATGCTTCTTTATTAAAGCTTCTGCGACCTTACTGTAGTCCTCATCCTTAGGGTAGGCTTTGTACTTGAAGATTTCCTCTGCCAGTTTTTCCAAAATATCTGACAACATCTTTGAGCCAACTGTCAGTCTGAGCTTTTTTGTGTTGTACTCCGCATTTCCTTTTTGCAGCTGAATCTCTGTCTCAAGGGAAAAGCGTGGAATAGGGAACTCTTTTGGCCACTGTATGGTTCTCAATGATGAAGGTGACCTGTCTAGGATTATTGTACTGTCTGTTCCAGAAGATCCTACAGAACCAGAATCATCACTCTGGATGGATGAAGTCTCCAAGGCACCAATGGGAGAACCAATGGGGTGGTCGTCCATCTGAATGACTTTGACAGTACTTAGGTCCTTATTTTCCGTGGTAGAAGTCAAATTGACAAACATGTCCCCAAAGTCAGTGTCTTTGTACTGGAGCCTTATCCTACCAGATAATGTGCATGTTCTTTTGATGTCATTGATGAGGTCCTCCAGGGATTCAGGAATTCCACCAGGAAGTACCATTCTCATGGAGTTGTTTTCGCCCAGGACAACTAGGAGCCTTGCAGATGTACTCCCAGCCATGCTGACCAATACACTGAAAAACACATATTAAAAATATTGTTAATAGAACTAAAAGTGAGGTCATCAATATATTGATGCTAAGGGACATGCTAATGCAATAGAATTAAAAGATCAATTAAAGCTGCAAGCAGCATTGGTCAGGACCTCACACTCAGGCCCATCAGGTAGGCCCGGCCATGGTAGCCTTTGCACAAGTGACTCAGCAGAGCATTCCAGGCTTTGAACATGCATGGGCAATTAGAGTAGGTACATGGGTAGGAATGGCCACGTCCAAAATGCCTGTGATCAAGCTTAAAGTGTCGCAGAAGATGAGATCGTCTTGTGAATGACTGGCCACAGTCTTTGCAGATCCACATTCATCACTAGGGACACAGGAAATATGTGTATCAGCTGTTTATGCTGTGGATATTTTTCTAATGGCAGGAAATACCTAAAGTAAACAAGGTCACCTGTCCGGGGCCCATCCAGTATAACCCTAATCTGCCCATACATTTATATGTTATGAAGCAGGAACTTACCTGAGCATGTAGCCTTGATCGAAGTTGACAACTGAGGGAGCAAATTAAATAATGAAAAAATGTTAATGTTTTTCCCACAATGGATGGATGAAAGTATCAGATCAGTATTATTTTATTACCAGGTAGGTTTTCACAGGTAGAAACATGCATGTAGATTTCACTGAATAACAACATGGTTGTAACTATTTTTATTATTTCACCAGAAAATATCCACTTCAAAGTTTTCTCAAAATATTAAGAAATGCATAAAGAAGCTAGATACTGTACATGATACGCACCAGCCACACAATAGACATTATCCACAGTAAACTATAGTGGCTGGAATAGCAAGATGAAAAAAAACATAACTCAGAAATATCAGAAAAAAGCAAAATTCCAACGTAATTCCAAATCAACCATATGAATCTGCACTGACAATGTTTTTTTTTTAAGTATCTTTGGTGTTTTGAAGTCTGCGGGCATGATATTTCCAGGAGAGGTGTATTTTTAGACACAAGAAAAAAATCATATATATATAATAAGCTATCTATCTATTTCTCTATCTATATCTTTATATATGTTAAACCCATTAAAACCACATTTTTCCCCTGATAATTTTAACATTTGTTTTATTGCTGTAAAGTGTACTGACACATTGCAGGGCTCTACGCTAACCTTACTTTTACTGTTTTATGAAAACCAGTCAATTCAGAGTCTTTTAACATTCCCAAAGTAAATACATATAAATCCCACAGTTCAACTACAATGAATGAGAATACAACTGCTGGCCAACCAAAATAAAGCTGTGCACTGTCACAAAAGTCAGCGGAAAATGTCCAAAGTTCTAAATGATTTATTTGATTTTGTCATCTATGGTGATTATTTGCATAAAAACACACTATTCACTTAGAAATAAATGAAATGAAATAATGATAATAATAATGAAATAAATTATTGTATTTTGTCATTAGTTTTAATTATGTATTATACTGTAAACAGCTTATAATTAATTTTAGGAGATTAAACAGGTTATAATTCCCCCTGATATCTATTTTACATTACTGTGAAACATCAAATTTCTCCTAAAAACTATTATTATTAGTAGTAGAAACTTTGCGCCAAAAACAAAATTTTACAGATTTCATTTGAACAAATCATGATACGGTAATAATTTACCTTCGCCCAATGCTCATTTTTACTTAGTAGAACTTGAACGCCCCATAGTGCAACGCAGACGCTCATTGGCTATTGATCGCCAGATTCTGACTGTGGAGGCTCCCAATTGGTCAAAAGAGATGTCCATCAAAATGGCATCGCGGCGATTCCGATATCCGAATGCGGCTAATGTTAACATGCTAACTCACGCCATGACGGAGAAAAATGTGACATACGCGACTGGAAACATTACATAACACAGCGTGGTGTGTCAAAACATAGTTATTAAACACCAAGCATACAATATTTTTGACTAACCTGACAGCACAATGTTCAAACAAAACTTATTGAGCAACACTGCTTGCTAGCCCTCGCAATTTCAAGCAGGTTACTAACCAGTTAAAGCATATTGGCAATAGCATACTGATGATGCATCGCCCACATGTCTAACGTTAGTCGAACTTCCAGCCAACAACGGCATTATTTAACAATCTACTCGTGTATTTCGTTGGGTTATTTTTTTAAATATATATATATATATATATATATATATATATATATATATATATACACATAGTGGTTCAAGTATCTGTTCATCAAGTTAAGAAACACAGACCTGAAGTAACATACCTTGCTAACGCAAATGGCCGACGACACAGTTAGCATTCCTTCTATCAAATAATACAGTGAGCTAACATTTACTTTCAAGTTTAGTCAGTTGAAGAGGAATGGTTGAGCCATAAAATACTGTCCTTGGATGAATTCTTACCTTGAAAACTCGTGGGAAATTGCAACATGGGAGAAATGGCGATGGGCTCTGGCCAGCACAACCTCGCCTCGTTGGCTGTGAGCTTGACTTGCTGTCGTCAGAGAGCGGCGTACCAGACGCGTGAACGTAATTGTAGGAATTTGGACTGATGAAGAATTATTCTTTAGGTTCTGATTTATTTATCTTCGCTTGACCAAATGAGGAAAAAATACATTAGACGACCAAATATATTATTTTTAGCCAAACCAGTGAAATAAAGCATTTCAAATCATCATCACTGCTGTATACTTTTTAGAGTGTAACTATACTCAAGTTTACTGCCATTGTATGAGTTGTCTGAATTTATATTTTTATAGTTACCCCAATTAATGACTTTGAGTTAACTTCACTCAAGCTTACTGCCATTATCTGAGTTGTCTAAACACAGTTATTTTAAGCTATAACACCTTAAAATGAATTCGCTACTTTACTTGGAGATTTTGAGGCAATCGGTTTCCTGACTTTTTTTAAGTAAAGTGAACTTATTACAATTTACAATGTGACCCCCAAAAGCCACCCACTGTCTGTCCGCGGCGCGTCGTGTCATTGCGAGTAATACGCGGCCATTAAAGTCAATGCAGCTTATAACTGTAATTTAAGCAGTCAGTACACAGACACAAAGCTTTCATTCACGTAGCTTATAACTGTAATTTAAGCAGTAAATAGAAGTACACAGACTACAGCATAAAAGGTATGAAACAACAATAAACACACAGTTAAGTTAAATCACACAAAAAACACAAAAGACATTTAACTACGAAGCCTACTATGGTAAAAGAGCAAATATCGACGAAAACGATCAAATCAGCAAGTAAACACTGTCGGACAAGAGGTAAACACTGTGACGCTCAAAAGACGTGCCGCTTTTTAAACGCTCCCGGTGGGTGTTGACGCCGTGTGGAGGACGGACCAAATACGCGACGCTCACGCAACGCGCTGTGGATGGGCCTGGTGGATTTTAGGAGTAAGTCTCAGCCTGTACCCCCCCACTTCACTTGCAGGTAGTCACAACCGTTGCCTCATCATAACTCTATATTTTCCACCAGGGTGGCCATTACTACTGAGTTCTTATTGCATGGGTTATCAGAGCTCTGTTGTGGTGACAAAATCTTTCATCAGACATATGAACACACAGACTCAAGTTGAAAACACTACCAATAGCAACCTTTTCACTGCAAGTCCTGCTTTGTGTCCTTACCATTATGAACCTCAAATGCTGTGGTGTTTTTTCTACTACAGGTATTGGTCATACATGGAAAAAATGGCAGAGAAGTTGCCTGAGCTCCAACCTCTTACAGAGATGAAGCCCTTTCTTTCTGTAATGCATGCCAAGGCTCACACTGGCAAATGTGCTGTACAGTGGCAAGTTAAATGTTTGTCACAACACTGATTTTAAATCTCTTACCTCTTCTCTTTCACTAGAAATATAGCGTTATTTTTTTCTCTTCAAGCACAGAAATTTTAGTTCACATCCATGAAATAATTTGGATTATTATATGTAATCGCGTTATGCATTTCTTAAGTTTCCTGTAGGATCGGAGATATACAGTACATGCTTTTAAAGTGCTGTTCTGTGTGCACATCATGCCTGTGTGGCTGGTCAGGTGTGTCCAGTAGCAAGAAAGTAAATACAGGAACAAGGCCTTGTCTTCACAACTAGTGTATACGTCTCTGAGACAGACATTGCTAACCTATGTCAAAAGCACAGTTGTCATTTGCTCATAACCATGATGATTATCTGAACAGTATAGCATCAGAATGCTGAATGTACTTTGAGGAAACATCTTGAAAATCCTACACTGTTTCACACTTTGTAAAGGAAGGCATGCTGCCCCCAGATGACTGAGCAGAAGAAATATTAAGCATGTACAACAGCATCATAAGCACTGACATGCTCACATGTTCCTGAAGTCTGATCTGGTTCATACTGCAAACACACCTCTCCAGAGTCCATTTGGTGTAAGACCAAGATAACCATCTCGTCTCAATGTGGGTGTTTTAATCTGTACTAGAGTTCAGTTGGCAGCACTGATGGCATCTCTAATGAACCACATTAACCAAGCAAACAGACTAGGAACTTAACCAAATACGTTGGGTGTGAAAGCATGACTCTAATACAAATGTCTTAATCTTACTGTCTGTTTTTGGAATAGGTGAGGTGGGGTGGAAGAAACCAGGAAGGTGCAGGACATACGACTAGTGAGGAAGTGGAACAGGTCAATAGCTTCCTTTCAAGAGCAGCTCTCACTACAAAATACATGACCAAGTCAGGTTGGTAAAAGCAAAATGTATGCTTGGAAATAGCATCAAATGACAAAATTTATTTTAATTTTATGTTTGCATAATTTCTGTTTTTTTTTTTTGTTTGTTTGTTTCTTTGTTTATTTTTTGCAGGAAGAGCTGATATGATAACTGTGCTTGCCATGGGATGGAACCATCGAAAGGTTGAGAGTCTCCACAAGACACTGGCAAAGAGATTTGTCAAAGTAAGAAGTCTATGGGTCTATGTTGTATGTTGAAATAGGGCACCATTTATGCAGAGTGTGAAACCCATGTACTGAGGCTGAATCCTCAACAACAGCCCTTGGTCTGATTCCTACCTGTGGCTCTTTGTTGCATTTCAGTCTTCCTTTCTTTCCCTTTTTTCTTGGTGCTTGTCAGGTGTTCTAATATATCTAATAGGCCTGTTTGATTAATCGATTTTAAATCGTAATCACAATTATTTAGTTACGACGATGTTAAAAACGTGAAATCGAAATTTTTTTTTTTTTTTTTTTTTTTTTTTTTTTTTACTCTAACTAGGGTAAACGGTACAGCCCCCATTCATGTATCTGGGCTGCACTGGGTTACCGTAGTGACTTCCGGCTCCTTCCTCCCATCACGCTCTCCCCACACACTCTAAACAAACATGTCGGCGTTTGATAAGGCCCAGCAAGGATTTTGTTGCCAAAAAGACCAATGACCCTTTTCCACTACACAGTTACAGCTCTGCTCTGCTCGACTCGGTATAGGTCTTTTCCCATTACCGCTGAGTTCTTCAACGGGGGTGGGCGTCATATCAAAAGACTCAAACAGCACACACATAAAATAGTTTGTCAAAAATAATAATGGGTGCGGCGGGGGGTAGATCACCAATGGCGATGTAGGAATAAAATATTGTTTGTAAATAATTTATTGTTAACATACTGTATGTTGAGAGACTACACCTTGGGCTCTTGTATTTATCTCTCTTTTTCAAACCTTCAAAATAGACGACACAGAGAGCAGATTTGGAAGCAGCCAATCTCCTAAATCTCAAGCAGGAGCTCAACATCTCTGTGTCAGGAGGACACAGAGCAGTGGGTGGAGGATGTAAAGCAATGGGCAGCCACTGGTATGTAATGATGTTGGTGGTGGTGTGTCAGTATGATAGGTCTTGTAATATTTGACTACATTAAGTTTTACATCTTGCCTTGTTTCTATTTTTCAAGAGAGACCTGGTGCTGACAGTAGCCAGGAGGAGCTCCAGAGAGAGATAGATGACATGATTTATTCCCTTCGAAGGAAGAAACATGACCTCTATCGACAAAATGGTATAAAGTATTACATCACTCAACAGCTTATGTTTTTTTGTTCTTTTCCTAATATTTCTTTTAATCTAACAGACAGCAACAAAACGAGGCAGCAGAAACGGAGGAGACTAACTGAGGCTAAGAAAAAACTCTGAGAGAGGATCATGCAGTACAACAATGATGCTGCATTTGAAGAAAAAATTGACATTGATGCAGCATGCAGTCTCTCGGAGGATCTCATTCTGCTTTGGGATGTGCAAGGAGATGGTAATGAAGTGTTTTTTTGTTTGATTTTGAAATTCATAGAATCAGCAGCAATTTCACAACATTTTTTTCCCTCCTATATTGTCTTATAGGTTATGTTGGACCTCATCTTCGAGAAGGTTTTCCTAGATTCTGGCCCATACGTGGATGAGGTGCTGAAGATCCCCATCCCTGAGGATCTCACAGCCCAGTTTGCAAGACCAGGGAAGCAAGAAGTTGCAGCTGGCTAAGTGTCAAGGTTCAATCAAGGACCGGTCTGACCCCTGCGTAGCTTCCTTGAATGTCTGGGGACTCCATATCCGTCGCACCACACAGCTGAGCAGTACCACCCTGATTCTCCGGCCGAGAAATCCCCAACACCGGCTTACAGAGCTCCTGTAGGCCTAGTATCTGTAACAGCTAAAACAAAGTGTACATAATGGTTAGCCTAAGCGACACGGTGACATGTTTTTATAACAGGTGTCCATCTTTTCTTCTGAAATTCTGTGAAACCTACATGCTGACCAAAACTTTTTCAGACTGCTGTTCTAGGTAGTATATTGAATAACTTTGTTTTCAAAAGTTGTGTAATGTTTGAAGGAATCATGTCAATAAAGGTTAAATCTATCTGAACTCTTTTGTGTGCTTTCAGTGTTTTATATGTAACATGATAAGTGAGAAACATGACAGATTAACAGTAAGCAATGTTATATAGAGGGAACAAGATTTTAATGTACTTTAATCCTTACTAATTTATATTACAATAGTAACAGACTACTTATATACATAAAATAACCTACTGCTCTATTCCCCTCAGACATAAAGGCCCATAGTCTGCTCTGCCAAATGTCTGTAATAAAGTAACGTGGCTAATAGAGTTCAGACGAAATAATGACTTACTAACAAGTGGCTGGTGAGTGTCTAAAAAATTAATTCCCCACCTATACAGTTGTGGAGAAAATATGCTGGCTGAGCTTGTATGTTACTGGTGTAAGGGGAATAGCTGAGTAATGTTAAGTACGTTACTTGCAATTAATTACATTTATATACGTAGCTTTCCATTAGCCAGTACATAAACACACTACAGGGTAGTACCATTAGCCTAGCACTAGCCAGTTAGCCAGAGTTCAAACATATATAAAGATATAAAAACACATTACATAAACTTACCATTCAGAAATTTCTTTTTCTCTCCTCGGTTCTCTTACGTGTTCTGGGGCCTCTTCATTTTCAGGGTCTGACTCTGGCTCAAACATGTAAGGTTGCAATGGTACGTGTTTACGGGCAGCCATGCCCGTGCTCGTGCTCATCTGTTGTCATGGCATCCTGATGCCGAACTCACATAAACATGGTGGGTGGAAGCAGGGCGGAAGAGGGTGGTGGAATGAGCAACAGCTGGCAGCAGCTCATTTGCATTTAAAGGGACAGACACGAAAACCGACCGCCTGAGCACGTAGCGCTAAAAACAGGGTACAGAGAGGGCTGCTGTGCTTGATCTGTGAGGAATTTTGTCCAAAGGATATCACAGACATGCCATTAAGGTACCTGGGAACTGTGTGAACTGGGGGAAAAAAGCATAATAGGTCTCCTTTAAGAAAGGCATTGGACAAACTTGATCATCTCCTTCATCACATGGATGAGGACATCAAGAACCATAGTAGGTTCCACATATCTCCCCTTACTAAGAGGAGGATGCATTCTCAGCGACGCAATACTATGTAAAGATAAATCAATGCCACTGAGCAGTAAAATGTAGTGACATGTAATGACACTATCACACTAGTGTCATGTAATTATTGCATTTTCATCAAATATAAAAACCCTTTTTATCACAAATCCAGTTACATGTTCAAAATGCATGATTGAGACTTCAGTGATCAATATAAGCTGCCTTATTTTCAATCAAAATGTTCTTTTCAATTTAGAGTCATCCACGGAGATCACTGAAGAGGGATACAGGGGATTGCAGTGCTGTCTGCTGCACAAGCGGCACCTTCTTCAGAAAAAACTGAGCACGGTCACCAGCACTTATGCCCTTGTGGACACAAGCTCCTCTTTCACTCTTCCTTTGGATGAAGGAAAAGAGGAGGGGGAAGAAAAGGGGAAGAGGAGAGTGAAAAGGATGACAGCAGTTCAGATCCCACTTTGGATGGAGCAGCTCTCATATCTAGAAATATGGCCAAGTTTATTAGTTGACCAAAACTGTGACAACCCAGAGTTGAGACCAGGAAGCAGAGTCGCAGTCTTACACGCTTCTCTGCGCCTTCATTAGAGCAGCTGCCCACCCAATCCTTTAGTATAGAGACTGTGTCTGTTCCCCATCCACCTACATTATTTAAAGATAAAATAAACAGAAGAGGAGTTCATCACAAGAACTTAATAAAAATTAAATTAGCACCTCCAACAGTCCAAAATAAGAGAATTAAATGTGGACTCTTGAATATCAGGTCCTTGTCCTCTAAAGCTGTTTTAGTCAATGAATTAATATCTGATTATGATATTGATTTATTTTGTCTTACTGAAACCTGGCTGCGGGAGAATGAATATGTTAGCTTAAATGAATCCACTCCTCTCAGTCATTGTAATACCCATATTCCTCGAAGTACTGGTCGAGGTGGTGGAGTTGGAGCCATATTTGACTCAAGTCTATTAATAAATCCTAAACCTAAACTAAATTATAATTCATTTGAAAGTCTTGTTCTTAGCCTTACTCACCCAACCTGGAAAACATTACAGCCAATTCTATTTGTTATAGTATATCGTGCTCCTGGTCCTTACTCAGAATTTTTATCTGAATTTGCAGAATTTGCATCAGGCTTGATCCTTAAAACAGATAAAGTAATTATTGTAGGTGATTTTAATATTCATGTGGACAACCACAATGATAATCTTAGTACTGCGTTTATCTCTTTCTTAGATTCAGTTGGCTTCTGTCAGAGTGTAAATAAACCGACTCATTGTCTGAACCACACTCTTGATCTTGTTCTCTCATATGGCATTGAAATTGACCATCTAATAGTCTTTCCACAGAATCCTCTTCTATCTGACCATTTTTTAATAACCTTTGAGTTCATATTACTGGACTATAAGCCTTTTGGCAGAAACTCCTACAGCAGATGTTTATCTGATAGTGCTGTAGCCAAATTTAAGGAAATGATTCCTTCAGTATTGAATTCAATGCCATGTCTCAATGTAGCAGAGGACTTGTCTGCTTCCTTTAGCCCCTCACAAATAGAACATCTTGTTGATAATACTACAGGCTCGTTACGAACAACTCTCAACTCTATTGCACCTCTGAAAAAGAAGATAATTAAACAAAGGAGGTTAGCACCATGGTATAGCCAGCAGACTCGCAACTTAAAGCAAGAGGCACGAAAATCTGAACGCAAATGGCATGCCACTAAACTGGAAGACTTTCGTTTAATCTGGCAAGATAATCTTAAAACATACAGGAAGGCTCTCCGTAGTGCCAGAGCAGTCTATTACTCTTCATTAATAGAGGAAAATAAGAACAACCCCAGGTTTCTCTTCAGCACTGTAGCCAGGCTAACAGAGAGCCACAGCTCAAATGAGCCATCTATTCCTTTAGGTCTAAGTAGTAATGACTTCATGAGCTTCTTTAATGATAAAATTATAACTATTAGAGACAAAATTCATCACCTCTTGCCCTCAACAGGCACCGATCTGCATTCTTACACAGCAAGTTTGGAAACAGCTGTAAAACCTGATATATATTTAGACTGTTTTTCTCCCATCGACCTTCATTCAATTACTTAAATAATTTTTTCATCTAAGCCATCAACCTGTCTCTTAGACCCCATCCCAACCAGGCTGCTCAAGGACGTTTTACCTCTAGTTAGCCCTTCTTTATTGGATATGATTAATCTGTCTCTATTATCAGGATATGTACCACAGTCTTTTAAAGTAGCTGTAATTAAACCTCTTCTTAAAAAGCCCACTCTGGATCCAGAGGTTTTAGCCAACTACAGACTGATATCAAACCTTCCCTTTCTCTCCAAGATACTTGAGAAAGCTGTAGCCAATCAGCTGTGTGACTTTCTCCATGAGAACAGTTTATTTGAGGATTTTCAGTCAGGATTTAGAGTGCATCATAGCACAGAAACCGCACTAGTCAAAGTTACAAATGACCTCCTAATGGCATCAGACAAAGGACTCATCTCTGTACTTGTCCTGTTAGATCTTAGTGCCACATTTGACACCATTGACCATCAAATTCTTTTACAGAGACTTGAACATCAAATTGGCATCAAAGGAACTGCCCTAAGCTGGTTTAAATCGTATTTTTTAGATCAATCTCAGTTTGTTCATGTCAATGATGAATCCTCCATGCATACCAAAGTTTGTCATGGAGTTCCACAAGGTTCTGTGCTAGGACCACTTCTATTCAGTTTATATATGCTTCCTCTAGGGAACATTATTAGGAATCACTCCATTAATTTTCATTGTTATGCTGATGACACCCAATTATATTTATCGATCAAGCCTGATGAAACCAATCAGTTAACTAAACTCCAAGCATGCCTTAAGGATATAAAAAGTTGGATGACCTACAATTTTCTGATGTTAAATTCAGACAAAACTGAAGTTCTTGTAATTGGACCCAAGAACCTCAGAAATTCTCTTTCTAGAGACTTAGCTACTTTAGACGAGATCACCCTGGCCTCCAGCTCCACCGTAAAGAATCTTGGAGTTGTTTTTGATCAGGATTTGTCCTTTAATGTCCACATAAAACAAATTTCGAGGACCGCTTTCTTCCACTTACATAACATCGCCAAAATCAGACGCATCGTATCTCAAGCGGATGCAGAAAAACTAGTCCATGCATTTGTTACTTCTAGGCTGGACTATTGTAACTCTTTGTTATCAGGCTGCTCCAGTAAGTCTCTTAGGACTTTGCAGCTAATTCAGAATGCTGCTGCACGTGTTCTGACAGGAACCAAGATCAGAGATCACATCTCTCCCATTTTGGCTTCTTTGCATTGGCTACCTGTTAAATCTAGAATAGAATTTAAAATTCTTCCCCTTACATACAAAGCTCTTCATGGTCAGGCACCATCATATCTAAAAGAGCTCATAGTACCTTACTACCCCTCTAGAACACTGCGCTCTCAGAATGCTGGGTTCCTTGTGATTCCTATAGTTTCCAAAAGTAGACTGGGAGCCAGAGCTTTCAGCTACCAAGCTCCTCTTCTGTGGAACAAACTACCATTTTGGGTTCGGGAGGCAGACACGGTCAACACTTTTAAGAGTAGACTTAAGACTTTCCTTTTTGATAGAGCTTATAGTTAGGGCTGGCTCAGGTCATCCCTTAGTTATGCTGCTATAGGACTAGACTGCCGGGGGACTCCCTCTCCCTCCTTTCTCTCTCTGTCTCTCTCTCTCAGGGTTATGCCTAGCCAGGCACGGTACTGGTTGAAGATGTAGTCACATCTCCCTTTACTGAAAACTCTACTCAAATCTCTCTCTCTCTCTCTCTCTCTCTCTCTCTCTATCTCCTTTGCTCTCTCTCTCGCTCTCTCCCCATCACCATCACCATCTGTAAACATGCATGTCTCATTCAGGCATGTTAATGCATGTTACTAACTACTTCTTCCCCGGAGTTTCTGTGCTCTCTCGTTCAGCAGGTTCTCATGGATCGTGGCTGCTGCCGTGGTCCTGCACGATGTCCACTACTTATATTACTACTGTCATTATTGTTACCATATCTCTGTGTACTCTGTATACTGTAATCATTTTAACATTCATTGTAATTGTACAATATGTCTCTGTTTATTTGTTCTGTATACGTGACATCTATTGCACGTCTGTCTGTCCTGGGAGAGGGATCCCTCCTCTGTGGCTCTTCCTTAAGTTTCTTCCACCTTTTTTCCCTGTTAAAAGGGTTTTTTGTGGGCAAGTTTTTCCTCACTCAAACCGAGGGTCTAAGGACAGAGGGTGTCACTCCCTGTACAGATTGTAAAGCCCTCTGAGGCAAAATGTGTTTTGTGAATTTGGGCTATACAAATAAAATTTGATTTGATTTGAATTTGAACTTATATACTGGGAGATCAGCCCATACTAAACACAAGAGGGGTTAACATAAACACTGAACACAAAAGACAACAGCTAATTTACAAAGCAAATCAAACATAATCTATACTTAACCAAACCAAAGGAAATTACTAATTGTCTGAAGAAAATAATAAACAGGAACTAAAGCACCATCCTGCCCATAGTGTGCCGGCCAATTACCACCTCTGCTGAGCTTGTGGGGGCCGATCCTTTTGCCTGGCATTCCCAGCTCACAGCAGCAGAACCGGTAAATCAAGAGAACAGAAATTAGGAAACTATACTGAAACAAAGACTGTACAAAAGTTAATGTGCACGCTTCAAATAGAAAACTAATGTACTGTCAAATAATAAAGTGTTGTATGAAACAGAAGATCCGTGTGTGATTTCTTTCAATTCTGAATATGTTAAACCAATGTAGACTAATAACTTAATTAAATGTATAATGTGTATAAACAAAATACGGCAAAACTTAACTATAGAAACAAATGTGTGAGTGCAGAGGGTTACGGGCATTTATGGTTGTGTGGCCATCACAGTATGTATGCATATAGAAGCACAGAAGCATTATTCCCCGTATTTTTATCTTTGTGTGTGTGTGTGTTGTAAGGCTCCTGTATTTTTGTTTTCAGTGTCTTGTAAGCCCATGAGGGCTGGGCACCTTTGGTGAATGACACTATGATAATAAAAAAAATAAATAAAATAGTGTCATACACCGAAGGTGCCCAGCCCTCACGGGCTTACAAGACACTTATGTAGACTGTCCTCATTCACATGGTACTGTGGACTGAAACCCCATATAGCACAGACAACATCTCAAATGTTGAAACTGAGAAATTTCATTGTATTTTGAAAGTGTTGTACTCATTTTGAATTTGATGCCAGCAACACATTTGAAAAGAGTTGTTTCAGTTCAACCAAAACACTGAAAAAGTGTTAGGTGTTACAAAGAACTGGATCCACAAGGCAGACTGTACTTCACCACAGAAGGTTTATTTTCACACACAATGAGGATGGGAAATTGTCCTTGGAGGTCGAGAAAGGGGAGGCTGGATGTTGGAGCCCAGGACAGGGACTGGGGAGGCAGGGAAAGGAGCTGGCCGAGGCGGTGGAGCAGGACACAGAATGGGGCTGCGGGAGAAGCAGACGGCAGGGAGTTAAATCCTGGACAGCAATACAAAAGTCGAATGGTTAGGCAACAAAATACTATTCAAAAGAACAGCGGCCGGGTAGCAGATTACCACAAGAGTAACTGACGAACTGGCGAAGACTGGTAGACCAGACCAAGCTTAAATACTGGAGGAGGTGAGTAGAGGCAATCCAGCAGATCAGCTGCAGGTGGTAAGAGGAAGCAGGTGCAGTGATTGCCAGATGATCCCGCCTCAGCCAACTGACAAACAGGAAGGAAAAGAAAAAAAACACAGGAGACAGACATAGACCCAACAAAAAGTAGTGATATGATAAAAGAAAACAGCTGGTGGAATGAATGATTGAATCAGGTTAACTGGCAGCAGGTTAGTAATATTACTGGGTATAAAAAGAGAATGTTTTGACAGATATTAGCTTAGACTGTATGTAAGATTAGTATTGTTGTTGTTCTTCTTCTTCTTCTTCTCCTCCACATCGAGAGGAGCTAGCTGGTGGCTTGGGCATCTGTATTGAATGCCCCTGGACGCCTCCCTGGTAGGTGTTCCTGGCATGTCCCGCTAGGAGGAGACCCCAGGGGAGACACAGGACACGCTGGGGTGACTACGTCACTGGCTGGCCTGGAAACGCCTTGGGATCCTTGGGAAAAGCTGTGGGTGTCCCTGCTCAGTACTACTTGCCTCGCGACTCAGCCCCGGATAAGCGGAAAAAGATGGATGGATAAGCTTAGTGTGAAAATACTACCCACATCCTCAAAGTGAATGCTACTAATGCCATATTACTCAATGTATTTGTTAATCCTGGTACACACGTGCATTTTGAACTGTATTATTAAAAGAAGTCTTATGAGATCGGCACATGGATGTAGATCCATGGATCGGCAGAAAGCCTAGTGACGTAGTTGGACTCATTACATTCCTGCCTATAGCTGTCCTCCGTGGATTGGCTGCATTCAGTTTCGGTCAACCAAGCTACAGCAAAGCTACCCTGCAAATTTACAAATAAACGACTCAAATGCAGTGTTGTGTGTCATTTCTTAACTTAAAGTAACTATAATCAGTGCCATTACACGTTCGGCTGTAGTAAATATTTAATGTGTTCAGTAGATAAACAAATCCTAACCCCAGATCTACTGTTCTACAAAGCGGAAGGACCAACCTCCATTGCTATTTGGCGTAAATCCGTATTTGCTCAAAACACATCTTAAATGAATAATCTTTACTGTTTCTTTACATATATCAACTTAAAGCAATGTAATCGCTAGTTCGGCTTTACTAGATATTCGATGTCATCATTATATAAATCTTTTTACAACCCTATTTTAACATGTGTTTGAAAACAAAAAAAAAACTACAAATATCACGTGACTTTGTATCAAGCTTCATGTCGCAGCTCATGGGATTTGTAGTTTATATAACAATTAGTGATTTCTTAGAATAGGAGGTTATAAATAACAAAATGAATGCATAGCTGGGGTTTTAAGGAGTGGGAAACATGTTTCTGTGACCAGAATTTAAGTACATAATTGTCAAGTGGGTGAAAACATGTTAACCTGTTGGACAGCGCCCCCACTTGCTGACTATATTCAGTAGGTATAGTCACACAGCTGAGTTCATAAACTTTCTACAACACTTTGTCCCATTTCTGTAGCCCCTTTTGGTGCTGAATTATAACCCTTCAAAAATTCTCAGAAGTCAGGGTTCAAAGGTCAATAGTTCAAAGAAGGAGCCATTTACAATCCCCAGACTGATATATGTTATTCCCTAGGTGGAGACCTTTCCAATGATGTCTTTATTATGGTTCTATGACAAAGTATGCATTTTCACATTTCATGGACACAGCTGTGCCCAGCCTAAGATTCAGAGAGCCTTTTGAGGGCTCAGCCCATGAAATAAGGGTTTTTCTTTTTTTTTTTAAATAAGAATGAGAAAATGTAAGATAGATCATGTAAGATAATCATATCTGACAGATTGACAACTGAATTAGTAATTTACATTGTATCTGACACCCTCTGACACCCTCACCGAGGTGACCCAGCCGGGTGTGATCAGGCCCTGACTTGCGTCCCAGTATAGCATCCCACCAGCCCTCTTAATCAACAGCCACCTTGTAGCTTTCTCTGCAGCTTCACTAGCAGATTAGATGGCCCTCTTCTTGGCCATCTCTGTAACGCCCAGTTGGCCAAGGACTTTGCAGAGTGAGCCTCTGCAGTCAACTTCTATGGGCTCGTATATGTCCTCCAGCCCCTGCACTCCTCCACCTGGTACTTTTCGCGTTTCCTCTTGTTGGCTTCCTCGATCCACTCTTCCCAGGGCACTGTGAGTTCCAACATGATTAGATGTTTTGAAGCCTCAGATGTTATCATGTATGGTCGGAGGGATGTTGATGCGATGTGCTGGGGGAACCTCAGCTATTTTACCAGGTCAACCTGCAGCTGCTAATCGGGGGCTGTATGGAGGAGGCCTGTTGTTGTCTGTGGCTGGCATAGTGTGAAAACTAAAATCACAACAGCTGTTTTGTCAAGGTATTTTGAGTAAATCAGTTACCAATACTGTTATGATGTGCAATAGGTTATTTCTGACATCTGTGGTTTAACAGCACCTCCACAAAACACTAATCTGGGTACGTGACAGGGGGCATTCTTTGTTTTCAGAATATTGCGACTTCTAACCTCACCTATAGTGTAACTACAGATTTATGGCATATGCCTTTAACAATAAATGTTAATCAAAACAAAATCAATTCTGAGTGATTAACAAGCAACATAAATACAAAATTTCAGCTGATGGGTAAGAATGTACTTCTTTTTTTTTAATTCGATTTTCAATTTTACACATGCACACAAAATCACATGTATACATATAAGCTCCAGACAGTAAGCAAACATACCAAAACATCTCAAAGGAAACACCAACTGCAACACAACAAACAAACAAACACCATAAAACACAAGAGCCGCTCAAAAAGAGCAAAAAGAAGAAGAATGTACTTCTTGATGACATGGGCTCGTCTTTTATCCCCTCACCCTTTTAAAGTGAAAACAAACCTATTGCGAATTTATAAACAGTAAATCATGAAACTGCATTGAATGGAAATTAACACAGGCAGTGATGGGTGGCAGGTATATCATTTTAAAACATTACCAGACATAACACGTATCACTGTGTAGCCTGCCTCCTCAAAGATCAAGCAAAACAGATCATAAAGCAGTTATATCAAAGAATATTTAACAATACAATATTTAACAAAATACAACACAGCAACAGTGTCGAACAATTTACACAGGGTGTTAGTTTTGGATGTTCTCCTTTGGCTCCCAGGAGTTTATCCACTTTGTCCCACTGCAAGACAAATAGATAGACAGCATTAAGTATTACTGTTACATTGTTTGAAAATGTTTCCCAAAAAAAAAAAAAGTTTCCAATGACACATTGAGTCCTCAGGTATGCATGCATTTTGTAATCAGAATACCTGGTAAAATGATCCACAATATGTATCTGTATGCGACAGCATATATTTGAAGATAACACGTTAAATTAGTTAGATAAAAAAGTGCATTATGTAACAGTTCTTGGTTCTTGGTTTGTGTCTGAAACTGTATGTCCAATCCCACAGACTAGTATACAAGTATGCATGTAGTACACAACTATGTAGCCAAGCACCTACAAGGTACACAGCACTAATAAAACTTAAAAAAAACACTAAAGTGGTTTACTAACCTCAACAGTCACAATGTCAAGCACACCAGATTGCTATAAATGAAATATTACATAACGTTGAAGACCAACTGCAGCTTTGCTGGTTATTTGGTGTAACAATGGCTACTCAGTTAATCTGATGTCACATCAAGAACGTTATTGAGGGTAGTGAGGTTTGAACGGTAACCATCTCCACTGTCTTCAGAGTGTTAAGCCAGAACAACTTGGAGCTCAACGCTCTGAAGACAGTGGAGATGGTTCTGAATTTTAGAGTGTGTTACCCTGTGCATGTGTTTCAACAGGTGCCAAACTGGATGGGTTAAATGCGGAGGAGTAATTTCACGTGTTCAATGTGATTAATAAAATTTCAACTTAACTTAACTTTTAGAAAGAGCGCAGCCACACCCGCCCCCACCCCCATCACCCTCTGTGACTCCGAGGAGTCTTTCCACTTCCTGGGCACCATCACCCAGGACCTCCAGTGGGAGCTGAACATCAGCTCCCTTACAAAAAAAGCCCAGCAAAGGATGTACTTCCTGAGGCAGCTGAGGACATTGAAAAAGTAAAACCAAAATAATTCAATATGAAACGAGGGAAAACACAAACACATACAAGAACTCCAACAGCCACAGGAGAAGAAGGCTCCTCTTCAGTCTCAGCTGTCTGCAGCAGAGGAGCATCGCTGCATCAACACATGAAGTTGTACAGGCAGGTTAAATTCTTACAGCTGTCTCTCACAGCTCCATCCAAACCGGTGCCAACTGCGCTATTGCGCAGGATGAAGTTTCCACCGGGCATGTGTACAAAAAAACAAAAAACAAAAAACACTTTACATCGCATATCAGCTGCATATTTATGGAATTAATGTTTTTCCGGTTGATATCATATATCAGGTCATTTGTCATCATTAGATGGAGCCTTGATGCGTACAGGCGTGACCGATCTCTGAAACCTGTCCCTCTTCAAATATTTCTAATTGTTAAAGTACGTGTTTCAAAGGTGTCAGTGTATAAGAGAGAGCAATACGAATTAAAATTGTAATTTCCAACAGTGACAAGCAGTATTTACTGTATATGCATTCCTACATTTACACAAGTACTACACACAGTCAGGAGCAGGTGTAGATTTGGTGAGTAGTTACGAAAAGATCAGCGCTACTAAAAGATTGATGAATGCGGAAATACATGTAAATTTCCCGCTGCACGCGGTTTACACACAAATTTGTGCTGCTCACGTTTCATGAATGAGACCCAGTGAACGCATCAATGAACTGCACCATCCCCTCGCAATCAAACGACAACTACTACTGCACACTTTGTCCTACAGACTTCATTCAAACTTCAAATTGTAGACATGATCCTCAACTATTAAACTTGCAGTCAACTTTCAAAAATCTTTTATCGTTTTTAAACTATCCATGCTTAAAGTTGAGCAGGTTTTTACTCCACATCTGCGTTTACAATGGGTGTGTATTGCGCCTGCTAGTGACGTCAGAGCTAGAGTGAAGGAGTAGCAAAAAAGTCAGTCAAAAAAAAACACATACCAGCTGCCCGTGGCCACAAATTACGTGCTACAGACATGATTTACCCCTCAAAACGTAGGAAAACTCGCTAGGAACGCACTGATATCACTACTGAAGCTGTCAGTCTTACCGTTTCGGCGTTGTGCGCTTCAAAGCACCCGCTACTCCATGCCACAGCCCCATTAACACCCATGTTAAAAAGGAGGGATTTTTCGGCAGGGAAACAGACAAACCCGTTTCTCTCTGTGTCGCTACAAGTCCATTCCTTAACGGAAGTCACATAAAACCACGACCTACACGATCAGGAAAGCCTTGTGCTACCAGTGGTCAAGTCGTTTCAGTGATACTTGCAATGGTTTGGCCTCGAATCGATCATCTCTGTCAGGTACGTTCTGCCGTTATCTGCAGTTTCCTCTCGCGTCTCTCCCCTTTGTCACTCACACACACACGTGCTGCTCTCCATTACCCCGTATGTTTTACCGTCCTACATCCACCTAACAGCGTCCTAAACACAGCCACATATGCAAATTAAAACGATACAACGCGCCATTCACTCCTCTCCTTTTAACCTGTACAATCTCATTACAACATGCCTCGCTAATATTGTTAACAATATGCTCGTTTCCACCACTAAAATAAAGACTCAGGAGACTCATGAGACCCGCGGATCGCTCGCCAAAGGATCCAGATTCACGGATTCAACCGAGTCGACTGGATCTTTTCCTCCGTACAGCGTGAAACGAGGCAGACTCAAAAGACTTCCTCCAGTCAAATGTACGAAGGTAAATGCAGCGATAAACAAGACGATAGAAACTTTATTTAAAACACAAACACTTGTTTTATGCAGCTGAGACTAATGTAGCTCAGAGGCTATAAACAATGTAAGAGGGACGTCACGTAATTAACGTAATTTTAACTGCAGCGTTTTATGTCGTTAATAGTAATGCTGTTTTTTGCTGCACTTGATTTAACACAGTTAAATGTTAATAAACTTTAGAGGCTAGGCTAATACAGCCTAAACACCGTGAGAGGAGCATTTTATTTGCAGCATAATGTGTTCGTATACTCTGTCGTCAATAATGGAGTTATATTCGCCACATTTTTATGATGTCATTTACTGTATTTACAGTTGAATGAGTGATGCTGACTGTGCGTTATGAAAATATAATACTGTATTTGTGTCAGTTGAATATAATGCAGCTAAATACAAACATTATGAATTACTTACAGACTCATAATTAATGTTAGAGATTTTTTCATAAGATGAAAATGAAAAGTTCTATTTCCTGCATCACAATTTCAAATGCACAAACAGTAGACTGCCCTCCTCGTATAATAGCTCTCACATTTGCATGTATTGATCCTGTTTGTATCTTTGCTCTGCGTCTCTCCCCTTTGTCACTCACACACACGCACACACACTCTGCTCTAATTAGGGCCCGGCAGATGGCACTCGTTGCTTAGCAACCTCCAGCCTGCCACTGACACAAGGCAGAGGGAGCAGAGGGGGGGCTGTTTTCATTGTTTTTAATGTAATGCTGTACTTTTTCCAGTTAATCTCACACTTTGACAGAATATCCTACAAATTCATACAAGATTTCAAAATATTCTACATTTCCATCTTTTCATACAAATTTCCACAGATGCATTGGGCATTTCAGCAGAGGGCATTCACACCATATTTCCGCAGGAAATGCAATTTTTTCTAGTTTTATTTAAAATCCAAAGCACTGCACAGTCCAAATATTATTTAACTCTATGTCACCTGCTTCACAATGAAGCTTGGCTATCACTGATCAACTTACAGTTTAAGTTGAGGAGGACATTTTTAGATTTTGTTAGTTCTCTTCCTCCAGCCCACTCATCAACAACAGTCAACTTAGGATAACATACATACCATCCAGCACAAGGATGCCACTGCACCAACACCTCTGCACGGCCCTTAAAATATAGAGAAAGACATTATGTAAAAATAAACAAATGTTCTTTTATTTTCTTTATGATGTCAATGCACATTGGCTAATATACCTGCTACTGTAAATACAAACCTACGTCTCAGTAAAATCAGATAGTTTAGTGCAATTATAGTCAGTGGGAGTAACAGAGGAGTGTTGTGATTTGATTTTTGTTTGTGCAGTCTGGCTAAAGAATGGACAAGCTGTCTGATAAACTAAGCCTGGGACACACCGTCGTCAAGAGATGCAGTGAAGCACAATGATAGGACAGTTCACACAAGCAGTAGTCTGGTTGTCCACGGCTCAAGCAAATTTCTCCACACTGACCAATCTTTCTAATCACACATAGAGCTAATTCACATAATATCATTATGTAATTTTAGTTTTTATGTGTACCTATTCCCCATATCTTCTGCACTACTGAAGTCATGAGAACTTTGCCCTCTATGATTGTGTGTAGGAAGATTGCCCTGTCTAAAGCCTATATACGTCTGAGTGGTTATCTGCAGTCCCAGAATAACAGCTGAGAAACAGAAAGGAAAGTCAAAAAAATCAACAAGAATGATAGATATATTTCATCATAAATAATACATTATTTCTTGTTATTGTTTATCATACATGTGCTTTCTTGCCAGATACAATCGCAGCACAAGACTGTGAGCAGGCAAGCTTTGTGTGAACATTCCAATCAATTAACATAGGTGTTGAAAGGAAATGGAGGCAGCACTTCATTAAACCTCCACCTGTAATATGTCCTGGCTACAACAAAACATCTAAATTTATGGTGCCACAGAGATATTTTCATTATCAGTCATTTCAAATCTGCCTTGAAACACACCTCCCTGATTCTTTGCCTCAGTATTTTTTTGTAGGAGAAACTGCCTGAGCCTTCATGAATGGGACATTCTGAAATGAATGAAAAAATGGTAATGGTTTATTGACAGACATCTAAACACACATCTAAACAGGCATTTTCTCTGACAAAGAGTTCAAAATCGTCAATCATCAATTTTATTGATTTTATTTTGAGCTATATAAATAAAATTAGATTTGACTTGAAGTCCTTATGATGCTGGATGACATCAGCAGAACTGTCCAGAGTTACCTGTCTGTTTACAGTAACTTCATGTTGCCCCTTATTTTCCATTTAATAGTTTGCTATGCATGTTATGTTTCTTTGTGGAAATCATGGCCAATCAAACAATGATGCCGGTTATGGGCTGAGAGAACGCTAGAATGAGACTCTTCTCACTGAAACAGTTTGACAAATACTCATATAGTGATAAGATTACTGATGACCCCAAACACATACATACCACTCATCTGCTTCATCCCTCTCTGTCTTCTGTTTTTCTGTGGATGGGTTTGACAAGAGGACACAGGAGGAGTTGGGGAGGGAGACACAGGACAAGAGGACACTGTTATAAAAATTTGTATTATACAGGGGTTTTCAAATGTTTTAAATCACACCAAGTGTGTGTGTTCCTATTTCTTACATGTCGTAGGCACTTCCCTGTTCTAGTGTTTTTGCTGAGGCTGGCAGGGTGAGATAAGGTTCAGCTTTATGAATAGATAGAAGAAGTTTAGAACAGAATGAGGGTCGGAGACAGGTCAGAAAGGTGTTAGTGGGGTTGGACATCTTCTGCTGGCTACTGATTAGGGAACTGAGAAAGACGTTATGAGGTTATCTAGGGAGGCGTCTGAAACAGCTCATTATAGAGTGTATAAAAACCAACTGTAAAGGCTCCACGAGGAGCCTTTTCCTCTGTAACCCCTTTTGTGTGTTGCACTGTTAAACGCTCCTTCTTGTACAAGAATAATAAATGCAACTTAAACTTTGAAGCTTCGAATCCAGTCTTCTTTATTGAAGGGTCACTTGAAAATTCTTATAACAGACCCAGTAGGAGTCGGGGAGGTGGAAACAGGACAAGAGGAGACAGGAGGAGTCGGGGAGGTGGAAACAGGACAAGAGGACACAGTAGGGAGGTAGACACCGAAGGATCCTCTGAATTTTCTGCTGGACTCTCGCCCTCTGCAGTTGCTGGTTCAGGTACCATTATCACTGTTGGGAAGAGGAAACTGTGATGTAGACTTTGGTATAAGCATTTTAATTAGATTTAAGCTGCATAGGAAACTGCAACAAGTATTTGATTAGGGCTGTCCTCGACTATGGATTTTCACAGTCGAATCTGATTCGTCAGATTTTGCCCATAGTCAACTAATCATGGAATCATGTTTTTTCCCTCATAGATTCATGATCTCATTTGCGTCGTTTTATGCTCTTGTAACCCCGATTAGATTTAGAGCACTAGAAAATACCGGGTTCCTTAAATGCATCATGGGTTTTCCATACAGTAGTTTTTGGCCGGTATTCAGATTTCCGGAGCGCGCCCTGAACGCATCACCTGCAGCTCTCGGTGTCAGTGAGGGCGTGACACAGTGAAAAAAACAGGAGAAGGCAGAAAATAATAAATAAATAAACAACCAGTAAGAATTGTCGGTAAATGTTTAATCATAATGGAGGTGTGTTTTTCATAATATTGCGACGATGTGACGGTTTTATATTGGTTATTTTGATGAGTGTTTAGCACTTTTTTTCCTCCCGGGCTGCTAATTCAGCCGCGGCCTGCTAACAAGGCTATGCGCAGCTCAAGTATAGTAGCTGTTGCTGTAACCCCAACTGTGAGTGATGCAGAGAAATGCTATATTTATGGTGTTTACATTCATTGTGTTACAAAGTACAGTATATATTTTTCATGATTCAAGCTGCATAAATTACAATTTATATGTTAAAGCTAGATGTACATGTTTATTCAATGAATTTCATATGTTCATTTCATGTGTTTAAAAAAAGGGGAATATTTAATTCATATGTATGGTTTAACTAGTTAAAATGCAATTTATTTTTTTATTTTTAAACCAAGGACGTTAAGGGAAAAAGATATTTAAAAGTGTGGAAGTCTAACGGTATGCATACTTGTGTGCAGACTGTTTTTTTTTCTGAGGGACGATTCTGTCTGTGCCATGTGAGGAACTGATTCATCGTGGTCCAGGACTTCATTGCTGTTCGTGGATGCCTTCTGCGTGTCAGGACGTCGACACGAGGATGCTTGCCGTACTAGGAGGGCGGTAAGAACCAAAACAAAAGGAAACCCACCTGAGAAGCTCTTTATCAATTTTTTTGCTACTTTATTCTGCCTGAAACTCAGGTTGTTTTTTGTTTTTGGGCCCAAGACTAACCAATAAATGACAGTTGACAACCAGGATAAACTGATAACTGAATAAAACTGACATCATAAGGAACTGAAGGTTGACAACCGAGGAACCTTCAAAGTAAAATGGTTCAAACCGGAAAGACTAACAACTTTAAGTGAATTTAAAAGAGTATAACTGAGAAACAGTGAAGTGGTACCACATTTATTATTTTTTTCCTAAAACAAAGTGCATTTTTCCTCCTAATTTTTTGAAGTATTGAAATACTCTATTTTTGTTTTACATCCATTTTGGTTGTTTAAATTCTTTTTTTTGTGATATATTTGAGTTAATTATTTTTACATGAAGATATTTCTACTTTAACAGAAGGTAAATGAAACTGAATAGGATATTTACATAAAGATAATTCTCTGTTTCATAAAACTGTGGTCCTGTATGTTGTGTGGGTTGGAGGTCTTATTTACTCCCTTACAGAGCCTGCTACTGCCAATCTCCTTTCCCAAACCTAGAAGATCAGTGAGCGTGAATCTGAGTAAACCCGTGATAATTCTGAGCTGTATAGTCCTAGGTCTAAAATTTTTTGATACAGACCCTAGATTTAGATATTGTAGATATTATACTTACGTCAGCAGCATAGATCTCTTCTATAAGAGAGAGGGACACACGTCCAGGTTACACTCTGGAGAAACGAGTTAAAACACCTGAATAAACAAATTATTCAGTTGGCATAAGATAACAGGTCATTCTCCATCCATCCTTTTCCTGATCTCACTTATTAGGCTCACGTGCATGACATCACTGTCAATTTTTTGGAGACAGTGTAAATTCTATGTAAAATCAGATGTTCAGCATTGGTGAGCACTCCTATATATTCAGAATGGTACGATCATTTTTTCATAATTTTGCGACGATGTGACGACGAGGTTGATAGTCGAATCAGACCTCTCCGAAATGAATCGCTGAATAGTTGACTATTCAAGATCACCCCTATATTTGATTGTGTGAAATGAAACATATTTTATTACAAAAAAGAAATAACAATCTGATTCTTGTTGAAAATAATATCCTCATTTAGAATTTGATACAGCAACACGTTTGGAACAGGATCATGTTTACCAGTCTCTTGCATTTTAATAAACAAGAGCTTCTTTTTTGCGAATTATCCCAGTTTGTGTGTGTTTACATTTTATACAGTACTTCTACAGTTTTGGAAACATGGTTGTTCTAATTGTTCTAATGTTTTTGAAAGATATCTGGACATACATAGTGGTTGTGCCTGGACTAGGGATGCACATGACTAACTGTTTAACTGTTAACCAATAACAAGAACTTTTACCGATTAATACTATCGGTTAATTTTTTAAAATTAGCTCCTTATGTCGTCAACTCATGGGGGTGTGTCGACACGTGCAGACTTCCACGTGTCTTCAGTCATATTTCGAAGCAAAAAGTCACACAGGAGGACTGACAGTATGTGCCAGCAGCACAGTCCCTGTGAGGGAAAGTCAGACAATAAATACACATGGACATAGACGTGATCACCTGTAACAACGGCGCTGCAAAAAAAAAAAAAAAAAAAAGGGGGACGGTCTCCATCCGGTTCACCTGCTGCTTACCTGCAGCTGCACAGAGAAGCAGTCAGAGGAGCCTCTCTCCTCTCCTCTCCTCTCAGCCTGGTGTTTGGCTGCACTTTGTATAAAAACAGTTCAACATTGGACAATCTAACCTCCATATGAGCGCGATTGTGGAGGGGCTATGATGTATGTTGGTTATTTTGATAAAAGGTGTATTAAAAACGACTATGATTTGAAATCAGCCAAGAGAGCAGTTGCTAAAACCAAGAAAACCACAGATACTCGAGCAGAAACACTGATGTTTATTCACAGAATAAAATCAGGTTAAAAACACGGGTAAAAGACTAAAAATGGTACGACCAGGGGCTAGTAAAAGGGCGTTTAAATGAGGGAAGCTAAAAACTGAGGGGCGAGGGAGTCCAATAAAACAGTTCAGAGTCTTATCTGTGAAGGAAGGGGCTGCAGCACACACTCGGGGCGCCGGCGGACGTGGCTCCGTCGCCGTAGAAAGTGCTGTTTCGGTCCGTGTTCGGTCCTGTGGCCTCTCGACGCCGCTACACCGCACCGTCATCTCCTCAGGGCGCTGACCTCGAACTGTGTGGGGAGCAAAACGGCAGTCACTGCACTTTTAAACACAGGGATACAGCAGGTCATGTGTAGTCGTGGATCGCTACTCACGCAGAAGGGCAGAGTATCACTCTGCCCGCTTCTTCATGGGGCCTTCTAACGATCAGTCACTGGCAGCTCCGGAGTGGTTGCTGTGATCGGTACCTGCTGTTCCCGCTTCGGCTTACTCCTTTCCGCTCGATTCGACCCGTGTTGTTTCCTCTGCCAGCTAATTTAAAGTCCACCCATTTTATGCTCCACAGGTACAGGCAATTATGCCGTGGGGAGTCACATCCGCATGGGTTTTTCAGAATAAAAGTACAATACACTCCCAGTGTGCAATACATGCAATAAAAACACAAATAAAAACTACACACAAAAATCAGAAATATTGTAAATTAAAAACACACTGGGAGCTAAAAAGACATACAACAAAATCTTACTTTACCCATGTGACACGATCAGCTGAGATAGAGCTAAGTGGATCTGGCGCTGATCAGCTGTTGCAGCGCATGTGTGTTTTATAACGGCAAAAAAAAAGAGTAAGAGGAAGGAACAATTGCCCTTGATAGAGGTCTGCATTATTCAATTAAATTCAATTTTTGCATCGCGGTTAGTGTGCTTGTGTTGGTGACCTCAGCCTGCAACTCTTTATACATCCATGACAATGTCAGAGAGTAGAAACGTGATAGAAGAAGTGTGTACAAAACAGACAATGGCCATTTTTGTCATTTCTTTAACAGCAGATCAGTTTGAAATATAGTAATAGAGTAATAGAACAGTCAAATTATTCCAAGGCCATCTTGTCAATCAACTATTCTTATTCTCACCAATAAGTAACATTTGATTGCTATTACTATTACTATTGATACTATTGATTCCTATGCTATTCTGTTGCTGCTGTATGGACCACACACTTTCAGTTTACAATTGACCCTTTGCTAAGTCCCTCCCACAAATGGTTGCTGTCCAATCCTACATTAGCAACCGTAACTATGCACAAGAGGCCTGCCAAGCTTTCGGCAGAAGACATGCTGAAGCGGTGTACATAGTAGTGGACTTGCAAGTCAGACACCTGATATCCCAAAAGTCTAGAGGGTGATGTTGAATTTTTCTCCTTCTCTGAGCCCAAGACCTGAAGATTTGTGTCATTAAACGTTAATGCAGTGACCAAACCGCATCAATCCCTCCTTCTCCATAGCAACCCAGGCTATCTATTAACATTAGCTAGGTGGCTGCTGTTAGCTAATAAGCTTTAGCTTTGCTTTAATAACCTATGGATACGTTGGACTTTATTAAAACAAAGGTAAATGCTTATTAGGTTGTTGTATGCTGTGGTGGCGGGGGTGTTTTATTTTATATTTGTTTATTGTCCTAATGTAAACCGATTCACTACGAACTGTACGTTTTATGAGCAGCAATGGAAGGTCAGAGGAGCCAGCTAACTAACTAACTAACCAGTTAACAGTGAGTGCATTACGTTTGCTTTTGTGAACTGACATGCTGAGAGAAGGACGAACAACAGTTGTTTGTACAAGGATGTTGTTATTGTTGCTGCTGCGGTGGCGATATAGAGATGTTGTTCAGAGGATACGAGCGGAGTTTTTTTCTTTCTTCCGACTTGAGCAAGTGTTATAAACACATTCATGTGTTAGGGTTATTGCACGTTTATATACATTAAGAAGTTTTTTCGTAGATCCGTTGCATTGTCACAAAGGAATCCTTTACCTCCTCCTCCTCTGCCTCGATGTCCCATGGACAGAGGAACTCTGCCACAACGCCACTTTTGTTTTTTTTGGAGAGGAACAGGACAGGGTGCCTCTCTAAAAGGTCCCACTTGTGGAGCTCGAACAAAGTAGACACAAAATTATACAATTCATTGGATTACATAAATATAGGGTACAGAAAAGTTGACATTTTATACTTTGGTATCTAGACAGATCAGCAACTCATTAAAGGTTAGCGTGAAGTAGCTACTGCTGCAAATAAACTGTTTCTGAATGTTAGCAATGGCAAAATGAAATACACATTTGAAAAACATTAAAATTTGTTGAAAGACAAGTCAAAAATAATAACAGGCTTCTATGTATCTGTACTGAAAGTGCTGCTCCTGCTCCAAAAAACAAGATGCTTGGCATCAAATATGGACCTCAAAATTCCACTTCTAAAATAAAAATGGCTATTTTGGCATTTTCAAGTTTTTGCCTCTAAACTGCCAAATTGATTGAATTAATCTTGCATACAGTTACATACTTTCTGTGACTAACACCTTAAGTAGTTAAGAACATTGAATTTGAATTAATGAAAAGCAATAATATAGTAACTGTGTTTATGGGCAATTAAATTAGTTTCAAGTTAATGCAGCTACTACTGTACTGTCTATTCAAAGTCTTTACTATTACTAATGTTTTGTTTTCATTGCAGTTACAATTTCATTATACATTAAACTGTACTAACTGTATTACTTTGCACACAGAGACAATTACTGCACTTTTGTCTGAAAGTGGTCTTAAAATTATGTATCTGATATTTTCAGTGGTTATTTTTCAGCAACTGGTTTGCTCTGTATCCTCCCAGCTCTCTCTCTGTTAAAAAAAAAAAGCCTTTTTCACAGAAATAATTCATTATTTGGGTAACTACAATCTTTTCACATTTCACTCCACTGTTACAACAGCCGATCCAGCTCCCTTGCTCTTTTTGAACTGCACGCAGACATAACAATGCAAAGATTTTTATGTGTCCCTGGATGGTAGTAGTCTTAAGTATATAGGTCTCAAACTCTGTAACCACTCTGCACAGAGTGCATGCTTGGGACACCACGTGGGGACAGTGCGTACTGGTCAATCAGGAACAGTTGGGCTAACTAACACAAATCATCGGCACACAGTGGTTGTTGTGCTCTTCCACATAGAGGTGTTTCCTTATAACGCAACTGTTGGTATGGAAAAGACACACTTTGTGACGTCACACAAACTAGTCTCAACTCCCTGCCACAGTGTGAACAGTACAGTTGCAAGACTTTGCAAGGGCATTCAGTTGCAAGTAGGTGCGCAAAGGTGCAGGTTTCAAGTTGTTTTGTTGCAAAGCTATGGCCTGAATTGGTCTTAACATTGCTTCTTTTGCACAAATAAATTCAATGCCCGTTTTCATTTCAGTGTGTGAGGGTGTCTCTCTTGCTCTATGTACTCCACCTCTTACACAATTATTCTTGCCTTGAACTGGCTGTGTAAAAGATTCTGGTCAGGTCCCTTCCTCAGTTTTGACTTTTCATGTTGATTTAGTTGAAAAATAAAATGCATGAAAGAAAACATAAACCAGGGGGTGGAGTAGATGTAACTGACATGGAATAACAAACATTTGAGAGCATTTGAAAGAAAAAAAACTTACCAGCAAGTTTGTGGCATCATAGATTTTGTTGATGCTGCAATTCTTCTTCTAACGCTCCTTCCACTCCTCTGTAAACTTTATTTTTTTCCAGCCTTTCCTTAGCAGGCTGCTTGGTGCCACAGTGTTTGCAGGTCACTTTTTTCCTTGCACAAGGAACAATCTTTTTTAGTTGGCATCTGGAGAGAGAAACATATGATTGGAACACTGCAGAGTGTGTCATTACTGGATAATAAATTAATTTTCTCACCTATATTTCAGTGACAGGGATCATGGTTCTTTACAGTACCTTATAAAACCAGTAAACACAGTAACCCAATGTGCTGGTTTTCAATGAGTATAGTACTACTAAGGGCCTGGTCCTCCCTATTCATTTTATGAACTCAAGAAATTAAAACTTGTGGTAGCCCTCTATCCATCCATCCATCTTCTTCCGCTTATCCGTTGCCAGGTCGGGGAGGCAGCAGTCTGAGCAGGGAAGCCCAAACTTCCCTCTCCCCAGACACCTCGGCCAGCTCCTCGGGAAGAACACCGAGGCGTTCCCAGGCCAGCCGAGAGACATAGTCCCTCCAGCGTGTCCTGGGTCTTCCCCGGGGCCTCCTCCCGAGGGGACATGCCTGGAAGACCTCCTTAGGGAGGCGTCCAGGAGGCATCTGGAACAGATGCCCGAGCCACCTCAACTGACTCCTCTCGATGTGAAGGAGCAGTGGCTCTACTCCGAGCTCCTCCCGAGTGACTGAGCTTCTCACCCTATCTCTAAGGGAGCGCCCAGCCACCCTGCGGAGGAAACTCATTTTGGCCGCTTGTATCCACGATCTTGTTCTTTCGGTCATTACACAAAGCTCATGACCATAGGTGAGAGTCGGAACGTAGATTGACCGGTAAATCGCCTTTCGGCTCAGCTCCCTCTTCACCACAACGGACCGGTACAGCGACCGCATCACTGCGGAAGCTGCACCGATCCGCCTGTCAATCTCACGCTCCGTCCTTCCCTCACTCGTGAACAAGATCCCGAGATACTTAAACTCCTCCACTTGAGGCAGGACATCTCCACCAACCCGGAGAGGGCAAGCCACCCTTTTCCGGTCGAGAACCATGGCCTCGGACTTGGAGGTGCTGATTCTCATCCCAGCCGCTTCACACTCGGCTGCGAACCGCCCCAGAGCATGCTGTAGGTCCTGGTTTGAAGAAGCCAACAGGACAACATCATCTGCAAAAGGCAGAGATGAAATCCTGTGGTTCCCAAACAGAACTCCCTCTGGCAGGGATTAATGTACACATTTATAGTTTTGTGTAGTTTCATAACGGTTACGTCCATACTCACATTAGCCCACCTAGCCGAATAACATTTGGCTAGTTAACATTAGCTCTGCAGTAAAACACATTAATAAATTACATACTAATATAAATTGAAACATAATTAAAACGCAATGACAATGAGAACCCGCAAGGACTAGTCGCACTGACAACAATGTTCTACAATGAATTGGCCTAATTAATATTTTTGACTATACTTACCTTGGTTAGCTAGGCTCATCAAGTGCAGCTTGTTATCAAATAAATGTGAAACACACGCCCACAATGCTCATGGTGCTCATCGGCGAAAAGTGTCTGTATCCCCATGTCACCGACAGGGGGCGCTTTTTGGAAACACTCCAGGAGGTCATATTCTAGTGCATGAACAAACAACAACAGCGAGCGTATGAGTTGGAGGACTTCTTGTGCAAAAATGATTGCCACCGACTTCCAACCATTTTAAATTGTGGAAGACAAAGGATTTAAAAGATTCTGCGATACTCTAAACCCCTCCTACACACTTTCATGTAAGAGGGTACTAACCCAGAAAGTTTCTAAAATGTATGAGAGAGAGAAGCAGCATCACTTTGTAAAAGGCTGTTCAAAGCGTCAGTAGTTTGCCTAACAACAGATTGTTGGACAACGAGGGTTACAAACTCATTCGTGTCTGTGATCTGCCACTTTACTGAAGATTTTCACGTCCTCCTGCCTATTGGAAAATGGTGTGCTGCTTAACCAACCATGCTGCAAACATGACAAAGGCTATTCAAATAATAAAATGCACCCACCTTCCATGCCTGGCACATACTATTAATCTTGTGTAGAGATGCCCTCAAAGGTCCATAACCCGTCATTGATAAAGTCAAAGAGGCAGTTAAATACTTTAAATACTTTCACAGAATCCATTCATGTGCTTCTCGACCGCCTGCACGTCTGTTTTCTGAGGGTTGGTCTTTTTTGGGTGGCTTTACCTTTAAGTGAGCAGAAAAACAAATGACTGCAGAAGCATATAGTTCATCAGAATCTTCAAGACCTGTGTCTTTCTTCTAAAATAACTAAAGTTACTTAAGACATCTGCCCTTTAAACTAAACACAATCCTAGTAGGAACATTACATTATGCCAGTATAATCAAATTATTGAAAATTACCACCATGTTTATCCAGTCTGTTGATTGCAAATTTACTATACTTTTACTTTATATAAGATGTTGAGTGACATGAACAATGGTTCCATACCAATAGTATAAACAGGAAAATATTTTTAAAAATGTGATGTTTGCCATTCATTTAGTGCTATGTTTATATTTCTAATACATAAAACTCTCAGGTTAAAAATGTGTTAAGTTGGGCAAACATTTACATTTTGAACATACTAAAAGCCAAACAGGCTACACAAGGCTCCAAAACCAGCCAAGAAGAACCCCACTGCTGAAAAGTCTGATGGCAGCAGCACGTGCGACACACCTGCACTAGACTCGGCGATCACCAAAGCCATGGAGGTAATGACATCACTGGTGTGATTGACAACAAGCTGGAACGCATGTTGCAAAGTATCAACACCAATATATCCCAGCATCTCAAGGAAATAGGTGACTGGCTCGGGGAGGATATTGGCGGTGGAGAGGCAGAAGGACGCATCTCTGTGCTAACCAAGTCAGTCAACGAGCTAACAGAGCGTATGCAGGATTATGAAAACCAAGATTGTCGAAAGATTTTGAGGATCCTGTGTCATGATAACGCAGGAACTGACCCAAAATGCAGGCTCAGACAGAGGTTGGCAATTGGAGGGGATTTATTTGTGACGTGGGAAGAAAGGGGAAGGAGATGGTCCGATGATGAGGAGGAGGGAATGGCTGAGGTGAAGCAGTGGGTGGAATAGACGGTGGAGGCTGGTTGGTGGAGAGCAGGCAAGCAGGTATATGGCAGGAGGTGATGATGGTGGTGGACCTGAGTACAAGAGGATCAGAGGTTAAAAGTTGGACTAGGAATCCAACTGGAAACACAAAGAACAACAGTTAAAGAGGTCCGAACGTAGATTACCACGGTAGCTGAACAAATGATCTGACAAGGCGTGGGAGGAAGACCAGGGTTTATATGCAGTTGAGGTGATGAACTGATGGAAGGCAGGTGTGCTTCATCCATGATTATCCAGGAGAGACCAGAGAAATGTGCCACGCCCACAACACACAAACACAGAGACTAACAAGGAGAGACTGACAAGTAAACACAAGAAACACAAGGATGGGGAAACAAGGGGGAACACAAGGAATCAACAGAGTCACGACTGCCATTGTGACATCCCGGGAATACGTGAAAAGGCAGAGGGCAGCGATCTGGCGAAGTTTATGGAGAAGTGGATCCCCCAGATTCTCGAAATGGAGACGAAGGCTGGCCATGTCAAGTTGGAGCGGGCTCATCGTATACCTGGCCAAGCTGCATCGCGGCTGCCCCGGGCTATGATCATAAGATTTCATAATTTCTCTGACTGTCAGAAAGTTATGGAGGCTGCCAAATGCAAGAAGGAACCAAAATATTTTTCTTCCTGTACTTCCTGCAGCAGAGACACTGAGATGGAGACGGGAATTTGAGGTTGTCAAGAAGAAACTACAAAGCATCCCAGGGGTCCGCTATGCGATGCTATACCCAGCTTCAGTCAGGATCACATTGAACAACACCACTAAAACTTTTTCCACTCCGGACCAGGGGCCCGTTGCACAAAAGTAGGATTAAGACATCCAGGATAAGTGACTGAGCTGAGTTCAATGAATCCAAAACAAGAGCGTCCAGGCTTAATTGGTTGCACAAAGACCAAGCCAGAATGAGCAGACACGGATTCATCAAGCCAGGTCAAAACCAATCCTGGATAAGTGCGCGCTCACGGCTCCCTCAAATAGACCCCGCCACCAATCACAGATTCACTGATTCACCATGGCAAGTAGAGCGGCTTACTTTTCCCCGTCGGAGGCAGAAATCCTCATGGAGGCATACAAGGAGGTAAAAGATATAATTAAAAAGAAAGGCAACACCGCCACAGTGATAAAGCAAAGAGAAAAAGCGTGGCAAAGTATTGCTGACCGCCTGAATGCGTAAGTAGTGCACAATTACACACTCACCGCTCCGCTGAAACATCACAATTACAATCCAAATAGTTAATTCACATCTCCAAAAACGCAGTTGTACTCTGATTATGAATCAGTTGAATTTTTAATTGAAATGGACTGCAGATATGAGTGAAATTGTGTAAATGTAACTCCATCAGACTGTATAACTCTGATAAATAAATGAGATAATATAATAATAATAATAATAATGTGTGTGAACATGACCGGGCCAAAACGGACATGGCAGCAAGTCAAAATCAAATACAAGAACATTCTGCAGAATGGTAAGGGTCCTGACTAATACTAAACAATGCACAAGCGTATATTGTACCCAGAAGGTGCCTGCTCACACATTGTCTGTACTGTTCTAGCAGTGAAAAAGAAAACCCACAGACAAGGCACGGGTGGTGGGTCACCAAAAACTGACCTCACCCCAGCAGAGGACATAGCCTGGGAACTAAATAAAGGCAGGGCCGTGTTGGAGGGGATCCCTGGGGGGACAGAGACAAGCATATGTCCCTCCCAAGATGCCACCTGCTTCATACAAGGTATATTCATCCATCTCTACATGGGACACAACCACATTCATATTGAATCCATTTGGGCTGTCAGACTTTGGTTTGCCTATTGCCTTGCAGTTTCTGGCAGCACTGTCTCACTGTTAGAGCCACCAGCACAAGCACCAAACGATGCTGATCCAGTGAGTACTCCATCAAAGGCATACTTTAGGTCTGGCATGTCTTGTCTACTAGCTTCAATATGAATCCCATTAAATGTGCTAGGGTGAAGGCACCAGTGCAGCAGCAACAGCAGATGACACCGATGATGATGATGATGAGGAGACCATCTCTCTGGATTCCAGAAGGCATGAGGTATCATGTCAAGCCTGTGAAAGTACTATTCAGTCTACAATGGTGAGGAGTCATCATTTGGAGCCCACACAAAATCTAATTTCTGTAACAGGACCCAGATGCTGTACAGGGGGAAAGCCAGCCTGGCAACATAGTGAGTATCTTGGGCTATCTTGGGTGTCTCTGTGGGCTTGGGCTTGATGACAGTTGACGGCACTTTGCGGTAAGCGTATTCTGTCACTTCCGGTTATCGGTGTTACTGCCACGGTGCTCTCTGCTCACCTGAACAGATTTTCGTATATTTTTTACATCAGCGATTATCTACACTATCCTTAGACTTGTTCTGCTTGTGCACGAACAGGTCTCTTAACTTTAGTAACACATCAAATCCGATAGTTTTACCAGTCTCTGCTAACCACTCTAACTAGCCTAGCTATAGCAATGGCTCCTCTCTCCTCTCCTCCTCTCTCCTGCCCTGTGTGCCACATGTTTAGCTACTTCTCATCCTCCTTTAGTGATAACAGTACTTGTAATAAATGTAGTTTATTTGTTGCTTTGGAGGCGAGGCTCAGTGAGTTAGAGGCACGGTACCGCACCACCGAACAGTCAGTAGCTGCTATAGTTAGCAAGTCCCCTGTAGCCGGTGCAGTACCACTGAAGGTAGCTTCAGCTAGCCGTCCCCCCGGCAGCCCCCGAGCAGCCGGGAGGCTGGGTGACTGTTCGAAGAAGGCATAGCCCCAAACTGAAGACCACGGTACACCACCAACCGCTCCACGTTTCAAACAAATTTTCCCCGCTCAGCGACACACCCGCTGAGAGGCCAACTCTGGTCATTGGCAGCTCCATTTTACGAAACGTGAAGTTAGCGACACCAGGGGCCGTAGTTAAATGCATCCCGGGGGCCAGAGCGAGCGACATCGAGTCAAATTTAAAACTGCTGGCTAAGGATAAACGTAGATACAGTAAGATTGTTATTCACGTCGGCGGTAATGACACCCGGTTACGCCAATCGGAGGTCACTAAAATTAATGTTTCATCGGTGTGTGCATACGCCAAAACGATGTCGGACTCCGTAGTTTTCTCTGGACCCCTACCCTTCATTTCACCGCTGGCTGTCAAGGTGGTGTCCAGCAAACGATGTGGGCTTCACAGATAATTGGACACCTTTCTGGGGAAAACCTGGTCTGATTAGGAGAGACGGCATCCATCCCACTTTGGATGGAGCAGCTCTCATATCTAGAAACATGGCCAAGTTTATTAGTCGACCAAAACCGTGACAACCCAGAGTTGAGACCAGGAAGCAGAGTCGCAGTCTTACACGCTTCTCTGCGCCTCCAGTAGAGCAGCTGCCCACCCAGTCCTTTAGTATAGAGACTGTGTCTGTTCCCCGTCCACCTACGTTATTTAAAGATAAAATAAACAGAAGAGGAGTTCATCATAAAAACTTAATAAAAATTAAATTAGCACCTCCAACAGTCCAAAATAAGAGAATTAAATGTGGACTCTTGAATATCAGGTCCTTGTGCTCTAAAGCTGTTTTAGTCAATGAATTAATATCTGATTATGATATTGATTTATTTTGTCTTACTGAAACCTGGCTGCGGGAGGATGAATTTGTTAGCTTAAATGAATCCACTCCTCCCAGTCATTGTAATACTCATATTCCTCGAAGTACTGGTCGAGGTGGTGGAGTTGGGGCCATATTTGACTCAAGTCTATTAATAAATCCTAAACCTAAACTAAATTATAATTCATTTGAAAGTCTTGTTCTTAGCCTTACTCACCCAACCTGGAAAACATTACAGCCAATTCTATTTGTTATAGTATATCGTGCTCCTGGTCCTTACTCAGAATTTTTATCTGAATTTGCAGAATTTGCATCAGGCTTGATCCTTAAAACAGATAAAGTAATTATTGTAGGTGATTTTAATATTCATGTGGACAATCACAATGATAGTCTTAGTGCTGCATTTATCTCTTTCTTAGATTCAGTTGGCTTCTGTCAGAGTGTAAATAAACCGACTCATTGTCTGAACCACACTCTTGATCTTGTTCTCTCATATGGCATTGAAATTGACCATCTAATAGTCTTTCCACAGAATCCTCTTTTATCTGACCATTTTTTTAATAACCTTTGAGTTCATATTACTGGACTATAAGCCTTTTGGCAGAAACTCCTACAGCAGATGTTTATCTGATAGTGCTGTAGCCAAATTTAAGGAAGTGATTCCTTCAGTATTGAATTCAATGCCATGTCTCAATGTAGCAGAGGACTTGTCTGCTTCCTTTAGCCCCTCACAAATATAACATCTTGTTGATAATACTACAGGCTCATTACGAACAACTTTTGACTCTATTGCACCTCTGAAAAAGAAGATAATTAAACAAAGGAGGTTAGCACCATGGTATAGCCAGCAGACTCGCAACTTAAAGCAAGAGGCACGAAAATCTGAACGCAAATGGCGTGCCACTAAACTGAAAGACTTTCGTTTAATCTGGCAAGATAATCTTAAAACATACAGGAAGGCTCTCCGTAGTGCCAGAGCAGTCTATTACTCTTCACTAATCGAGGAAAATAAGAATAACCCCAGGTTTCTGTTCAGCACTGTAGCCAGGCTAACAGAGGCACAGCTCAATTGAGCCATCTATTCCTTTAGGTCTAAGTGGTAATGACTTCATGAGCTTCTTTAATGATAAAATTATAACTATTAGAGACAAAATTCATCACCTCTTGCCCTCAACAGGCACCGATCTGCATTCTTTCACAGCAAGTTTGGAAACAGCTGTAAAACCTGATATATATTTAGACTGTTTTTCTCCCATCGACCTTCATCAAATTACTTAATTTCTTCATCTAACCCCCAAAATCCACCGGGTCCGGCCGCGGCGCGTCACGTGAGCGTCACGTCGTCGCGAGTAATACGCGGCCATTAAAGTCAATGTATCAACCTCCACCGGCTCCGTAGTGCTCCGTCTCAGACGCGTCCCAGATGCGTCCCGGACGCGTCTCGACGCTCGGCCACGTGGGCATTACGCGTCTGTTCTATTTTTGACGCTCGACGCGAGTCCCACGCGTCAAGCTGGACAGAGAGCGGATCGTTCTGACAGGAAGTCAGACAGAAATTGCAGAGCGAATCCGGTCGTTTTTCAAAATAAAACACCATGAGCAGACTCCGGGTCGTATTTCCTGTCGCTAGATCAACATTACTTCACAACGTAACTTTAAACAGTCAGTACACAGACACGTTTTCGTCGATATTTGCTCTGGCTTCGTAGTTAAATGTCTTTTGTGTTTTTTGTGTGATTTAACTTAACTGTGTGTTTATTGTTGTTTCATACCTTTTATGCTATACCCTGTGTACTTCTATTTACTGCTTAAAGTACAGTTATAAGCTACGGGAATGAAAGCTTCGATCAAATCAGCAAGTAAACACTGTCGGACATGAGGTAAACACTGTGACGCTCGCAAGACACGCCGCTTTTTAAACGCGCCGCTTTTTAAACGCGCCACTTTTTAAACGCTCTCGGTGGGTCTTGAAATACGCGACGCTCACGCGACGCGCCACGGACGGGCCCGGTGGATTTTGGGGGTAAGCCGTCAACCTGTCTCTTAGACCCCATCCCAACCAGGCTGCTCAAGGACGTTTTACCTCTAGTTACCCCTTCTTTATTGGATATGATTAATCTGTCTCTATTATCAGGATATGTACCACAGTCTTTTAAAGTAGCTGTAATTAAACCTCTTCTTAAAAAGCCCACTCTAGATCCAGAGGTTTTAGCCAATTACAGACCGATATCAAACCTTCCCTTTCTCTCTAAGATACTTGAGAAAGCTGTGCAACTTTCTCCATGAGAACAGTTTATTTGAGGATTTTCAGTCAGGATTTAGAGTGCATCATAGCACAGAGACCGCACTAGTCAAAGTTACAAATGACCTCCTAATGGCATCAGACAAAGGACTCATTTCTGTACTTGTCCTGTTAGATCTTAGTGCCGCATTTGACACCATTGACCATCAAATTCTTTTACGGAGACTGGAACATCAAATTGGCATCAAAGGAACCGCCCTAAGCTGGTTTAAATCGTATTTTTTAGATCGATCTCAGTTTGTTCATGTCAATGATGAATCCTCCATGCATACCAAAGTTTGTCATGGAGTTCCACAAGGTTCTGTGCTAGGACCACTTCTATTCAGTTTATATATGCTTCTTCTATGGAACATTATTAGGAATCACTCCATTAATTTTCATTGTTATGCTGATGATACCCAATTATATTTATCGATCAAGCCTGATGAAACCAATCAGTTAACTAAACTCCAAGCATGCCATAAGGATATAAAAAGTTGGATGACCTACAATTTTCTGATGTTAAATTCAGACAAAACTGAAGTTCTTGTAATTGGACCCAAAAACCTCAGAAACTCTCTTTCTAGAGACTTAGTTACTTTAGATGGGATCACCCTGGCCTCCAGCTCCACCGTAAAGAATATTGGAGTTGTTTTTGATCAGGATTTGTCCTTTAATGTCCACATAAAACAAATTTCGAGGACTGCTTTCTTCCACTTACGTAACATCGCCAAAATCAGACGCATCGTATTTCAAGCGGATGCAGAAAAACTAGTCCATGCATTTGTTACTTCTAGGCTGGACTATTGTTACTCTTTGTCATCAGGCTGCTCCAATAAGTCTCTTAGGACTTTGCAGCTAATTCAGAATGCTGCTGCACGTGTTTTGACAGGAACCAAGATCAGAGATCATATCTCTCCCATTTTGGCTTCTTTGCATTGGCTACCTGTTAAATCTAGAATAGAATTTAAAATTCTTCTCCTTACATACAAAGCTTTTCATGGTCAGGCACCATCATATCTAAAAGAGCTCATAGTACCTTACTACCCCTCTAGAACGCTGCGCTCTCAGAATGCTGGGTTCCTTGTGGTTCCTATAGTTTCCAAAAGTAGACTGGGAGCCAGAGCTTTCAGCTACCAAGCTCCTCTTTTGTGTTTAACAAACTACCATTTTGGGTTCGGGAGGCAGACACGGTGTTACGGCCGTTGCCGTCTCGCCCCGGTAATTTTCTTGTGCACAGTGTTTTTGTGTGTAAATCCAGGTGTGCTGCTCCTGTTTGCTGATTGGCCCCAACTGGAGGAGGCGGGGTCATATTCGGCAACATGACACCGGGATGTGCAGGGCCGGGATTGGCGCAGCAGCCTCCACGCACCGCCAATCAGCGGGGCCCAATTGCCAGCGTCACGGGCATTTAAACCGGGGAGCGCCAAAGCATCCGGGCGGCTTTTGTTCTGTGTGTGTTGTGAGCTCGCCTCGATCTGAATTAAGAAAGACTTGTTTGGAAATTGTGGAGGTTGGTGGTGTGTTTGTTGGGACTGGGCTAGGGTCAGATTTTGTTGTTTTACTGATTTCACCCATAGGATTGCTCTTGTTAGACACACTAGTTTAGGGGTGCTGTTCCCTGACGTGTTTTTTGTTATGGCTAAATACATTAGATAGTGAGGTTTTTGTTTCTCGTTTGTTTTACATAAGAATAGTTCAGGCTCTGTTTAGAGTTCTCTTTATGTTATATTTCTTTGTTATTTTGAACAGCACTCGCTCGCCCTTTGTTCCCTTTTGCCTCACCTCCTTTTGTTAAAAAACAATTTGAACTTTCATTTAATAAATACCTTTGTTTATTAACCTTACCACCTGGTTTTATGTTACTTCCCTGTACCCCTTACGTTGGTCGTAACATAAATGGGGGCTCATCCGGGATCCTTTTGAAGTGCCCGAAAACAAAGGTGAATATTATTTGGATTTTCAGATTGTTTTGTGTTTGGTGTTAAAAATGGCGACATTTGATATGGAGGCTTTTGTGACCGATCCTACGCTCGACAAAATTGAAATGTGTAAGAAAAGTGAATTGGCACAGATTGCGCTCCACTTTGGTCTCTCGTATTCTAGGCAGCTAGTGAAAAAGGAGCTGAAAGCTCTCATTGTCAGGAAGCTGGTGGAGATGGGAGTATTAGTGGCGACTGCGCCGGCAGACCTCGTTTTGTCCGAGGATGGCGCTAATAGTGAAGGCGAGGGCAGCAGTGTAAAACCTGAGAGTGAATCCCAGGGTGCTGTAGTGGCTGGTGAAGGGGAGAAAGTGGCAGGTGAGCGGTTGAAGACGCCGTTTACCCTGCCTCGGTGTGATCCCCTGTCATCTGGCAGCACTGGGTCCCGAGATGAGGCAAGGGTAAAAGTTTGCATCGCCCAACTCCAGTATGAGGCTCAGGAGAGGCAGGCCCAAGCCCAGTTGCAATACCAGCTCGAAATAAAGAAACTCGAGATTGAGGCTGACAAAGCCGTGAGGCTGCGTCAGCTGGAGCTGGAAGCGCATGCCATGCGTGGCCCCGCCGGTGCCGCAGGTACGACTCCTCCCTCTACCAGTTCACCTAGTCATTTTGACATTAGTAAGCATATTGCTCTAGTGCCTATGTTTAGAGAGGCTGAAGTGGATTCCTACTTTAGCGCATTTGAGCGCATTGCCCTGGCTTTGCAGTGGCCCCGTGATGTGTGGCCGCTACTTTTGCAATGTAAAATTCATGGCAAAGCCCAGGAGGTGGTGGCAGCTCTCTCTTCAGAGGAGAGCTTGAAATATGAATCGGTGAAGTCTGCCATATTGAGAGCGTATGAGTTAGTCCCTGAAGCATACCGTCAAAGATTCAGAGATCATCAGAAGTCCGGTAATCAAACGTTTGTAGAGTTTGCACGGGAGAAAAACACCTTATTTGATAAATGGACAGCTGCATGCAAGGCTAATGATTTTACTTCCCTGCGGGAGTTACTTCTGTTGGAAGAATTTAAGAAATGTTTGCCCGAGCGCATCGTGACATATTTAAATGAACAAAAGGTAATGTCACTGTCCTCCGCGGATGTATTAGCTGACGAGTTTGTATTGACTCATAGAACGGTATTCTCAACAGCCCCTGTCAATCAGTCGCGCTTTGCACCAACCCGGCAAAACGGTGCGTCAAAAGTGCAGAGCCCCAAGAAGGAGGATCGCGAGTGTTTTTATTGCCACAAACCGGGACACATCATTGCAAATTGTTTAGTTTTGAAACGAAAAGAGCAACTGCAGTCTCAAAGTGAACCGCCGCCTCAGGGCGTCGGCCTGATTGAGATCGTGTCGTGCACCAGTACTGAGGACATTAGCGTTAAGACTGGTGATGATGGGTTCAAACCTTTCATATTTGACGGCTTGGTGTCGCTGACTGGGGAATCTGCAGATCAGCGCCCGGCGCGCATTTTGAGAGACACCGGTGCGTCCCAGTCTGTCCTCCTCGCCTCGGTGTTGCAGTTCTCTGAAAAGACTGCTTGTGGACATGGCATGGTGTTACGCGGCATTGAAATGGGTCACGCGCGCAGACCGGTACACCTTGTCCACATAGCCACTAAACTGGTAACTGGCTTTTTCCCCATCGCGGTGTGCCCCGAACTGCCTGTTGAAAGTGTTTCATTGTCAATGGGTAATGATGTGGCGGGAGGTAAGGTAACTCCTGTGTTAGAGGGTTTGTATTCCGCTAATCGTGATACACAGGCATCCAGAAATGAGACTGGTGATCTTCTTTTGTGTGGCAGTGTGGTTTCGTCAGCTCTTCCCGTGGAAACTGACACTTGTAAGGGGCCTGAGAGTTCAACCCCGTCTCTTCGTGAAAGTGACGGGCTGGTGCGTCCTACTAGATTAGACGTGCCTCGTATGGCAACTTGTGAACGTTTGCGTGTCGAGCCAGTGGCTGCGCGGACGTTTACTGGTTCCTCCTTAGCTGTGGTGAGTGCGGGCAAAGCTGGTGATGAACGGACACGCATTATTATGCCTTCTCTGCATTTCACTGTGAATTGTGTTGTTATCAGAGCGCTATTCATGTGCGTGGTTATGCTGATTTTGGTAAAGCTGCACAACTTTAGCACAGGCATGCAGGTGGGCCAGGTAGAACTAAATGGCTGCGTAATTTTAGTAGGTAGCCGTTGGCACATCCAGCCTTCCCTACCGGTATTATCCTCAGTCACTTGTCTGACCACTTTGTTGATATCCTTGAGCTTGTTCTGTCCAGCCGGTACCTGAACTCGCTACCTGAAATTTCCTGTGTCGAAATGATTTAGAAAATGTGTCGACAGAGGTTGTCGCCTCATGATGAAAAAAAAAAAAAAAAAAAAATGTGATTTTGTGTTTAACAAAAAAAAAAAAAAAATGTTTTTTGTCTTAAGGGGAGGGGTGTTACGGCCGTTGCCGTCTCGCCCCGGTAATTTTCTTGTGCACAGTGTTTTTGTGTGTAAATCCAGGTGTGCTGCTCCTGTTTGCTGATTGGCCCCAACTGGAGGAGGCGGGATCATATTCGGCAACACGACACCGGGATGTGCAGGGCCGGGATTGGCGCAGCAGCCTCCACGCACCGCCAATCAGCGGGGCCCAATTGCCAGCGTCACGGGCATTTAAACCGGGGAGCGCCAAAGCATCCGGGCGGCTTTTGTTCTGTGTGTGTTGTGAGCTCGCCTCGATCTGAATTAAGAAAGACTTGTTTGGAAATTGTGGAGGTTGGTGGTGTGTTTGTTGGGACTGGGCTAGGGTTAGATTTTGTTGTTTTACTGATTTCACCCATGGGATTGCTCTTGTTAGACACACTAGTTTAGGGGTGCTGTTCCCTGACGTGTTTTTTGTTATGGCTAAATACATTAGATAGTGAGGTTTTTGTTTCTCGTTTGTTTTACATAAGAATAGTTCAGGCTCTGTTTAGAGTTCTCTTTATGTTATATTTCTTTGTTATTTTGAGCTCGCCCTTTGTTCCCTTTTGCCTCACCTCCTTTTGTTAAAAAACAATTTGAACTTTCATTTAATAAATACCTTTGTTTATTAACCTTACCACCTGGTTTTATGTTACTTCCCTGTACCCCTTACGTTGGTCGTAACACACGGTCAACACTTTTAAGAGTAGACTTAAGACTTTACTTTTTGATAGAGCTTATAGTTAGGGCTGGCTCAGGTCATCCCTTAGTTATGCTGCTATAGGACTAGACTGCCGGGGGACTCCCTCTCCCTCCTTTCTCTCTCTGTCTCTCTCTCTCAGGGTTATGCCTAGCCAGGCACGGTACTGGTTGAAGATGTAGTCACATCTCCCTTTACTGAAAACTCTACTCAAATCCGTCTCTCTCTCTCCTTCTCTTTCTCTCTCTCTCTCTCTCTCTCTCTCTCTCTGTCTCTCTCTCTCCCCATCACCATCACCATCTGTAAACATACATGTCTCATTAATGCATGTTAATGCATGTTACTAACTAAACTTCTTCCCCGGAGTTTCTGTGCTCTCTCGTCCAGCAGGTTCTCATGGATCGTGGCTGCTGCTGTGGTCCTGCACAACGTCCACTACATATATTATTACTGGTGTTATTGTTACCATATCTCTGTGTACTCTGTATACTGTAATCATTTTATCATTTATTGTAATTGTACAATTTGTCTCTGTTGATTTGTTCTGTACATGTGACATCTATTGCACGTCTGTCCGTCCTGGGAGAGGGATCCCTCCTCTGTGGCTCTTCCTGAGGTTTCTTCCACCTTTTTTTTTCCCTGTTAAAAGGGGTTTTTTTTGTGGGCAAGTTTTTCCTCACTCGAACCGAGGGTCTAAGGACAGAGGGTGTCACTCCCTGTACAGATTATAAAGCCCTCTGAGGCAAAATGTGTTTTGTGAATTTGGGCTATACAAATAAAATTTGATTTGATTTTTTGATTTGAGTATTAATGGAAGGACACTCCATTGTGCAAAATTCCCGCTGTGCTAATTGTAATGTGTTTACAGAACTCACAAGCTATCAGACATTTGTATGCCAACCACCTCCGGCGCCAAATACAACTGGCAGATATAGACATGCAGTACAAGAAGAAAAAGATGGAAAACCTTGCACTGGCGTCTGATGGCAGAAAATTGGACCTTGAAATAAAAAAAAACTTGAGCGGGAGGTGAGTTATGCCTTCAATGCACACTGTATGCTGACTGTAACACAAATGTATTAATCATTATTCTCCTTTCCTCCCCCAGCTCCAAGAAGATGACACATGTTAAATAAAAAAATAAAAGGTCAAACAGAATTTTGGTGTTGTCTATTTGTTTAATGTATGCACAGTTAGGGCTACCATAGAGATGACACTAGGCACACAGACTGTGGAATTTCCATCTGTCATCCTAAGTGCTATGATTGGTTGGAAGTTGAAAGACTGGCTGTATTAAGGCTAGAAGAAAGGCACATAATGTACCCTGAAATGCAATTTCCCTGATATATCAAAAAACCTTATGGCAATAAAAAAAGTGAGTGGAGGGAACAGTTTAATTATCTATTCTTGAAGGTAGTAGGTGTCATGATGACTAAAAAAAAAGGTATCATGATAACGAAGCATTTGCAGCTTGTGAGGTGTGAGGGTGCAAAGGTGTTCCTCGTAAAGTCAGGTGAGCCAATAGCCTATATGAAGGCCCAAAATGGCGTGTTTCTTTTTGCTCTGACAGTGGCGTGCCCATTCTTGCGAGATGTGGTGGATGAGGAGAGCCTTCAGGCGAGAGAGGGTCTTCAGGGACCGGTTGGACCCACTGGCCTTCCCTGATGACCATCTATATGAAAGGTACAGGTTTTCTGCAGATGGCATCAGGTATCTGTGCAGACTGCTGGGTCCCAGGATTAAACACCGCACAGCACGGAGCCATGCACTGTGGAGCAAATGGTTTATGTGGCCTTGCGCTTTTTTGCAAGTGGAGGCTTCCTGTACTCAGTGGTGGATGCAGAGCAGCTGAACAAGGCCACAATTTGCCACACAATAAGGAGTGTGTGTCTGGTTATCAAAGCATTGTCAGATGTCTTCATCTCCTTCCCTGGCCACAGAAGACTCTGTGACACCAAAGAGGAGTTCTATAGGATTGCAGGTAAGAGAATCTACAAATTACAGGACAACTGTTAACAGTCATAGTAGGATACTCATTACTTTGTGTTACAGGTTTCCCCAATGTCATTGGTGCACTGGACTGCACACATATCAGGATAAAATCCCCCTCAGGTGCCTATGAGGCGGATTTTGTGAATAGGAAATCCTTTCACAGCATTAATGTTCAGGTGAGCATAACTTTTTGATATTGTCAATTGATTAACACTGTAGATTGCTTGTGATGTGCATTGATTGGTTTAATAGTCCTCATCTTATGATTTCAGATGGTCTGCAATGCTGACTGTCTGATCAGCAATGTTGTGGCAAAATGGCCTGGCTCAGTCCATGACTCCAGAGTCTTTCGGACCTCTGAAATCTATCAGCGCCTATCACAAGGTGAGACACACAACCCCTATTAATAACCACTTTTTACGTTTATGAGGTTGTAATGATGAAATTTTGTGTTGACAGGTGAATTCTCTGGTGTGTTGCTGGGAAACAGAGGGTATGCCTGCCAGCCTTTTCTCCTGACACCATTCACAGACCCCCAGGAAGCGCAGCAGGCCTACAACCATGCCCATGCCAGGACCAGGGCCAGAGTTGAAATGACCTTTGGCCTCCTGAAGGCACGCTTTCAGTGTCTTCACAAATTAAGGGTCAGCCCTTTGAGGGCATGTGACAATACTGTGGCTTGTGCTGTCCTCCACAATGTGGCCTGCCTGAGGAAGGAGAGGGCCCCCAGAGTGCCACTAGCCATGGACTGGGACAATCCTGCAATCTTCCCTGATGACAACAGTGGTCGGCTGTTGAGGGACCAATATGTGTTAAATTATTTTAGTTAATATGCATGCTTTAACCCAGGAAGAAAAAAAAAATCATACATTTTTGAGACTGGTTCTTTCTGCGGAAAAGATGCATTTTCTTGCATATTCTTTTTAAAGTCCTGATACTTATGACAATGTGATGCTGACGTACCAAAAGATTAAGTATCTCCTTGTTTGTGAAACCTACACTAAAGTACAATTCCACAAAATGCTCCACGGCTCTCATTTTAACAACTCTCCTCCTCTAAAACAACGGGTTACAATATTATGACTTTATTCTCGTAAATTTATGACTTTATTCTTGAAGTCTGTGATTTTTTTTTTTTTCTCTGTGGCCCTAATATTCCGTCATTTTATATATAGCCTTATGGTCTATGGGAAACTGTAAATTATCTAATGATTGCAACATCTAAAATCATCATTTATAAAAAATGATTAAAATTAATTATCACAAACGTGACAGTGGGTCTAGTTATATGTGATAACAATGTGTAGTGGGCAGTGGTATAACTATTGGTTTCCGTTTGTGGTGACTGATGACTGAGATAAGGGATGAGATTAAATAGATCCTGGAACTTAGCCTGGTCTGGAGCAGGCTAGCTCCACAGAATAAATCTCCATGGTAACTTATACCATAACATATCCTACTGCCCCCTATCCCGCTTTTGTGCAAACGGATCACGGATAAGTTGAGCCAGGATGACCAAGATGTCCCGGCTTAATCCCTTATCCTAGTTTTGTGCAACAGGCCCCAGGTGTCTGCGTACATTCACTTTCTGGAACAATAAAACTGCTCCAAGGTGGTGAGTGTTATTACTGCCAGACTGAATTGTATCACATGTCTGGGACAGTTCTCCTGATTGTGTTGGGAGAGTAAGTAGGTGTTTTGCTGTTCGAGCTGCGGGTAGAGGCGGCTATTCGGAAAATGTAATGTTTAGCTTCAAGTTCGACGTTGTGCGCCATTTTATTCGGAAATGTCCTTTATGTGGGAGTTGAGTTTCTGTCCATTTCAAGTTCTCATTCATTACCTCTCTATGAGACTATGTGGGGGTATGGCTCTTTATGATTTCGGTTACCTGCAATCCTCCTACTTTTTTCTGAATAAATTGCCAGGACCTGCGTTGATTTCTCAGGGACCCACCTCTCAGGGACCTCAAGGCCCACACGTGACCTTGTGATATAGAATGTCAACAATCGATAATAAGTGTGGACTTGCTTACTGGACCCCCAGATGGACAGATCCCCATCTAAGAGTCAAACACCTTCTAAAGCCAGAGCAGTAATAGGACTGTGTGAGGAGATGGGGTACCTTGATGTACACTGAAAAAAAGAACGTGTTGGATTAACTTAATTCAATAGTGGAAGATGGTTGCCTGTAACCACTAGTAATCTTTCAAAATAAAATGTCTAATATCACTGCAGTGACAGTAGGCAAAGACTTTTACTGACTCAGTCACAGAAAGGAAATTAGACCTTTTCTTTTGAAAAAGGTTACAGGCAACCATCTTCGAAGAGAACAATACACACATTATGTTCAAGGTCTCTATTGTCAAGATTAAATTAAATAACAATTGTAACTGTAAAGAATTCGATGTAACTATAGAACTGATTTGAAATGCAAAAACGTTAGTTACCATTGCCATTCCAGCAATCATTTATTTTAATGTCTAATACCTTTCTATTAACTCTCTTAATCATTAACATTACCCATTTCTACCCCAATTTAAAATAAAAATGGCTTCCACTGGACAATGTGGAGAGGACAGGTGGCGTACTGAGGAGGCTGCGATGCTCCAACTACATTTGTTGAACTAAATAAGCTAAATGATTATCTTAAAGTTGTCTCATAAGGTGGTCTGAGAGGAACAACTCATGTTGAAGCCAAAAAATCTACATGTGAGAGATACCACGGGTCCGAAAATTGATAAACACCTGTTCACCTCAAGCTAGTGGAGCAGCTAAAGCTAATAATGCAGTTGCAGCTAGCACCATGACTGAACCAAGCACGACGGAGGGAAGTAACTCCGAAATACTAACCGAAATCCGTAACATGAATCAAGGTCTAAAACAACAGATACAAAAGATGGGCAAGGATGTGACAACAATTAAAGTTAGTCTGGACTCGCTGAAAGCAGAAGTGGTAAAGCTAAGCACCAGAACCAGCGAGGCGGAGGCGAGAATCTCACAGCTGGAGGATCTGAATACGGAGCTTGTTAACGCATCGCAAAGTATGGAGAACAAACTCACACAGCTGCAGACTCGCATCGAGTGTCAGGAAAACTACAGCAGACGGAACAACATTCGCATCAAAGGTGTACAACTTTCCAGCAGGTGTCTCACCTTTTGGTTTTGTTTTTCTTTTACTTGGTAGTCTGGACTGGTACGCCTTGCCAGTGAGTAGCTGCAGACTAGCATTGCTGGTGTTTGAATATCATATGAATGAGTATATAATTTCATTCATTAATTCTGGGTTTTTGTGTTTATGTTTGCATTGCAGGTTTACAACCTAATCAGCGTCACTATATAACTTTCTAATTAACGCCACTAACAAGCTTACTAACGGCAGGCTATTGTAGTGTAGCAGCTACCTAGCGCGTGGATGCTTGTTGTGTATGTGAACGTAATAAAAATCATAAAAGTGACTGGAGTTGTATCCGCCGTACCTGTCCCGATAACCCTTCCAGAGGGGAGTTTATTTAACTATAGGAGGTAGCTTAATACAAGTCTGGACAGTTGTAAACCGCCGTCGGAGCCGTGCCAGAGAGTACACGGACCCCGAGTGGAGAACAGCAATCGTTGAGGGCCGGCGCCGGGACCGGAGACCCAGAGTCTGGGAAGGAAGCGGCCGTCAACAACACCACTACAACGGAGGAGCCGAAGCCAAGAGCTAACGGGGCCGTTAAAAAGCTAAATAACAACCACAACCGTAAGTAAGGCTGGGTGGATAGTATAAAAGCTGTAGAGCTGATAAAGTGACTTTGTGCACCACGCTGCTACCAGCCATAGCAGCCGGCAAAAGACGTCTGTGTCGTTTGCGGACGAGTCGTTTGTCTCGGACGAATCTTTCAAACAACTCTTTTGGATGAGCCGTTCATTTAGAACGAGTCTTTTGAACGAGTCTTTTTGCTAAAGTGATTCTAGTGATTCTGTTCACCTGGAGGAGACAGGATGGCAGATGACAAGCCAGATCTGGAGGGCTTAAAGCGGAGACGCTCAAATGCGCAACAAAACTTTACAACACAAATAAACCGCCTTGATGTTAGTGCTGGCCGTTTACGTGAAGTTGAGTTGTCAGAAGAGTTAGCTAGATTGAAGGATGATTATAATAAACTCCTTGATGCCAGTAATGAATATATCGATGCACAGAGGCAGATAGACCCTACAGGTGACGATGGTGAGTCGCGGGACGCCCTGGCAAGGACAGACGCCAGTGAGCAAAAGTTCCTTGAAACTGAGAGCAAGATCTTGGACATGCTGTGGTCCAAGTATGCAGCACCAGACATAGACGCCCTCGTAACACAGTTCAAGTTGGCTTTTGATCTGGCTGAGGCACTTGGGAAAGATAAAGTAGTGCCATGGACACAGCAAGGGGTCGAAAGTAGTAGACTGGATAGGAAGCTACATGGACTCAGTGAGGCTGTGTACCCTTGGAGAGACTATCGGCCGTACGGGAAGGACGGATGGATGCTCTTTTTATCATTGAAATAGGACAAGGAGCAACTGATGGATGAGTGGACATGCCGATGTGAAAATGAGGTCATGAAGAGGAACAGTACAGAACACGGTGACGATGACGATGGTGACAGAGGTGAGGGGGAAGAGGATGAAGATGTGGGAGGCGATAACGCGGTCGGTGGGCATGTCACATCAGTTAGCGACAGCCTTACAGCTGCGGATAACATCACTTCTACCCAACCTGTAACCCTTGCTGTTGCTACCCCACCTGTTACCACCCAGTCCACTGTTGTCCCTCTGCCCGCTGATGGACAGGGAACTGTATATGTTACGAGCTCTCCTCCGTTCATTTCCGCTGACAGAGCAAGCATCACTACCAGCGCTGCTCAAGATGCTACTGTCAGTAGTCAACCTCCGCACCCATAAGTTTGCCTAAGTTCTCCGGGGACAGGAGGGACTATTGGCGCTGGAAGACTGAATGGGGGAGTATCCAGGCACAAGCAGAGCCTACTGGGTCACGGGAATGTAAGAAACTTCACTTGCTAGACTGTATAGATGAGACTGTGAAAGGTGAACTCAGACTGTTGCGTTGCAGAGATGCGAACGATATCTTCAGGGAATTAGAAAACCGTTATGGTGATAAAGCACAAACAGCAGAAGAGATCGTGTTGGAGCTACAATCAAGGCCTGCTGTAAAGAACCACCAGCCACGAGAGATGTTAGAATTGATCCTAGCAGTGGAGAGGGCAGCATTGGACCTCATGGACCTGGGGTGCGCAGACGCTATACAGAATCAGCTGGTGATTCGGTCTTTAGAGAGTAAATTCCCTGATGTCATGAAAAGAGAGTGGCTCATGTATGTGAGGAACCCTGTTAGCAATGTCCACCCAGGAAACCGTTTCGACAGGCTCTTGCTGTTCCTGGAAGACCAAAAGTCGTTACTCGTGAGGTCGGAGCAGTTGCTACCCAGCAAACCATGGCCTGCTAGCGTTCCTGAGAGACCAAGCTGCCGGGAGAAGCCAGGTGACAGATGAAGAGGAAAGAAATCGTTTACTAAAACGACAGCAAGTGAAGTCAAACGAGACACCCAGCAGATACCATGTGCTGTGTGTGGTGATGAAGAACACAGAGGAAAACTGTTTTGCTGCAAAACTTTCAGGAAGGCCAATCTGTCGGAAAAGAAAGCTCAGGTGAAAAAGGCAAAAGCATGTACAAAGTGCCTGGATGTTCACGGGGTCGATGGTGCCTGCACTCCGAAGTTCCTCTGTCGTAAGGAGGAGTGTAAGAAAGGCAACACTCCGGTGGACCACCACTATTTCCTCTGCCCTAAGGCACCAACATGGAAGGATGCTGCCAAAAGGGAAAACAAAGCAGAGGAAAAGAGGGGACCCCGTGGTCCGACAGAGGAGCAAGAGGCTGTATTTGCCGAGTTAGGACTGACTCCCTGCCAGTTGGAAGCTGTCCGCAGAGCCTGTACAAACAAGGCAATGTCGAGAGTGTGTGCTGGCGAGGGTCTGATAGAACAGAGCGGCTTGAAAGAACATCCAGTCCTCATGATGCTCGTACCTGTCACGACAAAGAGAGGAGACAGCCTCGGAGCCTTGGTCGATCTCGCTTCTGACACTAATTACATTATGCACCAAGCTGCAGAAAGACTCGGACTGACCGGTGAACCAATCTCACTTGTCGTGTATGGTGTCAGCACGATGAAGGTGAAAGTTGATACAAAAAGGTATCTTGTGACAATAAAGGTGTGGACCTCACGAGGAACCCTGAAGTTCCACAAGATGATCTGCTATAGGATGGAAGACATCGCCAAAGTGGATCGAGTGGTGAGAACGGAGCGGCTGGAGCAGTTTTTCCCTGAAGTTAAGTCGGGAGAACTGGCCCACCCAGAGAAGATCGATCTACTGATTAGTACTCGCGAAGGCCGATTAGCTCCACAAAGACTGCAAAGGGTTGGCGACCTGGTGTTGCGGGACGGTCCTCTAGGGAACACCGTGAGTGGTGTGCATCCAGACCTCTTCGAAGAAGAGGAGGTGACCACATGGCACTCAAAGACGCACTTTGCACACTCCATGAGGACGGTAGCCATCAAAGTTGCAGAACACTTCATGGGAAACCCAGGAAGCCATTTGGAACAAGAAAGCAGCGTGCAAGTTCGAACGACAGCAGCGTGCAATAATGAGGTCCTTGAGTGGCTAAAATGGGATAGCATCGGAGCTGCCTGTGATCCTGCCTGTGGAGGGTGTTGCTGTGGGAAGTGCCCACCAGGAGGAAAGGAGATGTCCTTGGCCGACAAGAAAGAGCTGGAGATAATAAGGGCAGGTCTGACCTTCAGAGAGAGTGACACCCACAGCAACCAGCTGCACTGGGATGTGAAGTACCCCTGGAAGGAAAACCCAGTTTCTCTTCCCAACAACCGAAAGGCTGTGGAGGCAACGTTCCTGAGGGTTGAGAAGCGGCTCATGAAAGACCTCATGTGGAAAGAAGCTTACATGAGGCAAGTCCATGAGATGGTTGAGAGGGGAGCTGCTGTTAAGCTCACCAAGGACGTGATGGACAGCTGGGATGGCGCCGTGTGGTGGGTGAGCCACCTAACCGCACCAAACCCCCACTCAGTGACTACGCCAGTGCGCCTCGTCTGGAACAGCAGCCAGGAGTTCAGAGGGGTGAGCATGAATAGCATTTTGCTCAAAGGTCCAGACGTCCTCAACCCCATCAGAGCAGTGCTCCTCAGATTCCGGGAAGGAGAACACGCAGCCATCGGAGACATCACCAAGATGTATAATTCAGTATGGCTGGAGGAACAAGAGGTCCATGTGCATCAGTTCCTGTGGAGAGACTCACCAAAAGATGAGATTGAGGACTATGCTGTCGTAAGGGTGAACATAGGGGACAAACCGGCAGGGTGCATTGTGCAGGTCGCCATGCGAGAGACCGCAAAGTTGCCCCAGTTCTCCAATATGATGGAGGAAAGAAGAGTCATCGTGGAAGACTCCTACGTCGATGACCTCCTCACGTCCCACAATGACTCACACTGTCTAGACAAGATCCTGGAGGGAGTGGAGAAGATACTGAAAGCAGGAGGCCTCTACCTAAAGCCCTGGGTCCGGTCCGGTCAAAGTGGGAGGCAGGACGAGACAGAGTCCAGGCCAGTGACTCTGATGTTGCCCAACCAGCTAAGGGAGGAAGACAACAAAGCCCTGGGGGTTGGTTACCTCGTGCAAGAGGACAAACTTTTTGTGATGGTCTCTATCGATTTCTCCAGAAGGAAGAAGAAGATGAGAACTGAGATTGACCTCACTGAAAAAGAAGTGGAAGCAAAGACACCAAACCCACTGACTCGTCGTGTTCTACTGAGCCAGATCGCCGGGCTGTATGACCCAATCGGTCTAGCAACACCCTTGAAACAGAAAGGAGTGATCCTTGTGAGAAGAACCTTCCAGGAAGCTGGCAAGCTTACTAAAGACACCTGGGATGAACCTCTGTCTGACGAGCTCAGAGGAAAGGCAATTGAACTGTTCAAGGAGTACGCTCGTCTGAGTAGCGTCAAGTTCCACAGAAGCCTCACACTCTTCGATTGGAGGAGTAAACCCTGGAGAATCACGTTTTCTGATGGGAGCTGTGAGTCCTATGGCGCTGTACTCTACTTGCGATGGGAGACATCAGATGGTGTGGTCACCCGGCTGGTAGAGTCAAAGGCCAAGTTAACCCCCCTCGACCAGAAGGGCTGAAGTCTGTGGGGCTGTCTTCGCTACACGTCTAAAGGGATACGTATTGAAGCATGGGCGAATGGATGTGGAGAAGTGGTACCACTTCATTGACAGTCAGACAGTGCTGGGAGCCATCCAGAGATAGCTATGGATTCCAGACGTTCTTCGCGAACCGAGTGGGAGAGATTCAGAAGGCTGGGCCCGTAACTGACTGGTGGTGGATACCAGATGAGGTCAACATCGCTGATTTAGTCACAAGGGGGTGCTCTCCTGAACTGCTGGGTGAGAACTCTGTGTGGCAGAAGGGTCCCAAGTTCCTGTCTAGTCCAGTCGAGGATTGGCCCATGAAATCCACTTCTGAAGTGGCAGCTGATGCTAGAGAGATGGTGAGTAAACTCCAGAGAAAGGCCTTTTCAGCAGTCCTCACCAGAGCTTGAGCCAAGAAGTTGTTAAACCCCAACAGTCCTGGTGGTGAAGGTTCAGTAGTCACAGATGGAGTTAGCGAAGCTCCAGCATCCTCAGGAAATGGGATAAAATTGACCTCAACCGAGACCAAGGAGGCGGGGTCACTGTGGGGAGCCACGCTCATAGACGAAGTGGATCCAACAAGGTGCAGTTCTCTAGCTAAGCTCTGTGGAGTAGTCGGTTATGTCCGCAGAGCTGTGAGGAAGTGGTTGGCCCGTGTAGGGAGGGCCTCTATGCCAGCAAAGTGGGAGGCAGTACTGACAGTAAAGGAACACAAAGCTGCATTCCAAAACCTGTGCCTGGCTGCCCAGAAGGGAGTTACATTTCCTGTGACGACACTAAATAGACTCGTTGTCAGTAGGGATGAAGCTTCAGGGCTCCTGCAATGCCATGGTAGAGTCCAGGCCATTACCCAGGGAGAGACCGGTGTACCCCTGGTCCCCTACAACGTGTGGATCAGCACCCTTCTCACACGACAGGCCCATGAGGCTAACCACGAAGGTGTTGCTGGTACACTCCTCCGGGTGAGGTCTAAAGCATGGGTGGTGCAGGGACCAAGGATTGTCAGAAATGTCATTGACTCCTGTATGCACTGTCGAAAGACCAAAGCGAAAATGTGCAAACAGGTGATGAGTGAGTTTCCCCTCGAACGAACTGCACCAGCTGCACCCTTCGAGTTTACGGCCCTGGACCTCTTCAGCCCCTACATCGTTAAAGACACTGTAAGACGAAGAACAAAGATGAAAGTCTGGGGTGTGGTGTTCAGCTGTATGGCTTCAAGAGCAATGCATGCAGACATCATGGAAGATCTGTCAATGGAAGGATTCCTGAAAGCGTACCAGCGCTTCACAGCTCTCAGGGGTCACCCGGGGAAGCTCTGGTCGGATCAAGGAACCAACTTTGTGGGCGCTAGGCCAGTGTTAAAGGAGCTTTATGAGTTCCTAGGTAGCACCGACAAGGATCAGGTCCAGAAGAAGGCGGCAGCTACAGGAACGAAATGGGGCAGCTGAGGCAGCTGTCCGTGTGCTCAAGAGAGCGTTAAGCTGCGTTGGCGAGGAAGGTAACCTGACAGAGTTGGAGTTGGGCCTCTACATCCGACAGAAGTGGCGTGCGCCTGCTAGAAACGTCGCGGCTGGGGACCTGGTGTGGTTAGCTGACCAGAACGCACTGAGGGGCCAGTTCAGGCTGGGTCGAGTCATTGAGGCGTGTCCTGACGTGAAGGGCGTAGTACAAGATGTGAGGGTGAGAACATGCCAAGGCTGTCCAGTTTTCGGCGGGCAGTCCAAGAGAAGCCAGGTGTAGAGAATTGTCCCTCCACCACCCTCCACAGGGACGTTAGGAGGTTGGTGGTTCTGCTACCAGTGGAGGAGCAAGAAAAGACTTCCCCAAAGGATCCCCACCATGGTGTGTTTCGGTAAAAGATCAAGACCCCCCCACCACCATCCTCTTGGAGGCTATACTAGTGAGATTTCTCACACAGGGACAGGGAAAAGGTACGACTCAGAGCCAAAGAGCTGGGACAATTTCAGTGGAAGGGCGGCAAGGTGGACTTTTTCCCTGACTTTTCCAAGGAGGTACAGGACAAGAGGAATAAATTCACGAAGGTCAGATGTATGTGCATGAAGCGGAGGCTGCAATACCCAATACCCAATGCAATATCCAGCAGTGTTTTGGGTCGGAGGGAAAAGGCATCGATTTGAAGATGTATCAGCAGCGAGGAGATTTGTGGAAGAACATCATCTGGCAGAGGAAGCTGAATAAATATGTGCCTACAACGGTGATAAGGTAGCGGATGTGTCATGTTGCACATTGTATTCTTTCCTAAAGTAGTGCGACACGCAGAATACATGCAACTGTTGAAAAATAATTATCTTAGGAACACGCTGAGTAGTTCCTTCTTATTTGAACAACGGTGCGTTTATATATGTTTAAGTTGGTGTGGTATTTAATTTTGCCACTTTGTCGAAGCCTACTCATGTTGTGGACTGGGTTATTATCTGACCAAAATTTTATTTTGTGGAAACATGAAGGTGTGTTTTGTTTTAGATTTCCTTTCAGTCCATATACACCTCGATTCTTATGATACTACAACTGAAAAGTCAAATGGCTATTTTTTGTTTGTTAGAAAAGCTCTCTTAGGCCATAAATTTGTTAGCAGGACATGTATGTAAGAGGGTTGGAGCGTCAGCGCTCTGAAGAACTCGAGACACGTCATGTGGACTAAGGTTTTGTTATGTGGGGGGCAAAGGGGGAAAACTTGTTCTGAAGGGTTTGTTAGGTTTTGTAAAGGGGGCGAGAGCCAGTCAGGTTTTCTTTGTTATCATATGCACTACTCAGGAGTATCAGCGATACAGGATTCATACCTCAGATAAATATATGACGATAGACTGTAATGACATCTAATACAATCAAAATCTCTTCTTGGAATGTAAATGGTCTGGGTTCATATGTGAAAAGGTGTAAGGTCTTAAATTATCTGAAACAAAGAGGCTCTGATGTGGTCATGCTGCAGGAGACACATCTTCTGGGAAGAGATTCATCTAGAGTCCATGACAGATGTATCAAATGTGCTTATCACAATAATTTCAATCAAAAAAAGAGGGGTGTATCCATATTATTCTCAAAGAAGACAAATGTTATAGTAGAAAAAGAATATCAAGACAAAGAAGGACGCATACTTACACTTTTAGCGAACCTGGCTGGACAAAACGTAATTTTGGGTAATTTATATGCACCTAACATTGAAGACCCAGATTTCTTTTTACAATTTAAGAAGATTATATTGGACTTTGGTGATTTTCCAGTGATTCTGGGTGGGGATTACAATCAAGTACTTGATGTGTTCCTAGATAGATCTGGCCGTGGTATCATTAGACCATCCAAGACTCAGGAAGCTATTAAGTCTTTATGTAAAGATACAGGACTACATGATGTTTGGAGACTTTTAAATCCAGGTGCCTGGGACTATACATTTTTTTCACATAGACTCTCAGTTTATTCGTGTATTGATTTTTTCCTGATCTCACATGCTATGGTTGAAAATACTGCCACTTGCAATACTGGTACAATAGCCATGACTAATCACGCCCCTGTTGACCTGGTTGTTACCTTAGGTGAGGCACAAGAAAGATATAAAGGATGGCGAATGAACACAAGTGCGTTACAGAATGAGGGTCTGTGTGTTAAACTTAAGGAACATATCAAAACATTTTTTGAAATCAACAATGGTACAGCCGATCAGGTTATTGTTTGGGATACTTTTAAATCTTATATACGAGGTATCATGAAGCAGCAATAATAAAGAAACAGGATAGGATAAAAATTACTCAGTATGAAGAGGAAATTAAAAAGCAGAAAGTGAATTCTGGGAAAAACCTAATGATGTCTGCCTCGCCAATTTAGTCAAAGCTAAATATAAACTAAATACTATTCTTTAAAAAAATGCAGAATATTCTTTGTATAGGCTGAAGCAAAAATGGTACGAATCTGGTGAAAAAGCCAGTAAATTGTTAGCTAGTCAGCTGAAAACCAGAGAGGCTGCTCGTCAAATAGGTGCAATCAGAGACAAAAATGGGGCTCCGATTACTAATCAAAAAGAAATTAATATTGTGTTTAAACAGTTTTATGAAGACCTTTACAGGTAAGAGGGCCAGTTAGACTTAGATAAAGCAAAAAAATTCTTTGAACATCTAAATCTCCCTAAACTTTCAGAAGATGACAAGCAGTATCTTGAGCGTCCGATAACACTTGAGGAGGTGAATAAAATAATTAACTCACTGCCTACGGGTAAAACCCCAGGTATTGATGGGATACCAAGTGAATTTTATAAATGGTTTGCAGAAGATCTTGGTCCTGAGATCCTAAAAACATTTAACTCGGCCATTGATATGGGGCAACTCCCACCTTCAATGAGAGAGTCGATAATCACCCTTATACTGAAAAAGGGTAAAGACCCCATGGAATGTGGAAACTACAGGCCTATTAGTTTACTATGCAGTGATGGAAAGCTCTTCACAAATTTTTTTGCAAGCAGGGTGAACAAGGTAATAACTTCAATCATTCACCCAGATCAGGTGGGGTTTATAAAGAGTAGGACCTCTTCAGATAGTCTCAGACGTTTGATTCATTTAATCTGGAAAGTCAAGGACTCAGATACTCCAACAGCGGCTTTGTCTCTGGATGCTGACAAGGCATTTGATGGTGTTAGTTGGAGTTACCTTATCTTTGTTTTAGAACAATTTGGTTTCAGTCTGGGTCTTCAGAATATCATTAAGCTAATATATAACCAGCCTAAATCTACGGTGATGACTAATGGTCTGAGGTCGGAGGCATTCTTGGCTGGGCGTGGGACAAAGCAGGGAGACCTGTTATGGCTACTCTTGCTTTCCAAAAAAGGTAAAAAACATCAGAATAGTTTGTGAGGAGGAGGTCTACGACTCACTAAATAATAAGCACTCACGGAGAGGTTTCAGTTTCAACAAAAGGATTTTGGATTTATTTACAAAAACAGAAATATTCTCCGGGTTGACTTCAAGCAATAAGCAAAATAAAAAACTTAATTTAGTGGTTGATAAACTATTTCACTCCTCACTCCCTTCACTCCTTCAACAAAAAACAGACTCAAAGAAACCAGCTGTCCTCACTCCCTAATCACAGGAGGAGGATGGCCTGACTAGGAGGAGGGACCTGAGCAGCAAAAAACAATTATAATAAATAATAATAGTTCATCTACAATAGTCATCTTTATCCTTAGCATTTCCAAAATACAAAGAATCAATAGGCTCCAACATCCCGGCCCCTAATTGTTGGCTTTAGCAAAACAATCACATAAAGAAGATTCAAAGGAGCCAAAATAGAACAATTACATAATGGAAATTACTTATATTCTTCAAATAATTATGCTGTACAAAGCAAATCAAAGTTCAATAAGTGACTTGATGACCATTTGTCTTATCAAAGTTCATAATCATGTCAGAATATCTGACGCAGTCCATAGTGGTGGCTGGAAAATTACGACCTCTCTCCATTCTTCCTGCTGCCTCCATTAGAAGACAGAGCTTATCTATTGGTCGTTGAATCACACTGATTTTGGTTTTAACCAAAACACTTCTCACAAAGCCCTTGGCATCTGGAAATGTCTTTACAACACGGCCCATAATCCATGAGTTCCTCGGTGCTGTGTTATCAGCAATAATAACCAGATCTCCAAGACTCAAGTTTCTTCTTATGCTGTTCCACTTGCTTCTTTCTTGCATGAGCGGAAGATACTCTTTTGTCCAATGTCTCCAGAAGAGATCTGCAAGATACTGTGCTTGTCTCCATCTCTTTCTTGAATATTGATCATTTTTCTCAAAGATTCCTGGTGGCATAGTTGTCTTCGCCTTCAGCTGAAGTAAATGGTTCGGGGTTAGTGGTTCCAAATCATTGGGGTCACTTGACACTGTAGTTATTGGTCGATCATTTAGGATGGCTTCTACCTCACACAGCGCTGTTGATAGAGTTTCATCGTCGAGTGTTTGTTGTTTTAGAACAGATGTGAGGATCTTTTTGACTAGTCTGATCAGTCTCTCCCAGATTCCGCCATGGTGGGCTCCAAAAGGAGGGTTAAAAACCCATTTTATTCCCTCTGTTAAAAAGGTGTTTTGAATCCTCTGATGATTCAGCTCTTTCAAAGCTTCTTGTAGTTCCCTTTGGGCCCCAACAAAGTTTGTCCCACAGTCAGTCCCAATACTTATAACTGCTCCTCTTCTGCAGATGGATCTGCGTATAGCATTTATGCATGAGTCTGTGGTCAGGAAGTTTGCCATCTCCAGGTGGATAGCTCGACTCACCAGGCAGGTTAAAATGACCCCCAACCGTTTCACCTGAGCTCGGCTCCTCTTCACTTAAATGGGACCAAAGTAGTCAATGCCAACATGACTAAAGGGAGGTAGGTCTGGAGACAAACGATCCTTAGGAAGATCTGCCATTTTCTGTTCTCCAGGTCTTGCTTGCATGCGTCTGCAAAATACACAGTTTCTGATAATCTTCCTGGTTAAGGAGTTTGCATGAGGGAGCCAGAACTTTTGACTTAGCCTGGAAAGCATATGGCTTCTTCCTGAGTGCCCAACCTGATAATGGATATGTTGTAGGATGAGGTTAGATATGTGAGAACCTTTAGGGAGAATAATTTTAAATTTTTCTGGTGCACTGGCATTGCACTTTTGTTTATTCTGCCTCCTACTCTCAAGATGCCATTATCAAGAATCGGATCCAGTTTGCGGATGGTGCTTCTTGAACTGAGGGTCTTGCCATTTTTCAGGCAAGTTAATTCATGGCTGAAGTAGCATCCTTGTTCAAAACAAATGATAGCCCTCTCTGCCTCTGATAGGTTTTGCGTCCCGTGCTCATCTTTTAGTTTCTTCTTCATCTCTGAAGACGTGTGTCTGACTCTGTGTCTTTCTTAGTTGGCTTAGCAGTTGAAGTAGTTTTTTCACCTTCAATATCCAGGCCACAGATCTCTGAAGTCGGTTCCATGATGAGTGATACTTGATTAATGTGCATATCGGATGTTGGTTTTCAATCCTCATACTGTTGACTGTAACCTCCCTTCTCACCTCAGGGTCATTTGCTGATATCTCTCCTAGACCTTGTGTGATTTTTGGCCATGTCCTTTTCTCTCTGCCCAGGTATTCAGGACCTCTTAGCCATCTTGATTTTAAGAAAGATTCCACATGTAACCCTCGTGAGGCGTCATCAGCTGGATTATCTCTTGAATTTATGTATCTCCACTGGCTTGTGTGGGAGAGATCATGGATCATTGCAACTCTGTTGGCTACAAATGTCTGAAATCTCTTTGTTTGATCACGAATATATTTCAATACAGATGTACTATCTGTCCAGAAAGTTGAATCTGTGAGTGGTAAATGCAGCTCCTTCCTAAGCATCCGATCCACCTTTACGGCCGGTGTTGCTGCAGTGAGTCAGATGAGGGTCAGTGCAGTGTAGGAAGATGGTGGAATTTTCCGTCTTTCGATAGAGTCACAAATTTGAGGTGTTTTCACATTGGTGTAATCCGTAATGTAAGAGAAACAATATTTTTTTCGCTCTGTGGCAGAGGGGTCAAAATAGGTGGTTTTTCACTTAATCGCATAATGGGGGACTATGGACAAAAAGTGGACTGTTTGGACCATTTGTTTTAATCTCAGCACTGGAATCACTTTGCCAAGGTGATAAAGAGGGCAAATGGACCTAAACAGTCCAAGTAGGATCACAGGGTTAACCGAATACATTTTGCAATGTAGCAAAGCCACAATCTACTCACAGAACACTCACCATGTACTCCTGCACCAAGACGTCGGGATTCTCATTCAGATAGATGCAGAGTCCTTTAATGAGGGACCCCCTTCCGGCATCAATGTCACCCTTAAGAATTATAACAAAGAAAATAGAGATATTTTAACTAAAATTTTCAGTAGCACAGAAGAAAGTGATCAAAGACAAAAACTCTTTTAAACAGTCAGCATGTGACACCAGTATCTACAAACCAACATTAGAACTACCTGTTTGGACCTGACCTTTATGGACTGGACTTTATATCATCTCCAGAGATGATATAAAAACAGATAGATTTCTCACAGTGGGACAGTGAATGCATGATAAAAATGACTGGGTCCTTCCAGTGGAATCAGTACTCACAGGTAAAGGGAGTTTAGCTTTGCAATGGATGCATATAAATCTTTTACTGACCTAATGCAATGCATATACACTTTAGAGATAAACAATTTAGAGTTAAAACTTCTTACTGTCATTATGGCAGCAATGTCTTTCAGCTTTTTGCCCTGCTCCCCCGATCGCTTTGCAAACACTCTCAGCAGACTTTCAGAGAGAAGGTCAAGCTGCGACAGAAACCTGCGATTGTAGAGGCATGGTTGTTATGTGCTTAAACTCTGCGTTTATCTGAAACAACATTAAATTATTTTTGAATGACGGCACAGCCCACAGATTTTAGAAGACATTTCTAACATCAAAACTACACCTGCCCGCCATATCATGGCGTGCATTACTTTTACACATGAACACATCTATGACACAACTAGTCAGGGCATCATTTTTTAAATGACCTCCATGGTGTTATGGAATTTTCTATCCTTAGGTTACACAAGGTCACGTGTGGGCCTTGAGGTCCTTAGCAGTATTAATTGTTTGGCTTTGATTGGGAACAGGAGGTGCCAGTCTATCTCAACACTGTGGTGGCCAGGGTCGGAGAGATCTATTGCTGCCTTCATAGACATGATAGATAGCTGGCCGTTGACGTTCCAATCTGCGTAAACAGACATCTGTGTCTTCAGACTAGTATATGTTGACAATAACACCTCCATGGGTAAAGACATTTTCTTTGGCTAATTCTGGGCATATAGTATTTGTGTTGTTATCTGTAGGGGTTTAAAGTCTATCCAGCAGGATGAGTTGGGCAGAAAGTGAGACCGACTCAGGCGCTTCTGATGTACTTTGAGAGTGTCTCTAATTCTCCTTGGCCAAGTGACAATAAATATTACAGCATAAGACATCAGAGGCTCCTGAACACTTTCTTCCCTCCTGACCTCACCATTGACCTTTGACTTCAGCAATTTCTCCACAACACGTTGCATCAAAAAGAGCTGGCCATCTCTCTTGTACATTGCTGATCATGGGAGCATCACAAATGCTTTCTTGTCTTCTTAATGCAAATGTTCTGTCCATTTTAGCCCTAATTGTCTCTCTGTTGTTGCGCTTCTTGACATCTGAAAGGAGTTCGACCCTCATCGTCTCCAGGGACTGGGCACATTCTCCGGGTGGAAAAGAGGGGCAGTATTCTACTTCAACCCTCTTTGGTTTCTTAACGTCAAAAGCAGGGGAACGTTTCTCAGCTGGTTTATGTTTCAAAGAATTCACACATACTTCATCCTACTTTCCGGAGATGTGTGCGGTAGTTTGACAACTTGTATTTGAGGCTCATCTTCCATCCTTCGTAGCCAGTGGGTGAGCCTTTTTCTTTTAAACATGGATGCTTCAAGATGAGTGCCTCTGCAACTTCGTCAAACTTACTGTCTGTGAGATAGACTGTGTACTTGACTACCTCCTGGATCAACCCCTCTAATATGTCGGACTTCAGCTTTGGATCAGGGATCAGCAGAATCCCATTTTCTTTGAAAGCTACGTGGGCCTTCTCAAGCTTAATTTCCACATCGTATGTGAAATGGGGAACACAGAACAAATCTGGCCATGAAGCCCGTGATCACATAGACTCTGGAGATGAGTGCTGTCACCAGAACAGGATGAGGTGTCATCAGGAGCACTGGTTGATGAAAAGGAGAAACTGTGTTCACCTTGGTCTTGAGGTTGGCAGGATGTGTATACAACCTTGAGTGTCGCTTTGTCTTGTATTTCTTCCATTGAAGTTAAGCTCATAAACTCATTGCCAAAAAGCGTGTCCATGAACTGCAGTCGGAAGGGTTCCATTATTTTACACTGAGTCTTTATGTTAGTCTCTAGTTCAGCCACAGTTGAAGGCAGACCAGCAGAAAACATGACCCTCTGACTACTGTCTGGTCCAAGGATAACTCTGAGAATAGCTTGAGTTGTCATGGTCTCACTTGACTGTTAGGAAAGAATAAGAAAATGTAATTAGAATCAGTTTTATAACAAAAGGTATTGTTAATCACCAAATCTCATCTTTTACTGTTAAAACACTAATACTTTTAAGAATCTCACAACTTAACTCTGAAAGAAAAACAGACATGCCAACATCAATTTGTCAAAAGTGTACAAGAGTTAGTGTTAGAGTTAATATCAAAAACAAAAAAAACACCAGTTAGTGTGTCCAGGGTTTTCCATGCACATTAGTACGTGATAGCAGAGAAGACAATGTTTTTTTTTTTTTTTACACTGTCTTCTAGTGTTCCCCAACACAGTCCTACCATTCATTTCATCACAGTCATGAGTGCATGATGTTGCCAATCCCATCACAAACTAGGTTAAACACGTGTACAACAAACATATCCCTGTGATAACATTCAGAGGCTGAGGAGAGCACAGGACAATACCAGAGGAGTGATGAAGTGCGCTACAGGCTCAAAACAGAATTGAAAAAGAGTGCTCTCCAGGGTTTCCATACATTAATTTTTCAAACTTTTCCACAACATTCCCATAATATTTATTCAATTTCCTTGATTTATTTTAAATGCAAAACATAAATAAATAAAACAAAAATAAAAAAAATAGATCTATTTAGTGATCATAGGGAACAAAACTGAGGTTCTTATTGGAGCAGTAGGAGAGGAAGAGGAAAGAGGTGAGAGGAAGGGTGGGAGTGGAAATAAGAAGAGATGAGCAGATAGAAGACAACAGGAGGCTGAGGAGGAAAGAGATGGAGGGAAGGAGAGATGGATAGAGGTTAAGCAGAAAAAGGGGGAAGATAAAAAGGAAAGAGATGAGCAGAGGAGATATATATATATATATATATATATATATATATATATATATATATACACACACACACACACACACACACACACACATATATATATATATATGTGTGTGTGTGTGTGTGTGTGTGTGTGTGTGTGTGTGTGTGTTAATAGCTTTTGCTGGAATTGTGTGTCCATGAGAACCCTGGGCCTCCTTTTAAAGACTGTATGCAACTGTAGGCACAATGATTTTACATTATCTTACCAGAACACACAGATTGATCTCTTCAAGGTCACCATCCGCACACCACCAACTACATAGGCAGCCAGTGGATACTCATCAACCAGTTCAGAGATTTCCACAAGAGCAAGTTCTCGTGCTGGATATGGAGTCAGCTGAAAGGCTCCATAATGCTCACAATACCATCCAGACAGTAGTTTCAACACAAAAAATAGTCTCTGCTGCAAAATGCATATCTGATGGATTTCCCCAAATTCAGGCAAGCCACCCTTAGAACCATATGCCACTATCATACCTGGTCTGTAGTTTATTCCCTTACTCCAAACGTTTTTTGCTAGGTTTATTTCAGATACATCAGGCTCTCTCTGTTTAAAAGCTTGAGCTAGCTCTTCCTTCAAAACATCTAATGGGACAGTGGATACATCGGATACATCCAGCACTGGTTTATCAATATTTGGAGATGACAAGTGATAACCAATCATAATCTGATGTTTCACAGCCAGAGACAGAGGCACGTTTTTAAAGCAACTGGTGTGTTTCATAACTTTTTTTAAAGAAACTGTGCTTTGCCTCAAACCTGATGGTCCAAAGTTCCACGAGAGGCCCCAAAAGCTGTATCAGTTGTGGGTAATGTTCTATGTAGTGGTGTTTGGGCAGCAATTTTTTGTTAGGAAACACCTCTTGATACCTTTGTCGATGATCTGAAATTTTGCTCTCAAGGTAAGCGATAGACTCGTCACTGTGAACTGGGGCAACCACTAGCTCAACAATCTGTTTTAGATCCAACAAGACCTGCCATACTGGTTCATGTTCAGGAATCTTGGGGCCAATTAGAAATGGGAGTAATTTTAACAAGCTCCAATTTTCATGGGCATTGCCCCCTATGGTTTTCCTGCTTTTCCTGCACCTCCTCTACAACACAACACCTTGATTGCCATCACTCCGCCCCCTATCGGACCCTCCTGTCTTCACAACCAACCGACTCCATCAGGATTGATCACCCTGCAATAATCCCTACACATGTCTCACATCACAGACCCACAGTAAAACGCTCACTATCTCATCCTTCAACTGCAAACCACAGAAACCTCATACATATTCCTCTGATTCCGTGGTCACCCCCTGCCCCCTATTCTAATCCGGTTAACGTTGGCCTTTTTAACATCAGATATCTGAATAACAAAACATTTTTATGTAATGATTTTATCACTTCTAACAGATTAGACTTTTTTATTTTAACAGAGACATGGCTAACTCAAGGTGATCATAGCCCTCTCATTGAAGCAACCCCTCCTGACTATACCTTCCTCCACCAACCCCGACTTTCTGGCAGAGGAGGGGGGGTTGCAGTTATTTATAAAAAAGTTTTTAAGTGCACTCAGAACCCACAGAGCAGTTTTACCTCTTTTGAACACCTTGGTTTTATTATTAACCCTAAAGACCCGGTACTGGTTTTAATTATCTATAGACCACCAAGGACAAATAATGCTTTTATCCAAGAGTTTGCTGAGTTTGTTTCTGGTTTTATAGCAAAACATGACAAAATTCTGATCTTGGGTGATTTTAATATACACGTTTGCTGCCCATCGCAGACTTTTATTACTGATTTTATGGACACCTTGGACTCTTTTAGCCTCATTCAGGCCGTACAAGAACCCACTCTCACCAAAGGTCACACTTTCGATCTGGTTCTTCATCACGGTCTCAGCCCAGACAACCTCTCTACAAAGGATATCTGTCTGTCGGACCACAAAGCAGTTTTATTTCGTATAGTTTTATCACCCTCACTTATTAGTCATGTTTTACCTGTCCACCGTCATGTTTTTAACTCCTCCTCTACTAGCCAGTTTTCCAAGCTTTTTACTACAGCGTTTTTAACTTTAGCTTTTAACACAAATTTTAGTACAGAGGAGCTGGTCACCCTTTTTAACCAAACCTGCCACACAGCCCTGGATTCTGCTGCCCCCTACAAAGTTAAAACTACCCTTCCATTCCACAACCTTGGCTGAATGATGTCACCCAGCCATGACCTTAAAACAAACTGCCGAAGAAATGGACGGCAATGGAAAAAAAACAAAAAAACAGGTTTAATCGTATTTTATGAAAACTGGAAAGATGCACTGAAACAATATTAGACAGCAGTTAAAGACGCTAGAGCTCGTTTTTATTCTAATTTAGTTTTAACAAATAAAAACAATCCCAGGATTTTATTTAAGGTTTTAGATGCAGTTACCACCCCCTCCACCTGCCCTTTCACGGATGCATCGGCAGAGCTGTGTGTAGATTCTTTATCCTTTTTTAAAACCAAAATCCTGAATATACGACAACAGATTAACCCCACAGACTACTTTTTAATTACCGGTAGAGACACTCACTGTTGTTTTAGCAATTTTAGCCCAGTCACACTGTCCTATTTATATGATACAATAAGACATATGAAGTCAGCTACTTGCAGCCTTGATGCCCTCCCCACTAGATTTCTTAAAGACGTTTAAGACACAGTTGGACCCAGCATTTTATTTATTATTAATAGTTCTTTATCTGAAGGCACCGTTCCTGCCTTTTTTAAACATGTTGTTGTCCAGCCTCTTTTAAAGAAACCTAACCTTGACCCCTCAGTTGTTAATAATTTTAGACCTCTTGCCAAACTTCCATTTTTATCTAAAATTTTAGAAAAGGTGGTTTCATCCCAGCTTTTAGATTTCATGTGTCACAACAACCTCTTTGAAGAATTCCAGTCTGGTTTTAGAGCTCAAAACAGCACAGAGACTGCACTCCTTAAGGTGACTAATGGTATTCTTTTAACAGTTGATAGGGGCGAGAGTGCAATTTTACTACTTTTAGATCTGAGAGCAGCTTTCAACACCATAGACCACGGAATTTTAATTGAACGTCTTAGGACCTGGGTCGGCATCAAGGGCACTGCTCTTAACTGGTTTTATTCATACCTTTTATACCAGAACCTATGCGGTCGCCATAGGCAGTCACACTTCTGCTAAAGCTGTGGCTCCCTATGGTGTACCGCAAGGTTCAATTTTAGGTCCAATTTTATTTTCCATTTATATGCTTCCTTTAGGCCATATCCTTCATCGACACAATTTATCATTTCACTGCTATGTGGACGACACACAGATTTACCTCCCGCTAAGACCTGATGACCTGGGAAGCCTAGCTGCTGTGTATGACTGTCTAGACGACATTAAATGTTGGATGGCTCAAAAGTTTGTACTACTCAATGACTCAAAAACTGAGGTTTTACTGTTCTCCCCACCACACTTATCCCTTCCTGTAGACAATACCCTTGGTCCACTTCACGCTAATATCACGTCATCTGCCAGAAACCTAGAAGGTAATTGGTATGTTTTTGCGAGAAGGCTAACCATCAGCATTGTTTTTTCCACGTTTACCACCGTTAACTGTTACATCAGGCCGACCCAGCTGGCGCATTTTCGTTCTGTAATTCCCCATTTTGAATTTAAGACTGTTTATCCATCCCTGACAGCCAGATGTTGAGCCTTGTTCTTTAAGGCAGGGGTGTTCTGCTACCAAGGCTTTTGCGACAACTTCAAACTCCTCTTTCGTTGGGTAAGCTTTGTAGCCATAGATTGTCTCCGCCAGCTTCTCAAGAATATCATGCTTCATATCCTTTGTCACTTTCAGGTAAGTGCCATCACGAAGATACATCAGATTTCCTTGGCGTAATCTGTATTCCACGTCTACAGGAAACTTTGGAATGTCAAATACCTCAGGCCACTCTTTTCGACCCTCCAGGGATGAGGTAGACAAGATCTCTGTGTCAGGTTAGCTGCTCATGTCACTGCTTATTTCACTTTGTGGCACTGGGATGAGATCAAGGACAGGAATAATTCGGATGGTAGGTTTCTCAGGGAGGTCAGAAATGTCTGTAAGGTTACAGAGTGCATTGCTGAATTCAGGGTCCTCGTACTGTAAAGTGAGGTTGTAATCAGGTTCAACTGATTTCTTGAACTAGTTTATTAAATCATCAACTGTATTTGGACCAGGAGTCATTGTCATTTTTCGTATGTCCCCCTCACAAAAAATAACTCTCATCATCAGCTGTTGTGTAGCCATCTGAGGAAAAAAAGAAACACTGACAGTTTTAGCAAATAACAAAACGCTTGAGAGTTACCATAAGCTTCCCTTGCACTTTGTATGCTGACAGTGGAAAGACATCATTTAAATCAGACAGCTTAACCACACACATAGAAGGGCCATCAATGTGGCATAGCTCATAGGATCGAAAGTGCTCATGGTACCATGCTGTCATTTTTTTGCAGACAAACAAAATGTCTGGGTTAGCTGCAACAATCTGTATAATCTGACCAAATTCAGGGAAACCTGAACAGGAACCAATACAGAGCATCATATCTATGTTATACTTGATTCCGTCGATGCAGACAGATGATGCAACAAGCACTGACCCAGTAGTGGTTATATTTTGAGGGAGTACTCTCTGAACATCACTGGGAAAAGATGTGACCAAGACCACTGCAACCTTTGCCATATCAACTGCTGGCCTGAAAAATGAGTTACAGTCCAAATAGTAGCTGCGTGCTTTCTGGTGTTTAGTAGCAAGAGTCAGGGCCACATTTTTAAAATTCTGGGACTCTCTGACTACTTTTTTGAAGAATTTATGCTTACCCTCAAAGCGCATAGTCCAAACCTCAGTCAAAGGACCAAATTTCTTTATCAGGTGAGGGTAATGTTCCACATAGTGATGTTTTGGTCGCAACCTGAAATTTGGAAAGGTTGACTGCAGCAGCTCTCTGTGCTCTGCCAACTTGCATTCCAGAAAATGCGTGTCATCAGTATGCTTAGGTGCCACAACAAGCTCCACAATATCTTTGAGGAGCATGAGTATTTCCCAAGAGTTATTTCCCTCAGGGACACAGTGACCAATAAAAAGTGGAAGAAGCCTGATGATGGACCAGTTTTCGTGACCATTTCCACCAATGGTCCCTTTGGTTGAAAATCCTTTGCCAATTGTCTGAGGCTGATCAGTCTTGTCTGTAAATGTGTAACTAAAGGATCTGATGGCCTGATTTAGCATATCTAAAGTAAAATACTTCTTGGCAATCAGGTCTGTCAGACACAGAGACACCTCAACGGGGACAATTCCTTCCAAGACATCATGTAAAATGTCCGGAGGGTAACCCATGACCACATGGAAGTGTTTCAGACTTTTAGTAAAAGGACAATGTCCTTTCACCCCATAGTTTTGACTTAAGCTTGAGTCTTTCATCACCTCTTGCACATGCCTGTCATGACAGTCTTTATTTCGGAGATGAAACAAACTAGATCTTACCTCTTGTTGCTGAATGTCAACTTTGGATGCCATGCAGACTCTGCAAAATTTGTCCACTGTGAAGTTCTCATAGAAACCTGCAATTGAATGGGCAGCAAGGTTATCAGCTGCTACAAACAAAACTGTTCCCTTCACACTTGTGCCTAGCTGCTCTACATAAACGCCATGCTGTTCTAATGAGACAAGATCATGGATAAGAGGTTGCAGAACTTTCTCATAACCACACTGTTTGATTGTGGAGGTGTTGCAGAGTAGAGCAAGCTGAACAGAGTTTAGTGCTGATCTGTATTTGGCAGGTACATTAGCAATAACCCAATACACTGCACACATTTTGTGTTTCAGCTTTGATGTTCCCAAAGGATTGGCTACTTCAAAGTCATCAAGATATAGTATCAGTGCAACTGTGAACTCATCCACTGAAAGAAGGCAGTTTTCCTTAAAGTGCTCTCCATCGGCATATGAACTATATTCATGTGGAACATGCACCTTTTCTGACATTGCTTTATCTAAAATGTCAGTTTTGTTTAATAGTTTCTGTAGCATGTGTTGTATGGGGACATGGACAACTGTTTTTGTGCCTTTTTCAACAACATATTCTTAAGGCATCACCAGGGGAAACTTATTCCTCACATAGGCTGCCCTCCTACAGTTCCAAGAGATCCATGTTTGCCACACAATGATGCCATCACATTACTTTGTGAAACAGCACAGACAATTTCTTTTACAACTAATTAATCCATATCTGGATAATGTTTCTTAAGTACTGCCTTGACATTACTGTACAGTAATGGTTGTGACAGGTCATGTATTTGGCAAAGATGTTGTATCACTTCTTGTACAGCACTCTCTGGGATATGAAGAATAGTTTGCATTTTCAATAACAGAGATGCTAGATTATGTTCAAGCTGTTTTCCTAAACCACAAAGATCATCGCAGGCTTCTTCCATGACCTCTAGGTCTTCTGTGTCAGAAGTTGCCAGTTGCTCTAGCTCAACCTGACTTTCATGGGCTGCTTCATCACAAGCATCATTGGTTATACTGACAATTATTTCAGATTTGAAATTCTTCCAAGTATGCTCTCTATGTGTTTTACTTTTCTGTGCATTGAAAGTGGAGTATACACTGCTCTGAAATTTACAGTCTTTATAAGGACAATCAACTTTGTGATTTACTTTTAAGTGAGTACTCCTCAGATGAGCAAAGTATTCAGTTTCAGTGCAGGGTTCAAGAAATTCACATGACAAACAGCGAAACTTCATTTGAGAGTCTACAGTTTGCGGATGATCCACACTTCTGGTGTGAAAGCAGGATAAATGGTAATTCTCACAGATGGCAGGGCAGTACTTGCATTTCCAAGGCATTTTAATATGGCTTTAAACAAAAATGGTAGGGCAAATATTGGGCATTGAAACTTTTTCAAAACTACACAGAATAATTTGAATTTTACACTACTGTTACAAAACTGTATGTAGAAAACACACAAGTAGAGAGAGCTATACTCAAAAATCACGATTGTTACAATTGCAATTGTTCAGTGCTCAAAATGTACCTATTAGTCAACCTCAAATTTACACACATTCAAATGTACACGTTTCAAACTAGAAATGTTCCAGCAGTTTCTAATACTTGAACAGAGAAAACAACTCACCTCATTCAGGCAGAAATGGTATCCTCTTTACGGCAGGCAAATGTCCTTTAAAAGCATCCAAACTTGCTAAAAACAGAAAAATGCAGGCATGTATCGTCCAAGGAGCATGCAAAGTGCAAAGACCTTAAATTGCTCTGTGTAAATTAGAAAATGGCGCAACTTTCTCTGTAGCCGCCAACGGACAAGCACAGACTTGTCTTGAGTTTTGAGCCAATCACAACAGGGCAGCACTGTAGCCTGAGGTAAAACTTGATAGTTTAAGTTTGTTAAACTTACAAAAATGAGTACGCCCAATGATTGTTTCATACACTCTTCATATACTCATACTGTTTAAGTAATGCAATAAAACTAATCTTTAAAAGTGGTATTTACTCAAACTGTTTGCATAGAATGAACTTTCGGGTTAACAGTGTGTGGCAAAGTATGAGGCTTATTAGTTTTGTCTGTCCACTTGTATGGGAAATGCAGAATGGAACCGTTTATATCATCCAAGGTGATGTACTTCTTTGATAGATCATGAGCAATGTCAGGAGGGTAGCCACTAACAACATGAAAATGAGACAGTGCTCCAGTAAAAGGACATGCTCTTTTAACTCCAAAAAAGCTACTGCCACTATCTAGCGCTGCTCTGACATGGGTTTCATGCGTTTCTTTTGTTCTGAGGCTGAAAGTTCCTGACCTAACCTCATGCGATTGAATATTTGAAGCTGGTGCTGTACAAAAACGACAAAAGTAGGGGCCTGTAAAGTTCTCCACAAAACCTGCTATTCCATGTGCTCCTAAATTTTCAGCAGCAATAGTCTGCACTGTACCCTTCAGTGATTTTTTTCAGTTGTGGGACAAAAATGCCATCAACTTCCAAAGACCTCAGGTTGCGAATTAGGGGCTCTAAAACCTTGTCGTAACCAAATGACTTTACATTATCCGTTTTACACAAAATGGCCAGGAAAATTGAGGACAAACTAGAATGAGACCGTGGGGGAAGGTTACTCAGTACCCATTACACAGCACAAAGTTTGTGGGTTTTGTGGGAGGTGCCCAAAGGGTTACAGACCTCAAAGTCATCAGCATACAAAGTTATGGATAAACTTAGGTCTTCCCCTGACAACAAACTATTTTCCTTAAAATGCAGACCATCCTTATAAAACCTGTACAGAATTTCTTTTCCAGTCTCTATCTGTCTTTGTGTTTCGTGATTACTAACTATCTTCTCCACAATATCTTTCCTACTCAGCAGCACTTGCAGGGATTCTAGGATGGGGACATACTGGAATGTTTTGTTCTCTTTCGCATCCAAAATATATTCAAGTGGTTCAACAACATTAAATTTTGCCTTGTAATATTGCTTATGTTGATATGCAGAACTCAAAGGTCCATCCTTCTCTATATGGCCATATTTAGAGGATTTGCTGAGCGCAGAGAGGAGATTATTGCATCTATGACAGCTCTGTCAACTTGGAGTTTGTGCTTCTGAAAAATGTCTACTAGAACACCTTCAGCATGAGATTTTGAGAGACAGCCAGTTAGGTGGTGAAGTTCTACCAAAAAATCATTGATTGCTCTGCTTGGTACACGGGAAAAATGTTCTAATTTTAACAAAGCTGCTGCCAAACTGTGCTTGATTACATCTGGGAGGTCATTTAGAGCACCAGTACTGCTACCGGGTTGAGCATCCTCACCAATGTCATCATCAGACGTATTTGAAGCAGATTCTGGGGAAGCGACGGTGGCTGATACTACAATTCCTGGTTTAAAATCTTTTGGTGAAAAAGACCTGTGTTTTCTGCTCTTGTGGGACTTAAAAGATCCTAAGATGTTTGTTTGAAATTTGCAATCCAAGAACATACACGTTACAACCTAATTTTTCTTCAAATGTGCATTAATGTCCAGTAATCCCTCTCAGACACAAGATCCTTACAAGGGCACAAATGGCAACTAAATGTACATTTCTCTGACTGATGACGACTAGTTTTAATAACATGACATCTATTCAAATGAATTAACAGTGCATTCCACGTTCTAAAAGTGCATGGGCAGCTTGCATGCACACATGGAATACGATTGTTATTCCGATTATGTCTATGTCTGACTCAGTAGTGCTTCAGAATATGAGACCTACTTGGAAAAACTGAAGGGCAGGTCTTGCATTGCCACATTCACTCTGTGTCACTGGAACAGTTCTAGCGCAATTCACTGTGAAAGTGGAAACAAAGAAGGGTTAAAGGTAGGGTTGGAGATCCTGGAAAAACGGTTCACGCAGGCCACATTTTAAAAATACACAGACAAAAGTCCAAGCCATTTTCCTCAGACTTCTCTCTGAAGCCACGCCTCCGGAACACAGGAACACGCACTGCTTGTTCAGTGTTGGGTTCACATCAACTGATTGCAAAAGGTTAGATAAATGATGGCTATACTTAGAATTAATAACAGTGCTAGTGTGATGGAGTGTACTGTATTGAACATTTTTCTAATATTTTGTCCAATCTGTTTCCATTCATGACTGGGGCAAAATATCCAAAACGCTCAGACACATAAAATAGTCCACTCAAGTAGACCACACCAGCTAAACTAATTACATTAATCACCTGTCTGACAATATATACAGGTAAAAGTTGAACCTATGACAGAGTTGTTGTATTAGATTGCACAGATGTGTTAATGAGGTGGCCAGTGTGTGTATGCATGTGCTAAGCGATTCATTAAAATCTGTAATGCATTATAATTACGGTAACTATAAGAGCAAATACAACGTCCTGGTCTCACCACAAAAAACCCACGATCCATCAGCTGACTCCAGGTGATATGCAGACTTGAGTTTGTCTGTCACTGCAGCAAAACAGGAAAAAAAAATAATCTAGGCATTACAAAACTGTATTTCAATAAACATGCATTAGATGTACACTCACTGGCAACTTTATTTAGGTACACTGCATAAACTAGCATAAACCATTGTAAAATATCAAATAATTAATGTGATTATTGCCTTCTCTGATGAGAACAGAGACTTTCCATGTTCAAACACTGGGCTGACTGTGCAAAGCCAGCAGCTTGTATCCCAAAAAAAGATAAAGAGTTTCCATTATGTACGTTAAGCAGTGGCAGCTAACTTAATGCCGCTGATGACATTAGCAGAGGCTGCTCGATGACCAAATCTTACTAACGCTACGGTTACGGTGCAGTTAACACACAAAGTAACTGTACAGTCTGTTGGCAAACCAATTCAAACAGAAGACTAAGGAGCGCCGCAAAGTTAAGTTGAATGTAACATGAACGGCTCCTGCTCAAAAAACAAATTCAAATGAAACATGGTGATAAAATAGCACGAGCAAATAAGCTCACGGCACTTATTTAACTTTAACATTATGTAGTGGCTCTCAAGACATTAAACTACATTTGGCTGAAATTTCGATAATATTTAATTAGAAAATCCAGACTTACCAACCGAATAGTGGTGTGGTGTGGCGTACCGCGAGTCCTTGGATGTGACAGTTGCCTTCTTCTACCAACTGTCACAATCCATTCCTCTGCTGCTCTGCCAGTAGTTTTCCTCTCTCCTCCCCTCTGCTCACTCTCCCCGCCAGCCACTCCCTTCTCATCAGCCAACTCTGTTCACCTGTGCACTCAGGTGCTCCTCATCAGTATCTAGCCACTATTTAAGCTACACCAGCCCAGCGTTACATTGCCAGATTGTCTTTGTATCATGCAGAACTTTCCAGCACTCTTTTTCGGCTTGATTTCCCGGTTCCGACCCCGCTTGTTCCTGACCTGGACTCTTCGTCTCTGCCCCGGTAAACCTGTTTGCTTTCCGTCCCTGACTCCGAACCCAGCCTGTGTGTTTCCTGTTGTTGTTTCGTCCGCTCCTGTTTGGTGTCTTGTTGCTCCGACTTCTCCGTGGGAGTTTACTCATCGGCCACCTTCGGAGCTTTTGCTTAGAGCTTCTGGACTGCAGCTCCGTCTAAAGACTTTTAAAGAAAGACTGTGTTCCTGCCTGCTGCCTAGTGCAGTCATCTGTTGCCAGAAGAGAAATAAAGAAAACTATATCACAGTAAGATTGTACTGCGTTTGGGTCTTTCTGATCTGTGACACCAACAATGCAAAGCGTGCAATACGAGATCGCGTGCGGTATCACAATAATTAACATCGCTACTTTATTGATTCACTTAATCCCAACATGATCTGAACAAATTCATGTACCCTCTCTGCATATTATGTAGTTTGTACACTATATAGTTACGTTTAACTTTAAAACATGAAGCAATTGTGTTAAATGCACCCAAGATGCTTACATAAATCCAAGAGTTGGCCAGTCTGCTTTTTTCATTGATGGAGGGTTACGCACCCTGGGGAGAAAGACTTCTCCTTTTTCTCAAATGTTCATAAAAGTAGTTCAAGAATAGACTTTTTTATTCCCAAGTCTAATTTAAATATGATAATCTCTTGTTCTATTGGAAATATTACAGTCTCATAGCCATAGTAGTCATAGCCCTGTATTCCTCCAGCTGATGCATGAGGGCTGTGCCTCCCTACCAAGGTATGAGATTGAACTCTTCCTTACTGAGTGACCCTTTGTCTCTTATTGTACCTCTGAATTTAAGATATTTTACACAATCAACAACACACCTGACATCTCTCCTTCGACTCTGTTGGAAACAAGCAAGGCTTACTTTAGAGGCCAAATAATTTCATATGTGAAAAGTAAACGGCAAAAAGCACTTGAATGTGAGAGGGAGTCAGAGATCAAGCTGGCAGAAGCAGAAAAGACTTATGTTACAAACCCCTCTGAGACTAATTTGAAAACAACATTGGCTGTCAAGGCTTCATTGAATTCCTTACTTACTGTCACACTGCGGTGAGGTCTTTTCTTATTTTGTGTTTTTGTCTCGTCATTTCCTGTTTTATTTTGAAAAGTAACTCCCCTCGTTTCAGGTCACTTGCCCTTCCAGGTGTCACCTGTCTGATTGTCTTCCCTAATCACTGATTGTGTGCACCTGGTGCTCCCTTCCCTCTGTGTGTAAATAGTCTGTGTTTTCCTTGTCTTTTGCCAGTGTGTTCGTCTTTGTCGTCATACCAGCCCATGCCCAAGATCTTTGCCACAGCCACAGTTTTGCCCTGCTTCACCGCCTTGAGTTTTCTCCTCATAGGAGTTATTTTTCTTTGTAACTTTATAGCTTAGCTTTAGTATTTAGTTTGATAGTATAGAGATTGCCGTTTTGTTTTCCTCCGATTGGAGTGATTTTGTGTTTATTCAGATTTAATCCTTCTTAGCATTTCCTCCAGTTATTTTGGAGTGTTTCTTAGTTTTCTGTATTTTTCCGACCAGGTTTTGTTTCCTCCCTTTTGGAGCGCCTTTTGTTTTTTAGAGTTTTTATTTGTTATTTCCCCCTGTTAGGATAGATAGATTACCTCGATTCTTAGATTAGGACAGGTTAGTTTGTTTAGTTAGTGTAGTTAGATTCATAGTGTTTTTCCAACTTTTGGAGCGACTTTTCTTTTGTAAGACTTCACAGCCGGACGGCATATCAGGAGTTTTGGTAGCACTTTTATTTTTCACTCTGTTTAGAGGATTACTCACGCTGCTATTCCTGAATAAAGTTCACTTTAATAGCATCTGCTCTGCGTCTGAGTCCTGCCTTGAGCCTGTCTTGACACTTACTCATAAAGCCCGACAGTGTATTAGATTGGCTAATCAGAAGTTGTATGAATTTGGTAACAAGCCGGGTAATACTTGGCTAGGTTAGTAAGTAAGAAATCTGATTCCCAATGTGTCTCAGCCATGAAAGATGTTAACGGTAATAGGAAAACTGATGCACAGAATATTAACAAGGTATTTAAGCAGTATTACAGCCAGTTGTATAAAAGTGAACAACACACCTAGAGGTTATCTGAATCTTCTTTTTTTTCCAACTTAAGCCAATCTAAGGTCACAGACTCACATAGGGAAACACTCAAGTCAATTACAGAGCAGGAGGTCAGGGGAGCTCTGAAGTCTCTTAGATCAAGCAAAGCCCCAAGTCCGGATGGGCTGAGCTGTGAATTTTATAAAGAGTTCCACTCCTTAACAATACAACACTTGCTCAATATGTTTCATGACTCACTGAGGAACGACTCCCTTCCCAGATCATTAATGGAGGCCAATATCAGCTTTATTCTTAAAAAAGGGAAGGCAGACAATGACAGTGCTTCCTACAGGCCTATAAACCTGTTGAATCCAGATCTTAAATTACTCTCCAAGGCTCTGCGTCTAGAAACAGTTCTACCACCCATTATAAACAGGGATCAAACAGATTTATAGTTGGCAGAAATTCGTGTAGTAATATGAGGAGGCTTCTCACTGTGATTCAGCTCTCCCAATATGGCAAACTGGATTGTGTAGCTGTGAGTTTGGATGCTGAGAAAGCTTTAGACCGGGTTGAGTGGTCATATCTCTTCTCCACACTAGAGTAAATGGGCTTGGGTGAGGCATTTATCAGTTGGGTGAAGTTATTGTTTAATATTCCATTATCGGCTGTTTTAACGAATGGCAGAAGATCATCATATTTTCACCTGGGCTGAGGTACAAGACACGGGTGTCCTTTGTCCCCACTGTTATTCACGTTAGCTATTGAGCCCTTAGCAGAGGCTATCACTGTTACGGGTATTTCAGTGGGAGGTAAAAGTCATAAAATTTCGTTATATGCTGACAACGTTCTTTTATTTCTTACGAATCTGGGGGTCTCAATACCATCTGTTCTAGATGCGATTGGCTGTTTCAGTGAATTTTCAAGCTACAAAATCAATTTCTCTAAGCCGGAAGCTCTTTCTTTGTGTGGGTTCTCTAAAACTCGCCCGCCCCAGTCTTGCCCATTTAGGTGGATGCCACAGGGCTTTACATACTTGGGAATAATAATTACCCCATTGCTTTGTCAATTGTATAGAGCTAACTTCACACCCTTGTTAAAGTGCATGCGTGAGGATCTTGAAAGATGGAGATCGTTACCACTATATATGTTAGGAAGGATCTCATTACTTAAGATGAATATTCTGCCTAAGTTTCTATCGGGGGGGGTCTATCAGTTCCTGATATCAGACTTTACCAACTGACCTCACAGTTATGCTATATTTCTGATTGGATTACGAATGATAATGAGTCGGTATGGCTTGATTTGGAATCTTACCAACTTAATCAGTCATTAAGAGGTGTTCTGTTTTCAGGACAAAAGAAGATCAAGACTCTTATTGGTGATAATTTCATCATAAATGCCACTGTTAAAGCCTGGCGGGATATGGGAAGACTGAGAGGTCTAGAGGGACAACTGTCCTCTCCGTCACCTGTATGGGCAGTGTAGATTTCCCCCCTGGGACCACTGATAAGGGCTTTAAGCTATGGGAGACTAAGGGTATTGTCACTATTGGGCATTTATATCAAAAGGACATTTTACTCTCATTTGATCAAATACACTCCTGATCAAAATCTTAAGACCAGGTGAAAAATTACTAATATTCGCATTTCGCGCTGGTGGAACTTAACCAGATTGTAAGTTGAGCTTCAAAATGCAAAAAGAAGAAACAGGAGCAAGAGACAGCAAAATAGAATTAGCAGTTTATTGAAAACTGCATTTAAACTTAAACAGACTGTTTATCAGCTGATCAAAAGTTTAAGACCACAGCCTTAAAAAGTCAAAATCTGTGCAAAAATCTGGCTTTCATGTCATTTTCTATTGGGCATTCACTCTGTCATGACGCCCTGATGGCAAAGGCAAAAAGATTTTCTGTCTTTGAACGTGGAAGGATTGTTGAGCTGCACAAGCAAGTCTTCTTGCAACGCGCCATCCCTGCCGAGCTTGGACGCAGTAAGGCAGTCATTTTAAATTTCTTAAAAGATCCTAAGGGGTTATGGGAGGGTTATGGGACAGAAAAAGTCAAGTGGTAGACCCAAAAAAAATTCACCTGCACTGAGCTGGAGGATCTGACGGGCTGTCCGTGTAGACACAGGCCGATTCCTGACCCTTACTGTACTGTACTTTTTGACTGTAGCCCAATCACCATAAGACGGCATCTGCAACAGAAGGGCTTAAAGAACAAAAAATGTCTTTAAAGGCCACATCTCCTCCCACACCACAAACTTCCCTATTTGCACTTTGCAAGGGAGCAACAAACATGGGACATTAGAAGGTGGAAGACAGTTTTATTCTCTGACAAGAAAAATTTAATCTGGATGGTCCTGATGGCTTCCAATGTTAGTGGCATGACAAGAAGATCCCACTGGAGATGTTTTCTACGCGGCACAGTGGAGGAGGCTCCATCATGATCTGGCGTGCTTTTTCATTCAATGTAAAAATGGAGCTTCAGTTTGTGCAGGGGCATCAAAATGCGGCTGGCTCTGTGGAGATGTTGCAGCAGGGACCCCTCTTGACTGAGAACCCTCGTTTGTGCAGTGATGACTGGGTCTTTCAACAGGACAACGCTTCAGTTCACAACACCCGCCTGACAAAGGACTTCTTCCAGGGTTAGGGTTGGGCTCTTTTGGACCATCCTGTGTGTCCCCCTGATCTAAATCCCACTGAGGACGTTTGTTCGATGGATGGCAAGGGAAGTTTACAAAAATAGACATCAGTTCCAGACCATAGATGCCCTTCTTGAAGCCATCTTCACCACATGGGGCAATGTTCTCACCAGCTTTCTGGACAAACTCACATCAAGCATGCCTAAATTAATTTTTGAAATGATAAACAAGAATGGTGGGGCTACTGAGTACTACTGAGTACTACTGAGCACTAGTGAATCCATTTTTTTACACTTTTAGACCTATTTTTGGGCTTTTTTGGGCTTTGGTCTTAAACTTTTGATCAGCTGATAAAAAGTCTGTTTTAGTTTAAATGCAGTTTTCAATAAACTGCTGATTCTATTTTGCTGTCTCTTGCTCCTGTTTCTTCTTTTTGCATTCTGAAGCTGTACTTACAACATGGTTAAGTTCCGATAGCGTGAAATGTGGATATTAGTAATTTTTTCACCCGGTCTTAAGATTTTGATCAGGAGTGAATGTAAGAAATATAACATTCCTCAAAATTACTTTTTTACATGTCTCCAGATACGGAGTTTTCTAAATCACCAAAAACACACTGGCGTCTTTAATCAACCCTCTCCGCTGGCGAAAAAAGTCTCAGTTGGAATGTTGCCATGTTCCAGAACATGATAACATTCTGGAACATGATGTCCTGTTCTGGAATGTTGCCATGTTCTGGAATGATGTCATGTAGTCAGGCACAGTATTAGTTGTAGATGCAGTCACATCTCCCTTTACTGAAAACTCTCCTCAAACCCTCTCTCTCTCTCTCTTGTTGTGAATTTCTGTGGCTGCCGAAATCGGTCTGTGGATGCTTGAAAAGAAAAGAGCCGCAACTTGACTTGACTTGAATAATTAGGACTTTATTCAAAGAAACAAGTGAGTTTGAGATGCATCTCCTGGTCCAAAACCTTCAAATCTCCATGCCGAATTCCTTTTTCGAGCCTCCCTGGGCTAGCTCTTATACCCACCGGAAAACCCCCAACAAACATTCTGCATTGTCTTGTTACAACATACTATACTGTGTCTGTTTAACTTAATCAGAAAGAGATGACAAAAGGTCCTGACACAGAGCCCCTCAAGGAGAGATAAGGTCCTGACCCAGAGCCAAGCCAGGAGAGGAAGGTATAAACTTCAACAGAACTTCCTGCCATTTCCTTAAGAAAGGTCATAAATACTTTAGGATGTTTATTCTTCCTGAAGAGAGGGGCCAAATTCTATAGACTGGTTAATCTTCACACAGAGAGGAATCATTACAAATTCTCACAGACACATACCTCCCATTCAACTGTTACCTTAGAAGAGACCATTGAAATACTATGAAATGTTTATAAGAAAATATACCTCTCTCTCTCTCTCTCTTTCTCTCCATCCATCACCATCATCACCATCTGTAAACATACATGTCTCATTAATGCATGTTAATGCATGTTACTAACTAAACTTCTTCCCCGGAGTTTCTGTGCTCTCTCGTCCAGCAGGTTCTCATGGATCGTGGCTGCTGCTGTGGTCCTGCACAACGTCCACTACATATATCATTACTGTCATTATTGTTACCATATCTCCACAACAGTTTATAGTTAATTTATAGTTAGTTAATGACTTGCTGCTGCTGTGCATCTGTGTCTCTCTATCTCTATCACAGGTGCCACTGCTACTGTAATCATTTTATCATTCATTGTAATTGTACAATATGTTTCTGTTGATTTGTTCTGTACATGTGACATCTATTACACGTCTGTCCGTCCTGGGAGAGGGATCCCTCCTCTGTGGCTCTTCCTCCGGTTTCTTCCACCTTTTTTCCCTGTTAAAAGGGTTTTTGTGGGCAAGTTTTTCCTCACTCGAACCGAGGGTCTAAGGACAGAGGGTATCAGTCCCTATACAGATTGGAAAGCCCTCGGAGGCAAAATGTGTTTTGTGAATTTGGGCTATACAAATAAAGTTTGATTTGATTTGAACATGATAACATTCTGGAACATGACAACATTCTGGAACAACATCTTCACTATAAGCAAAACAAATACACCCTTAAACACAAAAATATACAAACAGACAAACTCAACAGTAAAACAAAAAAAGGGGGAGGTCATGGTACACAACAAAAACAGTACACAGTAAAATGCAAACCCATTGGAGACCAAATATTCACTCTGTAGGCAACATTAATGCTGACAAAAAATCATGCAATCCACCAAATATATTGAGATATACCACTATATATAATATCTCAATATTTTTATTGAAATCAGACTGTAATGGTCCTTTTAACACTACTTGATTCTCTGCTGACACTAACTTAACCTGTCTCTTAGACCCCATCCCAACCAGGCTGCTCAAGGACGTTTTACCTCTAGTTAGCCCTTCTTTATTGGATATGATTAATCTGTCTCTATTATCAGGATATGTACCACAGTCTTTTAAAGTAGCTGTAATTAAACCTCTTCTTAAAAAGCCCACTCTAGAGCCAGAGGTTTTAGCCAATTACAGACCGATATCAAACCTTCCCTTTCTCTCTAAGATACTTGAGAAAGCTGTAGCCAATCAGCTGTGTGACTTTCTCCATGAGAACAGTTTATTTGAGGATTTTCAGTCAGGATTTAGAGTGCATCATAGCACAGAGACCGCACTAGTCAAAGTTACAAATGACCTCCTAATGGCATCAGACAAAGGACTCATCTCTGTACTTGTCCTGTTAGATCTTAGTTGCGCATTTGACACCATTGACCATCAAATTCTTTTACAGAGACTGGAACATCAAATTAGCATCAAAGGAACCGCCCTAAGCTGGTTTAAATCGTATTTTTTAGATCGATCTCAGTTTGTTCATGTCAATGATGAATCCTCCATGCATACCAAAGTTTGTCATGGAGTTCCACAAGGTTCTGCGCTAGGACCACTTCTATTCAGTTTATATATGCTTCCTCTAGGGAACATTATTAGGAATCACTCCATTAATTTTCAGTGTTATGCTGATGACACCCAATTATATTTATCGATCAAGCCTGATGAAACCAATCAGTTAACTAAACTCCAAGCATGCCTTAAGGATACAAAAAAGTTGGATGACCTACAATTTTCTGATGTTAAATTCAGACAAAACTGAAGTTCTTGTAATTGGACCCAAGAACCTCAGAAACTCTCTTTCTAGAGACTTAGTTACTTTAGACGAGATCACCCTGGCCTCCAGCTCCACCGTAAAGAATCTTGGAGTTGTTTTTGATCAGGATTTGTCCTTTAATGTCCACATAAAACAAATTTCGAGGACTGCTTTCTTCCACTTACGTATCATCGCCAAAATCAGACGCATCGTATCTCAAGCGGATGCAGAAAAACTAGTCCATGCATTTGTTACTTCTAGGCTGGACTATTGTAACTCTTTGTTATCAGGCTGCTCCAGTAAGTCTCTTAGGACTTAGCAGCTAATTCAGAATGCTGCTGCACGTGTTCTGACAGGAACCAAAATCAGAGATCACATCTCTCCCATTTTGGCTTCTTTGCATTGGCTACCTGTTAAATCTAGAATAGAATTTAAAATTCTTCTCCTTACATACAAAGCTCTTCATGGTCAGGCACCATCATATCTAAAAGAGCTCATAGTACCTTACTACCCCTCTAGAACGCTGCGCTCTCAGAATGCTGGGTTCCTTGTGGTTCCTATAGTTTCCAAAAGTAGACTGGGAGCCAGAGCTTTCAGCTACAAAGCTCCTCTTCTGTGGAACAAACTACTATTTTGGGTTCGGGAGGCAGACACGGTCAACACTTTTAAGAGTAGACTTAAGACTTTCCTTTTTGATAGAGCTTATAGTTAGGGCCGGCTCAGGTCATCCCTTAGTTATGCTGCTATAGGACTAGACTGCCGGGGGACTCCCTCTCCCTCCTTTCTCTCTCTCTCTCTCTCTCTCTGTCTCTCTCTGTCTCTCTCTCCCCCTTTCTCTCCCCATCACCATCACCATCTGTAAACATGCATGTCTCATTAATGCATGTTAATGCATGTTACTAACTAAACTTCTTCCCCGGAGTTTCTGTGCTCTCTCGTCCAGCAGGTTCTCATGGATCGTGGCTGCTGCTGTGGTCCTGCACGACGTCCACTACTTATATTATTACTGTCATTATTGTTACCATATCTCTGTGTACTCTGTATACTGTAATCATTTTATCATTCATTGTAATTGTACAATATGTCTCTGTTGACTTGTTCTGTACATGTGACATCTATTGCACGTCTGTCCGTCCTGGGAGAGGGATCCCTCCTCTGTGGCTCTTCCTGAAGTTTCTTCCACCTTTTTTTCCCTGTTAAAAGGGTTTTTTTGTGGGCAAGTTTTTCCTCACTCGAACCGAGGGTCTAAGGACAGAGGGTGTCACTCCCTGTACAAACTGTAAAGCCCTCTGAGGCAAATGTGTTTTGTGAATTTGGGCTATACAAATAAATTTTGATTTGATTTGATTAACAAACATGCACATGTTAAGCCTGGTGTCTCTGAACGCAGTTTTTGGTTTGTGCGTGTCCTTCAGTTTTGTCCCTCTGCGTGGAAGAAATCTCAGAGGATGAAGAGCTAAAGACTGACAAGTTGAGTAAGAATGGACCTGTGAATCTACTTTACAGAAAGTCTTCAATTGCTCTGGAATATTGTTTTCACTTGAATGTACTAAAAACACATATTTAAGAAATATTGATGTATAAATAGTAAGAATCTGGAGTTACATTGCGTTACATTCATTACATTATAGTGTTTTGATCTGCCATCCCTGTAGCAGATCTGATCTGCTATCAAAACACCAGAACTTGTCACCGACAATCCATTCACTTCCATTCACCCTTCTGTTACACACCTCTACCAGAATCCAATAATTGGGTGCGAGATACACGGCGCAGGACGCAGAGCCAGTCCGCCTTCTGCCACGTTATCCACTCGTCATCTGCCTGCACACACAGATAAACACACAGACCTATAAAGTACAGGGTAAGAAAGAAGGTCATTGTTGAAAACCACCCACCTTTTGCATTTGTCTCAGATAGCCATTCAGGCAGGGGTCATCAGCTACATTTGTCTAAGTGCCAGAATTTTTCTCGGCAGACAATTTTGAGGGCCAGATGCTCTTGAAAACTAAACTAAAATAAATATTGTATCCTAACTAATATATTATTATTATTATTATTATTATTATTATTATTATTATTATTATTATTATTAACTTGTCATGTTCAAGAATGTTAACATTCCAGAATATGATAACATTCTGAAACATGATGTCATGTTCTGGAATGTTGCCATTCTCTAGAATGTTGTCGTGTTCCAGAATGTTGTCCTGTTCTAAAATGTTGCGATTTTCAAGGATGTTAACGATAGATAGATAGATAGATAGATAGATAGATAGATAGATAGATAGATAGATAGATAGATAACAACTGTTATGCCCAGCTCGTTCAAAAGCATAACCAAAGAGGGCGAACCACACAGCGACCAGTTAAATTAACCATAAATTTATCTAAAGAACAAAAGTTAAATGTAATTATGAGAAAACAAAAGAGCCAACAGAACACAACCAAACCAAACCAAACAAAACTACGCTGGAGTCCTGGAGGCACCAGCCATCCAGGAGGGAGAGCAGAGACCGCCATCTTAGAAAAGCCATGCTTTTATAGATGGCCACAGGTGGAGTTGATCTCCCTGATGAGGTGGGAGGGAGCCAGGCTGGAAGAACCTGAAAAGGGAGGAGCATAGAGAGGCCAGCAAAACACAACATGGCTGAGGGCCATCACACAACTGCAATAGAGTAAAATACTGAGGTAGAAAAAATAAAAAATAAAACAGAATGGGACAAGGACACTTAAAGAAAAAAACAAGATAAATAGGTAGATAAGGTGCAGTGGCAAGATGATGGTAATAATACTGATGATATGATGGTAGTGTTATTGTTAAAAACAGTATATATAATAATAGTATCAGTACATAATGATAGTACAGTATATAATAATAATAACAACAGTGTATAATAATAATAATGGTAATAATAATAATAATAATAAAAATAATAATAATAATAACAACAAAAGTGCAGTAGAGAGGAACGATTTTCTGTATCGTTCCTTAGAGCAGCGGGGTTGAATGAGTCTGTTGCTGATGCTGCTCTTTAGTTTGCCCAGTGTTTTGTGGAGGGGGTGAGAGGGATTGTCCATGATTGCCAGCAGGTTTGCCAGCATGCTGTCCTCCACCACCCTCCAGGTTGACAAGCTTCGAGCCAACAACAGACTCTGCCTTTCTGATGAGTTGGTTCAGTTCGTTGGTGTCCTTTGCCTTGATGTCCGCACCCCAGGACACCGCAGCAAAGAAGATGGTGCTCGCCATAACAGACTGATAGAACATCTGCAGCACCTTGTTGCAGACATTAAAGGACCTGAGCCTCCTCAGGAAGTAAAGCCGGCTCAGGCCCTTCTTGTAGATGGCCTCTGTGTTGGTGGACCAGTTCAGTTTATTATGACACCCAGGCCACTAAAGCCACATCTGTCCCATCGATCCTGACAGGAGAGGGCAGGAGCTTGTTCCTCCTGAAGTCCACCACCATCTCCTTCGTCTTTGCCTTTGTCTTTGCCACGTTCAGCTGCAGGTGGTTCTCCACACACCACTTCACAAAGCGGTCGACCAGGTCCCTGTACTCCCCTGTACTGCCTCCCTCCCGCCCTCAACACACCCCACAATGGCCGTGTCATCAGAGAATTTCTGCAGATGACACGACTCAGTGCAGTACTTAAAGTCTGCAGTGTAGGTGGTGAAGAGGAAGGGAAATAGCACAGTTCCCTGGGGGGCCCCGATATTACTAATCAGATGGTCAGACACACAGTTCTGTAATCTCACAAACTGTGGTCTGCCCATCAGATAGTCATCGACCCAAGTGACGAGGGGAGCACCCACCTGCGTGTTCTCCAGTTTGGCCTTCAGCAGTCTGGGCTATATGGTGTTGAAGGCGCTGGAGAAGTTGAAGAACATGATCCGGACTGAGGTGTTGGGTCTGTCCAGGGAGGAGTAGGTCTTCTGCAGCAGATAGATGATTGCATCATCAACCCCAACATGGGCCTGATATGCGAATTGCAGGGGGTCTTGTGATGGGCACACCAGCGGTCTGAGGTGTGCCAGGACCAGTCTCTCCATGACCTTCATGATGTGAGAGGTCAGTGCTACCGGCCTGTAGTCCTCCAGTTCAGCAGGATGTCCTTTATTGGGAACTGGGACCAGGCAGGATGTTTTCCAGAGTTGATGTTGGGGCTAACTTGCGCTTAATGCCCAGGTTCAATGAGAGGGATCCAGATACGTTTTTCACTTTGTTTGAGCGGATTGCAGATAAGAAAAATTGGCCTGATGCTGACAGGACTTTGATGCTTCAGTGCGTCCTTACGGGTAAGGCCCAGGAAGCATATTCGGTGCTGAGTGCAAGTGAGTGTGTGAGTTATATTAAGGTCAAATCTGCTGTCTTGAAAGCATACGAGTTGGTCCCTGAAGCTTACCGCAAGAAGTTCAGGAACTGGGAGAAAAGTGATAAACAAACTAATGTGGAATTTGCTCATGATTTGCTGTGCCATTTCAACCGCTGGTGTTCCGCTGCAAATGTTGAGAGTTTTGATGGACTTTGTGAGTTGATAGTGTTGGAACAATTTAAAAATTTGATTCCTCAGCGTATTGCGACTTATGTAAGTGAACAGAAAGCAACCACTGTACTTAGATCGGCTGAGCTGGCCGACGATTTTGTGTTGACGCACAAAAGTTGTTTTGGTGAGGGGTGTTCCACCAGTGATGGGAGACGTGGAGGTAACAACCTCGGTAGTGCTCGTTACAGGGTCCTGCCTTCAGTAGCCGGTCCTGCGTACGCATTTAAAGCCTCATGTATGAGGGATGATGGTGGCAGAGGTGGCCTATGTCATTATTGTCAGGGTGCGGGCCACTGGAAAGATCAGTGTCCTGTGTTACGGAATAGGAATAAATGTAAATCGTATCCACCTGCTCCAGCTCTATCCTGTTCCAGTGCTCAGGGGCCAAGTCCTGAATGTGTCGATCCAGAGAGTGATGATTTTGAGTCTTTCATTGCTGATGCTGTGGTTTCTCTGGTGGGTAGTGAGGCGCGTGTACTTATAAAGCTTTTGAGGGACAAAGGCACTAAGCATTCGTTCATTTTGGAATCAGCATTGCCTTTTTCACCTGCAACAGAAACAGGGGATTTTATTCTGATGCAAGGTATGGAGATGGGTTTGATACCTGTACCGCGGCACAAGATGGTGCTTGATTGTGACCTGGTGCAAGGCGTTGTTGCAGTGGGTGTGCGTCCAGCATTTCCAATCGATGGGGTGGAGATGATTCTAGGAAATGACCTGGCTGGTGGTGCGGTCTGGGCTAGCGTGCTGCCGTCTCCTGTGGTTACTCCAGAGCTAATGGTGATTGCTGGGCCAAATGAATGTGGTCGGAGATATATAGGTGTGTTTCCAGCCTGCGCCGTGACCCGTGCACAGTGTGCTAGGACTGCTTCAGACCTTGTTAGTGGAGAGCAAAAGGAGACAAAAGTGGTGATTCCTCTACCTGATCTTCCCCCATCTGTCCCTCGGGCGGAGTGGGTTAAAAGTCAGCAGGTTGATCCGTCTCTGTCTGGTTTGTTGACCAGTGTTTTGCCTGAGAGTGAGTTTGGAAGTGTGGCTCTTGGCTATTTTCTCCAGGATGGGTTGCTTGTGAGGAAATGCGTGCCTTGTGAAAGTGACTTTGTTGGTGAGCCAGTGTTTCAAATTGTTGTGCCTGAAAAATTCCGTGTCACCGTATTAAAGATTGCACATGACGAGTCAGGTCATTTGGGTGTGAGGAAAACTTATGACCGAGTCTTGCGATACTTTTTTTGGCCGAAGTTAAAGCGTGATGTCTCCAATTACATAAAATCGTGTCTTACTTGTACTTTATGTCACCTTAAGCATCCATGATTTCATAATTTCATAATACTGTTCAACTCATAATTTTATGTTCTTCACCATAATTTCATGACGAATCACAGCCTTCAGTTTCATTTTAAAACTCGATATTCCAGCAGTTGTGATCAAGTGTATGGAAAGCCTATTCCAGTGTGCTACAGCTCTATATATTACAGACTTCTTGAGTGCATTGGTTCGAGGTAAAGGCAGTGTGAAGTTGTTAGCAGAGGCCTGTCTAGTGCTGTAACCATGTTTTACATTTGTTGGTTGAAGTTGCAAGAACATAAAAACAGGTTTATGGGTGTAGTGTATTTTCCTATAAGCCTTCTATAGTATTTCATTGATCTCTTCTGAGATTATGGTTGAACATGAAGTGCATATTTGTAAGAACTTTCAGTAATCTCTCTCCCTAAATGAAAAATAAACATCCTAAATGAAGACTAAACATTCTATAGTATTTACGATCTCTCTTGGGAGGACAGGGTGCAGGTCTGAGGAACTGTATACCTTTCTCTCTCTGAGATATAGGGTTTGTGAGATGACCTTTGGCCATCTCTCTCTTGGCAAAGAAACAGATGTGGTAAAGTAAACTATGGAAGACAATGACGGAAGTTGGTTCCTTAAAAGGACGGTTTTCAGAATGTTTATTCATGTTTTTCCTGTGAGTATAAGACCTAGTCCGGGAGAAGAGGGGTAGAACAATTTGGGAACAATTTGGACAACAATGTAGAATTCGGCATGGAGATTCGGAAGGGACCCGATCAGGGGATGCATCCCAAACTCACTTGTTTCTTTGAATAAAGTCCTAATTATTCAAGTCAAGATGAGTTGCGACCCTTTTCTTTTCAAGTATCCACAGACCGACTTCGGCAGCCATGGAAAAGATAGGACATGGGAAATATAAGTCTTTCTCAAGTACATGATTAGGCTATAAGCCAGTCTCTCCTCCACCAGCATCCATGAGAGCCGTGCATAACCATAACACTGTCTGTGATAGAGCATCTCAGAGCCAGACGTGCTGCTCTATTTTGAATAAGCTGAAGTTTAGAAAGATCTTTCTTTGAAGCACTGGACCAAACTGTTGTGCAGTTTCCTGCTCCAGCTACAAAAAAGGAGTTGATGCGTTTCCTGGGTTTGGTCGGCTATTACAGGAGTTTTTGTAAAAACTCTTTGTCAAAGTGCGTTCGAGAATGTAAAATCTCTCCTGTGCTCGGCTCCAGTCCTGGCGGCACCGTGTTTGAATGAGCCATTTAAGATCCAGACAGATGCCAGTCAAGTGGGCGCAGGGGCAGTGTTGTTGCAGAAGGAGGGGGGAACTGATAAACCCATGTGTTACTTCTCGAAAAAGTTCAATTCATACCAAGTGAACTATTCAACTATTCAACAAGTGGCCCTAATTTGGGCGCTGCAGCATTTTGAAGTTTATGTCGGTACGGGGGGGAAACCAGTAGTTGTGTATACCGATCATAACCCATTGACCTTTTTGAGTTTAGTTTTAGTTTAGTTTATTTGCACATTTTAAATATAAAACATAAGAAAAATAAGAAAGTTAAACATTGTGCTGGAGAGGTTGGAAGCCAAGAGAGGCTTATAAAGATACCTCCCCAATATAAACAACAATGGTCATCTTTGCAGTATCAAAATTAAATATTGATACAAAAATTATTAAAAATAAGACAAGAAATAAACAATTTACACACAAAAAAATATATAATTACAAATGCAAATGCATAACAGAAACCAAACAGTGTTACAAATCTTTGCCAATTAAAAATCTTCTCAGGTGTTTTTTAAACAATGATGATACTGATTGTAGTGATGTGGGTAGATTTTTCCAAAGAGACGGACCTCTGTATTTTAATATGTATAGATTAAGGGAAGTCCGACAATATGGAAGATAAAAGTCCTTTGAATGTCTTGTATGATACGAGTGAATGTTTGAGGAAAACTTTACAAAATTCTGGAAAGAAAATGGCAGGCAGGGCTGGACTGGCCATCTGGCATACCGGGCAATGCCCGGTGGGCCGATGTACATCTTTGGGCCGGCCCAGGACTGTCATAATTTTAAAAAAAAAATTTTAAAAAAGTATCAGTTTTTAATCGACCGCAACGGTATCTGAGACACGAAACGTGGCCCATTGGTTGATTTTCTTGAGGGACATTGGGCTAGTCCAATGAAATCTCTCAGCTCTCGTTGGCCCGCCCCTCCCCTCCCTCCTGATCATTTGTCCTGACTGGAGGTGGAGGGAGTGTGGTGGCTGTAGTCGAGATGGACGGAAAAAAACAAAACGGAAGGGGGGAGCAGAAAAGCTCAGGGAAAAAAAAATAAAAATATTGAAAGAGGACGCAGCAAAATGTGCTAAAATAACTGACATGTTTGCTGCCACCACAAGCTCGGCGGTTGTCGCCGGGTCGAGTGCAGCAGTCCCGGACCCGGTGGTGAGTGCACAGGTGGTGGTTGTCAGAGAGGTAGCGGAGGAGGAGAAGGAGGGAGAGGAGGAGAAGGAGGGAGAGGATGATGATGACGAGAGAGACGTGACCCAGCAGCAGCAGGGACAGATTGAGGTCAGAGCATCTACTGAAATGTTAGGAGAATCAACGTGGCATCAACAATGAAAATGTTATTAGATGTGTACACTAAATAGTATCTGGGGAAATTGTAGGCTTATGTGCAAATGCTCAACCTAGGAAATTATTATAGGCTACATTACTAATTTTATTTAGTCAGACTTAAAACATACATAATAATAGCAGCCTATAGGGTTTATGTATACACACACACACACACACACACGCACACACACATGTAGGCTAAGAAATTATTACAGGACTCGTTTTATTAAGTCAGACTTAAAACATGCATAATAATAGCAGCTTATAGGGTTTTGTGCACAACCTTGTTCTACCTTGTGTGTGTGTGTGAGTGTGTGTGTGTGTGTGTGTGTGTGTGTGTGTTTATGTATTAACTGCCTTTATAGCCTTTGTTGTCAAATAATGCTTTGAGTAGATTTGGTGTCCAACTTACAGTGTTATTTATTTTAGCTTGCCATAAAGTTATAGTTTGCAGGTGTTGCAGCTTACAGTTATTATTATCACATAATATTAGTGAAACATTGCTTTGCTGAAATGGATGATTAATCATTGGTAAACAGAGAAGAGTGACACTAACATCCCTGCCTCTCTCTCTTTCTCTGTGTTTAGTCAAGCTATGCTGTTGAAATGGGAGGGGAGGAGTCAGATCAGACAGTTGTAGACTATTTTAGTCGCCCTTGTTCCACACAGAGGAATGCATTTTTTAAGTTTCATCCTCAACAGAATTCCACAAACCCTGTCGTCCAGTGGCTCTTCGTTAGAATGGACAGCATGGCATGGAAATGGCTGACTTATTGTGGTCAATGTTATGCTTTATTTTGTTTTGTTTGCCTTGCTTTTAGCAAGCCCAGTGATCTAAGTGCTTTCATTAGAGGCATGACAGACTGGAGGCATGTGCACCAAAGAGTAGAGGAGCATGAGAGAGGCATGGCACATAGACAGTGTGCTGAGGCATATTTTTTAAACTGCTCCAGTGCAAGCATTGGTCACCTCCTTGAGGGAAGACAGCTGACAGGACACCATGAGCAGGTTAAGAAGAGACGTCAGGTGTTGGAATGTGTAGTGGAGGTTGTCAAAGTCATAGGAAAGAGAGGCTTGAGCTACAGGCACGAGCATAATGAAGCTGCGTACACCTTGGACATCGACAGTCTCGACCATGGCAATTTCTTAGAGCTAATTATATTGTTGGGGAAATATGATGTGTGCTTAAAAGAGCACCTCAGCAGTGTAATTGAAAAAAACAAGCAGAGCCATGCTTCAGGCACACAAGGCAGAGGTTCGCTGTTAACCCTCCTGTCAAAGACAACTGTAAATGCTGTAATTGATGCTATCAAGCATTTAATTGAAGAGAACATCTCTGCAGAAATTAAGAAAGCAGGATTTTTTTCCATGCAGCTTGACACAACGCAAGACATTACTGGAAAAGATCAGTGTTCAGTGATTTTGAGATACGTCACTGATGCAGTACATGAAAGGCTGGTTGCAGTTGTACCATGCAGCACAACTACCAGACAGTCGTTTGTGACTCTGTTAACTGAAGTCCTTGAGCATCTGAAATTGGACATAGGCCTGTGCATCGGCAACTCCACAGATGAAGCCTCTAATATGCAGGGTCAGTACAGAGGTTTCTCTGCATTAATGGCATCCAAAAACCCCACCCATCAGCATGTGTGGTGCTATGCACATGTCCTGAACCTCGTGTTGTCCGATACCACCCATTGTGTCATTGAAAGTGGATCACTTTTTGACCTGCTGAACGACATTGCTGTTTTCATCAGGGAATCATACACAAGAATGAATGTGTGGGAGACCGAGAGCCAGGGCAAGAGGCACAAACGCATTTCACCGATTGGAGAGACGAGATGGTGGGCCAAACATGATGCCTTGAGGAAGGTTTTCGAAAACTATGGCAGACCTGATGGCAGCCTTTTTGTTGAAGTGGTGTCCACACTCTCTGCCATAATGAATCTGAAGACACTTGCATCAAGTGCACGAAACAAAGCCAGAGGATACCGAGACGGTTTACTCCGATATGAAACTGTACTAACAGTTCAGTTATTCCTCCGCATTGTTGAGCTCACCTTACTGCTATCAAAATACCTACAGACCGAAGGACTGGACATCCTCTCAACACATAGAATGGTCACCACAACACAAGAATCACTGAAAAAGATAGCAAGAGATTTCTCTGCTGTCAAAGATGCAGCTGACTGTTTTGTCCATTGGGCAAATGAAAAGTTAGAGGAGCAGGAAGAACTAGATTTGGAAGTGGAGGCTGCACTGCCTCAGAAAAGGGTGAGGAGGAAGAAAGTCTTGCCAGGAGAGATGGCCCAGGATGAAAGCCTCAGTAATTCAGAAAAGGCCTATGAGGTCAATGTTCACCACCAGATTCTTGATACAGCCGCCGAGGCCCTTCACAAAAGATTCCTCACCCATGGCACGCTGTACTCGGATTTATCCCTCCTACATCCTAAAAACTTCCACCTCATCCACACCAGTGCTCTCCCCGAATCTGCACTTGCAGAACTCAGCAAATGCCTAGTTGTGTATGACAGCAGGGCAACTGTTGCCAATCTACAAATTGAACTGAAAAACTTGGCACAGCAATGGGACAGGCTGGTACAATCACCCTTGGATGACTACTCAACTAGAGCAGTTGAAGAGATCAGATCAGATGATCAAAAAGAGGTGGACATAACAAGCAAAACCTGTGTGTCTTGCAAAGCGTGCCCTGTGTGCTGCTACAAAATCCTTCTCAGATTTAACATGCTGACTCACGCATACCCCCTACTTGGGTTGGCATACAAGTTTTTGCTGACCCTGTCAATAACTCAGGTAGCCTGTGAGCGGTCATTTTCAACCCTCCGCTACATCAAAAACAGACTGAGGAGTTGCCTGTCTGCCAGCAAACTGGAAGCCTTCATGTTGATGGCCACAGAAAAGGATGTCCTCGTGTCCCTTGATACTGACACAGTCATTGATAGAGTTGCAGACAGCAGTGAATTACTGAAGAGACTGCTTTTGTAAGGTGAGATTTATGATAAATAAATACATTTGTGTTAAATTTGTGGATTTAATTACACTTTTTGACAGAGAGTAATGTGTTTATTGCTTTGCTCTCTGCTCGCTCCTCTCCTCCTCTCTCAGAATGCCCTTGCTGCTTTCAGTTGCTCCAGTTCATAATCTTCCAATTTCATTGCCTTGTATTCGTTCTTGAGGATTATCGGAGGGCCAACATTTTCTTAACCAGTATGTATATCAGACTGTTGTCCAGCTATTTCTTTATTTTAGTCATTAGTCCTGTTATAATGCAATTGGTGTGTATGACTCACTTTTTTGTCTGTCCAACTCTTTCTCTTTGAGGCTGCCCTGTCTCCCTGAGATGTTCCAGGGATGTGGAGTTCACATTTGTTATTTTTATTTCATTGTGAGTTTACTAAATATCTTTTATTTTAATTCTAAAAGAGAGTATCAGATCAATCTAGCATATCTGACCTCACCTCTGCTTTCTGTCTCCCTCAGAACCAAGGTCCATGCAGCCTTTTGTCTCTCAGCATATGTAAGTTAAAATAAGCTATTATCTCTTTGTTCAACTAAAGATTATATACCTTAACTGATCCCTGCTCTCTTTCTTTCCTTTGTCTGCCTGTCTCTACATCTCTCTCTCTCTCTTTCTTATTGTAGGCCTAATTGTCTTATTTGTGTAACCTGTATGTTTAATTAAACACTGAAAAGACACCTCTAGGAGTGTTTCTTTGACAACCACTTTCACTTCAAGATGGGAATTGTGGCACTGTGGCCATCTCCCCCAAGAAGAAGGTCTCTGTGAGTAGTGAAAGAGCGTATCAATTTTTTTTTAACATGGTTACTCTCTTCCATGTAGGCTACTGCACTTTATTTTAATTTTTGAAATTTCACAATGTGCACATACATCCTCTGGTATGGCGTGTGCTTACACATATTGTGTAAATCACCATGGTGGTCCGCCAGGGATCAAAAATGCCAGGGCCATTTTTTGGTCCCAGTCCAGCCCTGATGGCAGGTCATGAGTTAAATGTACATATTTATACATAAACACACACATTTGATATATATTCACATTGAAAATTGATAACAGTTTGAAATTTTTAAAAAGAGGAGTAGAAGAATCAGTTCTTTTCTCAAAAATTTCTTTTGGATGAGTAAAACCTTGTTAAGAAAAGTAGGACACGTAGCAGCCCACACAGTGTTACAATACATAATATAAGGATAAATTAAACTGTAATAAAAAGTTAAGACACAGGAATGGTTTATCAATGAACGAACTCTACTTAGAATACCAATTGACTTCATAGTCTTTTTACAGACAAAACAATATGGTATTTCCATGTTAATTTTTCATCTACTATGACTCCTAGGAATTTAATGTGAGGAACCTGAGTTATTTCAATATTGTCTATAAATATTTTGGCTTTTTCTTTTGTATACTTTGTTTTTATTACAAAATATCATAAAATTAGATTTAATTATATTGAGAGAGAGTTTGTTTATCTGGAACCATCTGGAAAGTGATGACAGCTCTTCATTTGCTTCACGAATCAGTGTGTCAAAATTTTCATGTGAAGCAACAAGACGTGTTGTCAGCAAATACAAGAGGCAGTACATTATGGCAGACCCTAGGAAGATCATTCATATAAATCAAAAACAGGAGAGGTCCAAGGATGGAACCCTGAGGTACTCCACAAAGTAGCTTAGCTCTATTTGAATTATAACTATTAACCGAAACATATTGTTCCCATTTAAATAATTGATTAACCATTTGAGAGCAACATCATGAAACCCATATTTATGTAATTTTCCAATAAGGATGTTAAAATCAACAGTGTCAAAGGCTTTTGACAAGTCTAAGAAAATGCCAAGAGATATTTTTTTATTATCTAAAGCTGTAGAGATTTTATGAACAAGCTGCAAAAGAGCCATTTCTGTTGACATTTTTTTTTTTTTTTTCGAAAACCATATTGATGGCTGTACAATATGTTGTTGTCATCATTTCATCATCATTTTAATTCTTGAATATACTAGTTTCTCTAAAACTTTAGAAAAACAAGGTAAAACAGATATAGGACGGTAATTAGTAAATATACTGGAATCACCTGATTTGAATAACGGGATGGCTTTAGCTACTTTGAGGTCACTTGGTACAACACCTGATTTTAGGGTCAAAGTTAAAACATGGGTGAGGGGTTCAACAATACAGGAAACTACCCTTTTTACAAGACTAGACCTTATTTCATCATGTCCTGCAGCAGAATCTTTCAATGCCAGTATAATGGCATGCACTTCTTTAGAGGTGGGAGGAACAAACAAACTAATGCCAGGATAATGATCATTGATATTCACAAGGTTCGTCTACATTTTTTACATTTTTACCTAAAGAGGGACCAATATTTATAAAGAAGTCATTAAAGCCATTTATTTTGTCCAGAGTATTGCTAAACTTTCTCACACCATCAGAAAATTGAGATTGGAAAGTATTGAATGCCTTTTCCTTATTCAATAGTTCATTAATGAGGTTCTATGTGGCTTTTATATCATTACGAGACTGTTCAAATTTATCTGAAAAGTGTGGGGGGTTTTTTGCAGTTTGTAATAATTTTGTGAAATGATTCCTATATTTTTTATGAACTTCAATATTAAATGGGGTGGGGCTAAAAACACATTTTTTGTATAATTTATTTTTTTTTATAGAGGATCTTTTTAGGCCTGGCGTGATCCAGGCCTTAGATTTTTTAGAATTGTAATTCATGTTAATTTGAACAAGTGGAAAACATTTGTCAAATATAGATGAAAATATTTTCATGAATGTGAGATAAGCCAATTCTGCATCCTGATTGTTGAACACCTCCTCCCATGATGCTTCCTCCAACATGGCTGTAAATGACTCTTCATTCTTTTTAGTGAATTTACGACATTTCATCCTCATATCAGATTTTTCCTGTAGTTCAGTTTTGGTTGAAAAAAATTAAAAAAATGGAAAAGGATCAGAAATATCTGTTAACAATAACCCAGAATTGATTATATAATCAAAATAATTTGTAAATATATTATCAATCAAGGTTGCAGATGTATTTGTTATCCGAGTTGGTTTGTGGATAAGAGGATGGAGGTAAGATGCATATAGAATATTCAAAAACACTGAGAATATGAATGTTAAAGTCTCCAAGAAGAATGCACACCTTTCCCTTATTGCTTATCAACTCTACAGTATTGGACAGGACATCATTGGAAATACTAACATCAGTATCTGGTGGCTGATAAATGCATCCAGTTATAACACTTTTCCCACCAAAAATACTGGAACTTGGTATTTCTATGAAAAGTGATTCTACCTCAATTTTGTCTAAACTGCTACTAAGCTCTTTTCTCTCAATACACTAAAAAACTACTGTTAACAAAGATTGAAACTCCTCCCCCCCCTCCCTTTTATTTTTCCTACATGAATGCACCATTATAATTAGGTACTGAATAAAAAGATGCTGTATCTGTGATGATTAGGGTTAGTCAGGACCCAAAAAGCAGAACGCTCAGACTGGGTAGAGAGGGAAAACAGAATTTAATGAGCAAAAAAGGGTTTGGGGTTGGGGAGAGTGAACGTGGCTGAGGTGGAGCTGCCGATAACTCTGGTGGAGGTTGAGGTTATGAGTCTGGTGGGGAGCAAGGTGGGTTTGAGGCTGGGCGTGTGGTTGTTGAGGCACTGGAGCTGGAGGCTGGAGACTCTGGAGAAAAAGAGCACAGGTGATTGTTAGCTTTCTTGATCCAGAGAGATTTACAATGAAAAAACACTAGCACTGAACGATAGTAGTCACTGAAGACGAGCCGAATACCGCATGAAAGAGCAGACAATCTGGCAAGGAGTGGTGGAGAGGCTGGAGGCTTTATACTGGTGTAGATGAGTAATGAGAAGCAGGTGAGGGAACCGGGACTCCAGTGCCAGCAGACCACGCCCAGCCTGAAACACACAAAAAAAAAAAAAAGGCACGCCTCCACAGACCAAGAAAACGAAAGTGTCCCAAATCACCACAGTATCATCACTGAGCCATGTTTCTGATAGAGCAAGCACTGAAAATGCATGATTTAAAGTTGACAGATATTGAATTAAGTGATCATAGTTTTTTGGTAGACTGCGTATGTTAAGATGCAGAGTTGAAAAAACATTCATATAACCTCCATCTAATAAACTACTAGTGAATATATTGAACTCCTCTTCATTATGATAATTGCATGGGCCTTGGTGCCTTCTTAAATTGAGAAAGTTTATATCTGGATCAAAGCAGACATTATACATATCCTTACTATCATTTAAATCCTTTGGCTTAACTGCCAAATCTGCTAGTAAAATAGAATTTGTCTCAATTACATCATACATGACAGCAATACCTAAAACATGTTATCTGGAAATCTGTGAAAACTGTAACTGAGTGATAGAGATTTTTGAGTTCACTGCACTGCCCAAACCAGCGTCTGATGCGGTGGACTTTGTTCTTGCAAAGCCATAATTTAGAGGTCAGACACATTAAGGGCAAGGACAATATAGTGGCAGATGTTTTTTCTTGTGCCCCTGTGGGCTAAATAGTCTGAACAAAAGTTGTGAGGTTTAATATTGTGATTAAAATGTTGCAACTCCTGTCATCCTTCCCCTTGTTCCTGTCTCCCTCTTAAAATGCTTCTTTAGGTACCTGGTTGCAGGGGTGGGGCATAATTTCAATGGGGAGGGTGGTAAGGTAGTAGTTTTGTTTTTTGTTTTTTGGGGGGGTTTGCGGTGATCCCTGTTGGGACCCCATCTTAAGGGGGTGGGGGGTGGGGGGGGGGGTGGCAACCCCTCCTGTTGAGGCAGTGGCCTTCTGGGGGATTTCGGTTTGGGGGCTGGGTTTGTTGATTGGGGCACCTGGGCCCGGTGCCCTGAGATGTTAACCTACTAAAACCAGTGCCACTCTGGTTTTGTCATAGCCCAAAGAGCCAGGTTGTGACAAGCTCATTGGCACGTCGTTCATTCCCCTCAGCTTCACTCCCACCCCTCCTCTGGAAGCCAGTGATCTCTCTCATCCCAATCCATATGTCCATGATGTTGTTATTCTCAGGTTTGTGCTCCAGTTTTCTCCTGTAGTTGTCCTTGCTCTCCCTGATGCTGCGTTGAGCTCCCTTTGTACTCGTTTGAGTTCTGCTCAGTCCCCTGATCTAAAGGCCCTCTTCTTCTCGTTGAGAAGAGCCTTCATGTCGCTAGTCACTCACAGTTTGTTGTTTGGGTAGCAGCGACCTCTTTAGTGGGGATGGTGTTGTCTATGCAGAACCCAATGTACTCAGAGACACAGTCAGACAGGCCATCAATGTCCTCACCATGTGGCTCATACAGAGCATCCCAGTCTGTGGCCTCCAGCGCTCCACGCAGTGTTTCCATGGGCTCAGGAGACCATTTCCTCACTGTCCTCACTGTGACTAGGTGCTGCTGAACCACAGGCCTGTATAATGGTGAGAGCAGGACTAGGTTGTGGTCTGACCTCCCCAGTGGTGGCAGGGCAGTGGAACTGTAAGCATCCTTAACATTTCCGTACAGCAGGTCCAAAGTCTTATTTTGCCGGTGGCACATTTGACAAACTGGTAGAAGGTTGGGAGTGTGGATGAGACAGAAACATGAGTGAAGTTAGGATGTTTAGTTTGTAATCCAGCAGTCACAGTGTGGATGATGTCACGCTGCTTCCGCGTTTCCAGATGGAGGAATGTAAACAGTGACGGCGATAACACTGGTAAACTCCCTCAGCAAATAATATGGACGAAGTCCTACAGCGACAAGCTCGATGTCCAGGCTGCAGACACGCTCTTTAACAGAGACGTGTCCGGAGTTACACCACCTGTTGTTCACGAGCACGGCAAGTCCCCCTCCTTTCTTCTTGCCGTCGCGGTGGTGTCTCTGTCGGCTCGAACCGTCTGGAAGCCGGGAATGGTGACATTTGAGTCCGGTATCTGCTTATGCAGCCACGTTTCTGTGAAACACACGATACTGTACTCCCTGTACTCCCTCTGTGCCCTGGCAAGCGCTTCCAGTTCGTCCACTTTATTTGCCAATGACCTCACGTTTGCAGTTATGACTGCAGGGATGTAAGGGCTTAAACTTCCTCTTCTTCATCCTCTGTTTGAACCCCGCTCTGCAGCCTCGCCGTCTCCTCTTTAGCTCCTCCGGTATGGTGAGTCTCTCTTCGGCCAAGAGGGTCAGGTGCCTCAGGGCCATCAGCTGGTCGTGGGTATAAACAATGTTGGCGGTGTTGCAGGCATGGCTCCCAGTGATCCGAAGAGACCCAAGTGCAATTAAAAGGAGTATAAAGTGTCCAATCCGTTCAAAAGCATTTTGGCGTTGTGCGTTGCGAAGATGCACAGAACAGTGCAAAAATAAATATAAAAAACAAACAAGCGCAATAAAAACACAAAAAAACGACACCACAACAGGCTCCCGCTAGGATGGCGCCATGTTGGAAGTGGTGTGGGGAGTACCACCTGCAGCTGAACGTGGCAAAGACGAAGGAGATGGTGGTGGACTTCAGGAGGAACAAGTCCCTGCCCTCTCCTGTCAGCATTGGTGGGACAGATGTGGATTTAGTGGCTTCATACAAGTACCTGGGTGTCACATTCGATAATAAACTGAACTGGTCGACCAACACAGAGGCCATCTATAAGAAGGGCCTGAGCCAGCTTTACTTCCTGAGGAGGCTCAGGTCCTTTAATGTCTGCAACAAGATGCTGCAGATTTTCTATCAGTCTGTTGTGGCGAGCACCATCTTCTTTGCTGCGGTGTCCTGGGGTGTGGGCATCAACGCAAAGGACGCCAACAGACTGAACAAACTCATCAGAAAGGCAGAGTCTGTTGTTGGCTCTAAGGTTGTCACCCTGGAAGAGGTGGTGGAGGACAGGATGCTGGCAAAACTGCTGGCAATCATGGACAATCCCTCTCACCCCCTCCACAAAACACTGGACAAACATAGATTTTAAGTTGTTTTGGAGGGATGTACTGTTTGGGCTCTTTGACTTCAACAAAAATAAAGAAAAATCCAACGAAACATTTATTATCAACCTCATCATACTGATGGCGAAATTTCATATTCATAAATGTAAATTTACTCGTAGAAAACCATCTTTGCCTTACACAGTGAGCACAGGCAGACATCGTTTCCATTCAGTTTTCTGACAAACCAAAAAGCAATTAAAACTGTTAATATTTGTGAACAATTAAATATACTTTTGTAAGCTCTCCCCCCCCCACCCCCCCACCCCGGTGTGGAATATACATGTGAAATGCATATCTAATGATTTGTATGCTTCTTATGTTTGTGAAACAAAGTTCTAATTAAAAAAAAAAAAAAAACACTGGACAATCTAAAGAGCAGCTTCAGCATCATTCAACCCCGCTGCTCTGAGGAACAATACAGAAAATCGTTGCTTCCTACTGCAATAAGACTCTATAACTCATCTGCCTCTGTCAGAGCCACTATTACAGAAATAATTACTGAAGCTACCTGTCACCTTTTGCACTCTGTACCTCAACACTTCACTCCAAATACTGGAACATATACTTCATATCATATGTGATATTTATGCAATATTCTTGTCTTTTGCACATTCTACTTACATATTCATAGTCATAGTATATTATTTATAGTGTGTATAGCTGTATAGTCAAGTATTTATTATGCATATATTAGACATATATTACATATATATCTTATTATATCATATCTTATACATATATTTATACATGTGTACATATTATATATTGCAGTCATATATGCACACCTTGCACAGGCTTAATGACACATTTCTATGTGGATCTATATATTATTATTTCTATTATTATTATTATTATATACTGTTATTCATACACCGTTATTATTATTATTATATACTGTTATTATTATTATTATTATTATTATATACTGTTATTATATACTGATACTATTATTATATATACTGTTTTTAACAATAACACTACCATCATATCATCAGCATTATTACCATCATCTTGCCACTGCTCCTTATCTACCTATTTATCTTGTGTGTCCTTGTCCCATTCTGTGTTTTATTTTTTATTTTTTCTATTTTTTCTCAGCATTTTACTCTATTGTATTTTTATTGTATTCAAATATACCAGACTGCTATAATGACTTAATTTCCCTTCGGGGATAAATAAAGTCATCCATCCATCCATCCATCCATCCATCCATCTATCTATCTATCTATCTATCTATCTATCTATCTATCTATCTATCTATCTATCTATCTATCTATCTATCTATCTATCTATCTATCTATCTATCTATCTATCTATCTATCTATCTATCTATCTATCATTAAATCTCTTACCAGAGATTTTCAGTGCAGAGTCCTTACTACACTTGTCCTAAGATGTGACCAGAATAACCTTCTTCTCCGTAGTTCAAGGACTGATTGACTTAATCAAAAATTGATCTTTAGCTTCACTTAACAATTGAAAATTTGCTTACCCTGAATTTAGGATTTCTGTTCATTTGAGTTCGTTGGACCTTGAGGTGACAGTTTCTAGGTCCACGGAGAGGGTCCTCCTGTCTCGAATGAACTGAGGTGGAGGTGAAACAAATTTGATCAGTCTCAGATGGCCAGTCACCTTCTCCGGGTCCTGAGCGATCAGCCTGAGATCCCACTTCTGACACCAAGTCTGTTGCTGAAATTTTCTGGAAAACACCCACCAATACACAAAAATAAAGATCTTGAGTCAATCAATTGGTCCTTCAGTTCTACAAATGCGAGACAGTCTCAGAATATGTTCAGAGTGCCACACTGATTCTTATACACTTCTAGGAGTATTTCTCATTATTATTTACTTATCTAACTGTCACAGGTGGCTACACTGGAATGTCTGTCTGAATGCCCCTGTTAGGCTGACCTTGAGAGTCTGCTGAACAGCAGTACAAATTACGGCCCAGGCCGATGTTAAGACCTGTGATCCCCAATACTAGTGTATTGCTCATGGTCTCGTGAGCTAACATGCTTGGTGGGGCCATGGTGAGCACAGGTGAGCTGGCATCTCTCTGCCTCCAGTGTGAAACACAAGCAGCTCAATAAGTCGCCCGAACAAGTGGCGGACATCTCCTCTGAAAAGAGCCCTTTCTCCCACAAAAGTTAATACAGGCTAGTGTGTTAGCAAGACAAGTAAGTATCCCCACATGTCCAGTTGTAAACAAGGAAGTGAGCTGCCTGGTTGGTGCCGCCCCGCCCCTGCAAGGGGTGATAGTGGTATGGAAGGCCAAGAGGGACAGTTTTGTGTGGGTTGTGGTGAGTCCATGCCTTTAGAGGATGGTAAAAAGAGAGAGTGTGATACGTGTGTGCTGTGTTTGGGCTGTTTTCTTTCTGCACTGTTGCTAGTGGTAGAAAACGAATAGTCTCAGTGAGAGAGAGGTGCTTCTGGTAAAAAGCTCCTGGCTATGGCAGCTGCGATTTCCTGTACCAGCATATTGTTCACGGGTCATGAGCTAACGCGCTTGGTGGAGCCCCTGTTAAGCGCAGACTTTCAAGTCGGCTAACAGCAGTGCAAAACTCCAGCCTGGGCTAATATCAGCAGCCGTGATCCCTTATACCGGCGTATTGCTCACAGGTCATGAGCTAACACGCTCGGTGGAGCCCCTGTTGAACGCAGGCTTTCGAAGTCGGCTAACAGCTGAACAAAACTCAGGCCCATGCTGACGTCCATGGCTGTGATCCCTGATACCGGTGTATTGCTCACGGTTTGTAAGCTAACACACTTGGTGGGGCCCCTATTAGGCGCAGACTTTCAAAGTCAGCTATCAGCAGTACAAACCTCCAGCCCAGGTCCTTGTCAATGGCTGCCATCCCTGGTACCTGGTACACAGCACATAAATGACAGCACATAAATGTCCTGGAGTCAAGAGCCATCTTCCTTGCACTGCGACAGTTCAAGAGCCCAATGTGTCACTGTCAGGCACGACAGCATGGTGACGGCAGCCTACATCAACAGGCAGGAGGGCCTAGGTTCCCCCATCCTGTGCAAGCGGGAAAACTGCTGTAAAGGGCTCGCACCATCTTCTGCTCACTAAAGGGAGCAGAGTGGCTTCCAGAGAGTCGGTATATTGTCTACTCGTCTCTGTGAAGATTGCCAGCCCACCTCTGCGGTGGTATGCCCTGGTGCATCCATGGACCCAAGGCCTGCTCTACGCCTTCCTCCTTTCACTCTTCTCCAGATAGAAGGATATGTTTTATGGCAAACATGGTTTCACTCATCTCTGACTTCAGTTTGGGCCGAAAGGTCATCGTTCTTCACCGTTTCTCACTGTGAGTAATCTACATTTAGCTGTCATTCTCTTTCAAATGCATTGATAATCAAGTTTCTTGCTTAGAAACATTTAGAATAGGATACATTTTATGGCAAACATGGTTTCACTCATCTTTGACCTCAGTTTGTGCCAAAAGGTCATCATTCTTCACCGTTTCTCACTGTGAGTAATCTAGATTTAGCTGCCATTCTCTTTCAAATGCATTGATAATCACGTTTCTTGCTTAGAAACATTTAGATTGGGATATATTTCATGGCAAACATGGTTTCAGTCATCTCTGACCCTACTTTGTGCCGAAAGGTCATCATTCTTTCTCACTTTGTGAGTAATCTACACTGTGAATGCAAACATGGTATTAAATTACCGTTATCTCAGAAAGTTTTGCATTATCTCGCAAAGTTTGCGAGATCTCGCAAAGTCAGGCCGGCAAAATTGAAATCAAAACAATGGAGCCTTCACACCGGTGGGGAAGATTGATTGATTTTTATTTTGAGATTCGTCTCAAATACAAACTCGAAATACATATATGTCTAGTTCTAGCTAAGATATGGTCATCAGATAAGCGAGAGGCATCTGAAAAGAGTACTAAGGGCACAAGGTTCTGTGCTAGGACCACTTCTATTCAGTTTATATATGCTTCCTCTAGGGAACATTATTAGGAATCACTCCATTAATTTTCAGTGTTATGCCGATGACACCCAATTATATTTATTGATCAAGCCTGATGAAACCAATCAGTTAACTAAACTCCAAGCATGCCTTAAGGATATAAAAAGTTGGATGACCTACAATTTTCTGATGATAAATTCAGACAAAACTGAAGTTCTTGTAATTGGACCCAAGAACCTCAGAAACTCTCTTTCTAGAGACTTAGTTACTTTAGACGAGATCACCCTGGCCTCCAGCTCCACCGTAAAGAATCTTGGAGTTGTTTTTGATCAGGATTTGTCCTTTAATGTCCACATAGAACAAATTTCGAGGACTGCTTTCTTCCACTTACGTAACATCGCCAAAATCAGACGCATCGTATCTCAGGCGGATGCAGAAAAACTAGTCCATGCATTTGTTACTTCTAGGCTGGACTATTATAACTCTTTGTTATCAGGCTGGTCCAATAAGTCTCTTAGGACTTTGCAGCTAATTCAGAATGCTGCTGCACGTGTCCTGACAGGAACCAAGATCAGAGATCACATCTCTCCCATTTTGGCTTCTTTGCATTGGCTACCTGTTAAATCTAGAATAGAATTTAAAATTCTTCTCCTTACATACAAAGCTCTTCATGGTCAGGCACCATCATATCTAAAAGAACTCATAGTACCTTACTATCCCTCTAGAACACTGCGCTCTCAGAATGCTGGGTTCCTTGTGGTTCCTATAGTTTCCAAAAGTAGACTGGGAGCCAGAGCTTTCAGCTACCAAGCTCCTCTTCTGTGGAACAAACTACCATTTTGGGTTCGGGAGGCAGACACGGTCAATACTTTTAAGAGTAGACTTAAGACTTTCCTTTTTAATAGAGCTTATAGTTAGGGCTGGCTCAGGTCATCCTTTAGTTATGCTGCTATAGGGCTAGACTGAAAAATGTCCCCGTGGAGGGAGCCAAACAGGTGTACTTCCCAGGAATTGGCAGAGAAGGCTGCTCGAGAGTTAAGTCCTTGGTTAGGAGTCCATAGCTCCCGCTGTATCTTTGAAAAAAAGACCCGCGCTGAATTGACTCTTGAGCATATCTTCAGAGTAATTGAGTAGGGTTTTGATCATGGCTCTGTACGGGTGCGTAGCGCTAGACTGTGAAATTAATCTATCCCCCAGAATAACGTCGCACTGACTGAAAATTGTATTCAGAGGATAATTGATCAGACCCACATGAGTGTCATTCGCCAGGTCGGCGTTGGTAAATTTCACTTGGAGATGTAGCAAGGTATTGTTTAAATCCAGCCGATTTGAGATGTGGCTTGGCGATGGCACAGCCTATTTTCACCAGAGAAGAGACAAAATGAAACAATCTCGAGAAGATGGAGCCTATACCCCAACCGTACATGACCAGTGCTACGTAAAAACCAGGTAAAGCGCCCCCCACTTGACTTTCAAAATAGTTTATGAAGCGATGAGGATCCTCTCTCAGACGTACCCGATCCATGTTTTTTTCAGTTTATGTTTTTTATACAGGATGGGTCAGCCATGGCAGAACGGCTGGGTCACGGAGGCTGGAGGAGAAACTTAACAGCCGGGTGAAGTCTCGGGTATTGTTACCAGGCCAGATGAGGGGAAGGATGAGGCCTCTGGCTCCTGAGACAGGGGGGTCCATGTGGTAGTGACCCGTCTCTGGCTGTAGCGTCAGTTAAAATCGTCCATGTCTTTCAGTCGGGTTGAACCAGGTTGTGCTGGTACGTCTGCTGTTGTGCCCCTTTTTAAGCAATGCATGGATGAGGGGGTGTGGTTTTAGAAGGACAGAGTTTTTTTCACTGTTAGAACGTCATTCCATTTGCGGCAGCTGGTAAACAGAGATGTAATTCTTTCTCCAATTTCTTCCATCTTCTCCTTCCGCGCAGCTCCCGGCAGGTCTATCACTGTCTGGAATACGCCGCAGTCGGAATTAAAACACTCCAAGAGAAAGTGCGTAGGTCCTCTCTCTCCGATGAGAGGACCTACGGAGCGGAGGAAAGTGGCGCGTAAGAATCAGTGGCCGGAGGGACAGGATCTCGTTTGCCAAACCACGTTGAAAGCGGTTGCGGCCTCCAATCTAGGCTGTTTAGTGGCTACAGGGACTTCTTGATCCGGGAGATGCCTGACCAGGCTGGTCAAGGTATGCTGATTCGGTATCACCAGTCTCAGCACTGCCCACTCGTTGGAACTCAGCATCCCTACAGCAGACAGAGGCCCCACTGTTTCACCCTCATTCCTCTGAGACAGCCAGAGCTCACCCGTTTCGTACTTGAACACATAATCTCAATAGCCTTGCACTCCGTACGGCTCCAGAGACCATTCCTCATGCACAGAATCGCACAGGGGCGATTGCAGCCGACACTAGATAGACTACGCTCTTCTTTGGAGCGTCAGTGATCGATCTTGATTCTTGAAAGATTGTAATGGGCGTCTCACATATTAAAGGTGCAATAAGTCTCTGCTGCTGTAAATTCTGCATTTCTTCGTTGCTCGAGTCAGAAGCGTTGTCTCTCTGTCAATGCTGTTGTTGATGACGGGTTTAGATCTTTGCGCTGGCGTGATGAGTTTTTTTTTTTTCCCACCAAGATGGTTTTTGAGTCGTTCTCGGACGCACACTTGTTTGAAGGGATCGTACAAAGTGATTTCCACATCTCCCTTCTCTCATTGGTTGTTTCGCAGATTTATTTTTTCATTTTTTTTCTGCAACATTTGGTCTCTTATCTGTGTGTGTGTGTGTGTAAAACTGAAGAGAGGGGTAATAGAGAAGATACCCCATTTCCAGGACATTCTCTTGGAAACTTTACCTACATTAAGCACAATGAATAGCAGTAATAGCAATAGCATGTGTGTGTGTGTGTGTGCAAAACTGAAGAGAGGGGTAATAGAGAAGACACCCCCATTTCCAGAACATTCTCTTATAACTTTTCCCTTATCTTGTCTTGTCCTTACGAACCCCCATTGTGACCCCTCCTTCATGTGACCCATCATTAGGTCAAAGGTCAAAGTCGTAAAACTGTCAAACTCAGATTGACGAGAAGTGTGGAGTATATCTCTCTCATGTTTTACAGATCTTGTGGTATGCAATACATACTGTCTGTTTTATATCATTCTGGTACAAGTTGTTCTTAGTTTAATCTGTCCAAAGAATGGACCAGCTTTTGAACTGGGCCAGCTTTTTAAAGTTTTTTTTTTGGCAAGTCAACTCTGGGCTTTCTATTCTTGAGGTTTATGAATGGTTTGCACCTTGTGGTGAACCCTCTGTATTTACTATCTAGAAGCCTTCTCTTGATGGTAGACTTTGATAATGATATGCCACCTCCTGGAGTGTTCTGCACTTGGCTGGATGTTGTGAAGCAGAAGTTTTTCTTTACCATGTTAAGGATCCTGCAATCATCCACCACTGTTGTCTCCTGTGGACGTCCAGGTCTTTTTATCATTGCAGGGTTCTATTTTAACCTTCTTGATGTTTCCAAAAGATCCAGGATTAGTCGGAAAAATGTATGTTTTTGATTTATTGCCCCACCTCACCAGGTGCAAACAGTGTCAATATTTACAAAAACAAACAAACAAAAAAAAAATAATGAAATGAATGACACAAAATAGTCTGTATACAAGTTCAAAAAGAAAGAAAAAAATGAGTTTTTCAATAGGTTTTTCAACTTCACAATATACTCTGATACTCAATAGCTGTTAACCCCTCCCAGTAGGGCCCAGACAGCCCCTTTTATAGTTGTAGCCCACCCCACTAGGCCTAATATATTTCTAAAAAATAACATGAAGGTGAGATAATAAGCTATACAAAATACAAATCCAATGTATATTATGCACAATTAAACGCCCTGGAACCAAAAGTAAGGGACTTTATCACAGTGATGTTCCAGAAAAACAGCAAGAACTTCTCCAATTGAAATCCCAATACAATGAATTAACTACAAATAAAATAGCTTCCAATTTGTTGTGGTTAAAACAATCATATTATGACCAGGGAGAAAAAGCTGGAAAGTTGTTAGCATGGAGAATTAAGAAGATACAAACAGATATAGCTATTAGTTCCATTACAGCAGAAGATGGGAAAGAATTAGTAGATCCAGTTGAAATAAACACTGCCTTTAAAAAAGTTATGAAGATCTATAAATCGGAATATCCAGGTAGCTCACAAAAAGAAAAATAGTTTTTAGACCAGATTAGATTCCAAACCTTGCGGAGGCTAAGACTAATCTTGACAAAAATTTAAGTATTAACTATCAGATGCGTTAAAGAAAATGAGTAGTTGAAAGGCACCTAGGCCTCATGGCCTACCCATATAAATATGTAAGAAGTTCTCTGAAAAACAGTTATCACATCTTCTTGAGATATTTAATGAATCCTTCGAAAAAGGAATACTGGCCCCATGTTGAATATTTTATATGTAAAAAAAAAAACCCAAAAAACACGCAATCCTGTCTTTACATGCCGAAAAGGCTTTTGACAGGATTACATGGAAGTATGTTTTTAATGTACTGAGAAGATTTGGTTTAGGGGAAATGGATTCAGTTTTTATATACTGAACCATTAGCAGAAGTTAAAACCAATAGCCAATTTTCAAAGCCCTTTAATCTTTATAGATCTACATGACAAGGCAGTCCCATGTCTCCTCTATTGTTTTTATTTGCCATTGAACCTTTGGCCATGTCAATCTGTCAATCGTCTGAAATCACAGGTATGACTATAGGTAAGACAGAGCATTGTTTGTTTCTATTTGCAGACAGTATTGTTGTGTTTTTAACAAGTCTGGGAACCTCAATAATGCGCTTTGTCAGCTTCTGAAGGAATTTGGTCAGTTCTGTGGCTATAAAGTCAACAACAGCAAAAGTGCCTTATTATTAATGAATAGAGAAGAAATACACAATAACACATTAGAATTGCAACTGCACCTGTACCTTTCAGCACCAACTAAAATACTTACAAAGCATGCACAAAATTAATTTTTCATTTCCTAATTCAATTCATAATTCAGGCCCACTTTTTTTTTTTTTAAATGAAGCTCCTGGAAAAAGATAAGAAAAAGGATAAAGCAAAATAAAAGACTTATATAATGAAGGGACTCTAATGACTTTCCAACAATTAATGGATAAACATGTCCTTCCCAGGAAGCACTTTTTTAAGTACTTACAAATTAGAAGTTTTATATATTCCCAAATTAAAACTACCTCAGAACCTATATTATCCATTCTCGAAATATACACGGTAGACCATTTACATGCCAGAGGTCAATTGTCAAAGTTTTATGATATAATATTACTCGGCTTCAAAGAGAACTCAATTTCATATTAGCTGCACGGAAGAATGATCTTCAGACAAACATCTCTGTAGAGGACTGGGAGAAGGCAAAACCCAAACTATAAATACCAGATTTAAACTGTAAAGTATAAGTGGTTGTTCAGGAGTTATATACTCCGGTTAAATTACACCATTTTAATCTTGAGATCCCTGAAACACGTATTAAGTGCACTGAAGAAATCTCTTTCATTGTATGTTGGAATGCCGAAAACTCCAGGTATTCTGGAAAGAGGTTCTAGAGCTTTTTGTCTATCTAGTCTTCAAAGGGGGGGCTTGATGCTTCAACCACCTACAAGTTATGGCTTTTTTAGCTGCAGCTCAAATAGAGTTATTTTTGGTATATACCTCCTGCAGGATATCTCTTCCAGAAAACAGCCAGCAGCATACAGCAGCAAAATATATTTTAAAAAACAAAACAAAACACGCATCATATCATACTATATCATATCTTATGACATCTCATATCAGATATCATCAGATATCATATCTTGTGACATCTATTGCACGTCTGTCCGTCCTGGGAGAGGGATCCCTCCTCTGTGGCTCTTCCTGAGGTTTCTTCCACCTTTTTTTCCCTGTTAAAAGGGTTTTTTGTGGGCAAGTTTTTCCTCACTCGAACCGAGGGTCTAAGGACAGAGGGTGTCACTCCCTGTGCAGATTGTAAAGCCCTCTGAGGCAAAATGTGTTTTGTGAATTTGGGCTATACAAATAAAATTTGATTTGATTTGATTTGATATCAAAACAGGATCCTCTAGCAGGATTTAGTGTCTATAATACAACCTGAAACAAAAATGTACCACCCTGCAAGCCTTCAGCCCAGGAGTCCTGTCGCCAGCCTCCAGCCCTGCATGCTTTTTAACAGCTTCCTGTTCCACACTCCAGCCCCTGGCTTTCGGTCCTGATCGCTGCCTTCCAGAGTAGTTTCGCCTCAGCTTCAAGAGGGTGTTCCGCCTTGGCTACCAGCCTCCAGAGGGGTTCTGCCTTCACTGCCAGCCTCCAAAGGGATTCCACCTTTACCCGCCAGCCTTCAGAGGGGTTCCAGCTCTACCGCTGGCCTCAGTCCTGTCTTTGCCAGGCTCCAGATCAGTCTCACCCGTCTCGCTGGTCTTCTGGTTGCCCTCCGGACCTGCTCTGCCCTTCAACCTTGCCTTTTGGTCACTCTCTAGACTTGCTCCATCAGTCTTCCTTGTCCTCAGGTTGTCTGCCTGAGGTCTTGTGCTCTGCCCCCATTTTGTGTTTTGTTCCCTAGTTCTGTGTTCTTTTTGCCAGTACTTTGATGACTATGTTCCTGTTTCTAGTGTTCTGGATTTTTGTTTGTATGAACTTTTTGGGGTTTTTTTTAATGCTGGACCTTATTGGTGGCTGGTGTTTTGTAATTTTCAGTTTGCCAACCTGTTCCGTAAGTCATTAAAGTTACCTTTTGGTTTAACTTCATGTCTGCATTTGGGTCCACTTCTTCAACTCAATCGTGACTGTGGAGGGGGCCTGGATCACTCAGGAGAGAGAGGTGTGGGGATGGCTTAGGAGAGCAGTGCCAGCCAAGAGTGCATGCAAAGCATTGTTTATCTGTATTATATTGTGTGTTTGACATAAGGGTTAAAAACATTGTGTTAAGGCCACTTGACGCACCCTTATGATTTTGGGTACTGGCTGGCTGGGGTTTGATAGATTAGTGCGGCAATGTGTGGGGGTGTGTTCAAGTCCAATAGCGGCATGGGATATGTGCACTGTGGTCAATGGTGACACAAGGTTGGGGATCCCAAAAGAGATCCTAACTGACCAAAGTACCTAATTCATGTCACATTCACTAAGGGAACTGTACGGATTATTGGACAATTAAGTCAATTCAAAATAGCTTGTGCCACCTTGAGACTGATAGTCTTGTTGAACATCTGAACAAAAGCTTGAAGTCCAACTGGGATAGGTGGCTAGATCCTCTGTTGATTGCAGTGTGTAAGGTACCTCAGGCCTCTACAGGATTTTCTCCCTTTGAACTGCTTTTTGACTGGAAACCGCGCAGGGTTCTGAACCTGGTTAAAGAAATCTGGGAGGATGGTCCAAGCCCAAGTGAAAATGAAGTTCAGTAGACTTGAGAGCAAAACTCCACACAATGGGCAGTTATTGCAGGATAATTTGCTCCTGCTCCAGTCAATAGCACCTGTACAATAGATGATCTAGGTAGAGACAGTTTTCACCAAGGGATAAAGATAAAGATAGAGATAAAGTGGCAAGGACCATATGTGGTCACACGACGAGTTGACCATGAGATTGTGTGTCCTGACAGGGGGAGGTGTAACACAGATTTATCACCTCAACATCCTTATAGCTTGGAGAGAGGAACCAAGCAACTATGGTGGAAGAGAGAAATTAGTTTGGGGGAGAAGTACACACACACCATATTGTTATGTTATTGTTATCCACAGTAACAGCTGGGTGGAGCATGCACAGCGGTTGGCTATCTTGCTCATGTCACCCAAAGAAGTGTGCAGTTGGATGGTGGGAGGTATGGTATCTGGGTACTACTTGGGTGGTGGGCAGGTGCATCTTCAGGTAGATTGCAGCCTGCCTGAGGCCAAAAAACAAAAAAGAGGTGAGGGTTTTTTGGGGGCTAGCAGGCAATTATCCAGCAGACGGCAGCAGCATTGGGTGGCGCTTGAAAGGGTAAAGCATACCTCTATGGGGAGCCTTCTCTCCACATGCCTAACTTTTCTCTGCCTTGATTCTCGTAGACTGATGCATTGAACAGAGGGCTGGTGGCTGTTCTGTTCCAGCAGGTACGAGAAGTTGACTGACTGGTGCTTTACATCAACTGGAAGTTATCTGAATGTATGTATTTATCCTGCTTGCTGCAGCAACCCAGGTTTGACTCTGGCCTGCTGCCATTTAATGCATGTTATACCCTATTTCGCCACTTTCCTCTCTATCTTTGGCTCTGCATTTTGAATGAAGGCATGAATGCCCCAAAAACATTTTAAAAATTGTCCTCTTTGTTTATCATGTCAAGAGAACTGGACAGGCTGTCTTTAAAATCTTTAGAGGGTGATCAATCACAAAAACAATCTTTCTACTAAAGACAACACAGAGAGCTGTACAAAACCAGCTTCCACATAAGCCCTAGCTGATATCATGGAGAGATTATCCATCATTTCAAATTTATTGTCACCAAGAATAAAAAAAAAAAAATACTCCCTATTACTACCTTCAGATCTATTCTCCCTTATAGAGTAAACCCAATTGTATTGATTTGGAGTCCTCTGGAAGCCATATTTCTGATAAAGTAAAAACTGAAAAAAATGAGTCTGAGTAAAGACAAATAATGAATGAATTCATCATGGTTGCTAGGAAGACTTCTTCTATTCAGATGAAAAGCAGAGAATACATTAGAAGGCAGGTAACACTTTATAATGAGTACACACTATTAAGCATTAATATATACTGAATACATCATTCATAATGCATGAGTACTCATTAGTATGTAGTTTATAAACACAGTTGCAAATGTTTTGATAAGCACAGTAGTTATGGATTAGTAAACCGAATTCATCATTTATAAAGCATGTTTCTGATGTAAATACTCATTAGTATATGGTTTATAATCATAGTTATAAATGTTTTACTCTTCTGTACTAATGGTTAGTGAGTGTGTTAGTAGATGTTTTATAAAAACTCACAAATTCCATTTCCAATGGATGACCTATAAACAGTTATTAATGCAGGAATTCATGAATTCAGGCATTTACAAAGCACGTACTACTCGTTAATTAAGTATTTTGTGTGAGTTCATCTAAAGTGGCCACTATCTATGCCTTTGTAATGCATTTGTAAATGCAGCAGTTTTTTGAATTTATTTTGAAATACGTGCTTATATTTTGAAACGAGTAAAAACAGGAAGTAGCGCCGGTTAGCCTCGTGAGCTTCACACAGAGACCGAGGAGCACCTGTAGCGGTGATGTTACCTGCTAGTTTGTTTTTCTTCTTTATTACTCCATGCTTCATGGTGTTTGCTACAACTGTGTGAATGTGATGTTATGAGAAGTGTAAGTTGAAGAATCGTATTTTTGACCGTGAAGATTGCCTCTGGGGAATGACTCTGCCGTTGGTTGAGAAGCAGGCTAAAGTGGCCAGTATTACTCTGAGTATTATTTATTGGTACCAGCTACAATGCTAAGCAATGCTATTTCTGTAATGATTACAATAACTAATGTTGTCTTTTATTTTGTCTACTTGAACATTTAGTTCTACGGTGTTGATGTGGTGTTAATAAACATCTGTGAAAGGAACCGGAGTCTCGCATCCAATCAATGGGCGGCATAGTAGAACACTTCTGCATCGGTAAAGACTCCGAGCAGCCACATGCGGTGAAGGAGAGGCCACCACGTGAACTGTTCGTGTGAATCAAGGGGCAAGCGGACAAGGCTACACAAGCAAGCACGTCGAAGCGAGTGTCTTGAAAGTACCGCAAGTACTTGTTAGCTGCCATTAAGTTTCTGTCACACAGACATTTCATTTGTGCTTTTTTTTTTCCTTAAAGACGCAGTGGACATTTTCCTGCAATTGACTTTCTAGTAAGAATCAAAGAAACTAAGTACATAAGTAAATTGATCATTCTCCCAGTTGAGTCTAAGAGGTTTAAGTAATATCAAAATATTTTTCATACAAGTGAGTTCTTCATATTTAGACTGTGCCAAGAGTATTTGCACTTTGTTAATTGCTGTTTATTACTCATTTATTGAAGTGTGTTGTTATGATACTGTAGTGTTTAAAGTGCATTATGCAAAGGTTAAGATAAGGTAATCAAAGAGATTATATTTACATTTTTATTTCATATTTGCACACTTTAGAGAACAGAACACATTTTATTCAGATTTCAACACATTTAACACTCTGCACATTTAATATGTCACACACAAAAGAAAATACTTTTCTGCCAACTGAAGAGGTCACTCAAGGAGACCTTCAAGAAGATAGTGACGCAGAGCAGACTACCACAGCAAGCTGACGCTGATGAGCAAGTTGAAGACACACAATCTCAGGTTGGTGATGATGACACACACAACTGCCTCCAGGAATCAGGAAAACTGGACGCACACGAAAGCTCACTGAAAAAGGAAAAGCTTTGTTAGATGACAAATTAAAGAATCTAAATGTGAGTTTTGTAAAGATGTACAGAAGATGGAAGTATCACATCAATGGCTTAAAAAGGTCCATTAAGAATAATGATGCTGATGATCTGATTGATGAAATTGCAAATGCAATCAACACCATCCAAGTTGACACTGACAATACTTACCTCGAAATAAGAGCCATTTCAAGTCCTGAGCCTGACATTCGGAGAATGAATGATACATGTCAAGCATTCACTAGGATTGCAAATATAAAGGTTCAACACTTTCGCAGTGGTGATGATTCAGAAGACATATCTTGGCCTGATGCTAAGTCAGTGTTTGACACCACAGTGTCTAGTGTCTCCTCAGCTCAAACTGCTAAGTCAAAGGCTTCATCCAGAGCATCCAGACACTCCATCCTGTCCCTGAATGCAAAACAAGCGGCAGCTGAAGTTGTAGCTACGCAAGAGGTGATAAAGATAACAAATGCACAACATCAACAAAAGGAAGAAATTCAAAGACTTGGGGTGGAGGAACAAATCTTAAAGGCCGAAAGAGAAGCTAAAGAAAGGGAAATGGAAGCAGACAGTGCTAGAAAAAGAGCTCAGTTCATAGCAGAAAGTGCTGATAGAAAAATGAAGCTGGAAGGGAAAAGAAGAGAAGTAGAATGGCTAGAAGAACTTAAAGGGCATGTTGCAGCACAAGCAAGGCTGCAAGTTTATTCAGAATCTCTCCACCCACCACTTACACTTAACCCTTTAATTGATCAATGTTTTCCCTCCCATCAAGCACCAGTTTCCCAAGCTCTTCCTGCTCAACAAGACAAGCCCAGTCAAGTACATCGCCCACATGAGGTCACAGCCCCCCAAAACCCCTGTCCATATCCCTCCATGTACACATCACATTTGGTTCCACAGCCAGCCACATTTACTCAAGTCCCTGTAAGTCAAGTCATCACCCAAACTGCACTTCCATTCATGCAACAAGCCCTCTTCTTTCTACGCAAGTATGTTGGTGGCTCAGCCAAGAGAGCTATTGAAGGCCATTTCCTTGTAGGAACAGAAACAGCTTATCGTGCTGCCTGGGACATACTTGAAGACAGATTTGGTAATCCATTCATAGTTGCCAAGTCATACCGTGACAAGATACATACATGGCATAAAATTGGCCCCAAAGACAGCGAAAATCTTTGTGAGTTTGTTGATTTCCTGAGCAGTGTGGAATCAGCTATGCCTTATGTTCAAGGTCTACAAACTCTCAACGACTGTGTGGAAAACCAAAAGATTACTGTCAAGCTCCCAGATTGGTTGAGCTCACACTGGAATAGAGAAGCCACGATTTATCAAGATGAACACAAAATGTTCCCTGACTTCAGACACTTGAGAGAGATTGAGAGACACGTGAGATTTCTCAACGTGGAGGCTCGAATTGCATGCAACCCTATTACATCATTATATGCAGTGAAGCCAACTGACCAAGAAAGATTAAAGCCAACAGAACAAGAACAGTTTAAGTATCAAAGAAATAAAAACTTATGTGCTAAGACTTTCAACACTAACACAAGTGAGAAGACAAACATCACATGCATTTTTGTGTTTTGGCTGCCTCAAGATCGGCCATAACTCCAAATCTTGTACATCCAGGAGTGTGTGTGACTTATGTGGAAAACGCCACCCCACTTGCCTACATCAAGATCATGGGAAGAAAGACCAAGAACAAGGGGTAAGAAACAAACAAGAAAGGTCAAATGAAAACAAAGGAGACAAGAACCAAATGTCTGAACCCATAGAAACACAGCAAGCTACCTCTAACCGAGTTGTTCAAGAGAAGAGCAGCACTCATACTTCATCTATTGTTCCAGTCTATGTCTCCTCGACAGCTGAACCAGACAATGAAGTTCTAGTGTATGGGTCAGTGACAAATAAGAGTTTGCATTATGAGCAATTCAAAAATGTTTTAATAAATTGTTTTAAAAGTTTGCATCAGGTTTGCAAAAATGTATATTTTGTATTTCTGTTGGTTTCATGTAATTTCAGATAGCTTTTGAACTATTTTTTACAAAAGGAAAGACTGATTGCCCCTGAAAATGTCAAGTGGTGTAACCACAACAAAAGGAGAAATATTAAGTATTTATTTCCACCTAGTGTGTATGCAAGTGCACTTATAAAAACAGTTACTTGATTTTAATATATCATTTGAAAATAGATTTTATTAGGATTATTTTAAAACAAAATTTTATGCGTTTTTGCAATATAGAGCAGGACAAATGCTGAAAACAAATAACATTTGACAAATTATGTATAAACTGTTAAAACATATGTCAGTACATTGCAATAGAGGATTACATCTTATTCCCCATGAATTTTCCTGTAAATTATAGTATTTTTCATCTGAAAATCAAGCATGACGGTCAACAAGGTCCATTGAACTTGTGTTTTTTTATTATTTTCAATGAAGAAAATACATCAACAACAAGAATTGGGTGTTTTCTTTTGTTAATTAATTTAAGAATTAGTTTAGGAAACAAACATGGCAACAAAAATCATGTGAACCTCTGTTCTTTTATGAATTCATTTAAGAAACAAACAAAAAATGCACCCTCTCTACAACTGGCTGCTCAGTCATGAACGTCCAGATGATTATGCATGGACTCAAGATTTTCAAGATGCTGAATTTTTAAATGGCCCTTGCTGCAGGATCTGCGTTGACTCGTGCTCTGTGATGAGCCACTTTTTCTTTGCTTGATAATAGCATCTATTGGGGGAGAAGAGGCTCTATTATATTGCAATAATTATGAAACAATAGAAAGTTAATAAATTTAATTTTACAGATCTAAATTTTAATCTTTGACTAACATTTATCATATTATTGAAGTCTTTTTAAAGCTGCTGTTCATTTTCAACATTGTCACTGTTCACCCACTGCTGCTACATTACGAAATTACATACATAATTACATACATATATTAAAGTTAAACATTTCAGATATATTAAAGCCATGCAAAATAATGATTTTATCCTAACTTTCCAGAGCTTTGATAATAAAGTTGTGGATAAATCGCCACTTTTTTCGTAGAAGTATAACACTTAACACTCAAAAATAGTTCCACATAGTAAGTTAGTTCACATTACATCTTTAATCAGCATCAAAAACTTCTGATATTTGACAAAATCAGCCTCTAACCAAAAGGAATGTAATGAAAGTCAAATGGTGTAATTGGTTACACCATTTGACATTTAAATTTAAATTTACATTTAACAGGCATTATGATGGACACCAATGTAAGCACGTAAGCCTTGATGTCAAGATTTCAAACACATTTTTTAAAATGAATACTTATTTTTACAGTTATTGTGAATTATAAATGGTTTCCTAAGGTCATACCATTTGACATGTAACTCTAAGCACACCTGACCATACCCTAAAAATGTCAAATTATCAAGATTTCAAAGAGAGCTACTAACCTTGGCATGTAGCAGTTAGGCTAATCAGGGGTCTTTCTTTGTGATATCATTTCCTGCCATGGGGTCTTCTTACATAAATTAACAAAATGGCTCCTCAAATGTTGGTTACACCGCCTTGACAATTTAGAAAGTTGACTTGACCGACACAATTCCCCAAATTAGTTATAATATTCAGAACAATGGTGTTCCATTTATTTTATTCATTGTTAAACAACACAAATGTAGGATTATGCCAAACTAGTTGATAATGTGTTTTATTGAGAATTTCACCTTTTTTGAACATGTTAAAGTTTTTGGTACAAAGTTTTGAAAAAATTGATCAAATTCAGAAATTTTAGACAAGGTCTTCAAAAAGAGAATGTATTCAAGTAATCTGTGAGTTTATTTAAAAATGTTAACCTTTTTAAATGTAACTAAACCATAGGAACACAAAAAAAATTGCGTCACGTCATTGACCCGTATGCTTTACTTGATAGTCAGAGCAACACAACCTTCATCCTGCAGGATGCAGCTGAAACATTGTGTGTCAAGAAAGAGCCAGTAAAACTTTAAGTGTCCACAATAACATCAAAAACAAAGGTGGTGAACAGCCACAAGGTGCAAGGACTACAGGTAAGAGGCATCAGCTCTGACACTAAAATCAAACTCCCAACAACCTACACCAGAGAATACATACCAGCAAATAGATCCCATATACCCACAAGCACAACGGCAAAGTCCTGGCCTCACCTAGAACATTTGGCAGATGAAATGTCTCCTGAGCTCAACTGTGAAGTAGGTTTGTTAATCGGCTGTAACTGTCCCCAAGCCTTACTTCCCAGAGATGTCATCAAGGGCAATGAAACCCAGCCATATGCACAAAGGTCTGTGTTGGGTTGGAGCATTATCGGCTACAGCAGCACTGATGTTGATTATGATCAGGAGGATGAAAACAGTGTCAGCCACCGTGTCATCATAAAGGAAGTTCTGCCAGCTACGAAGCCCTCTTCTGAGCTCAAGTCTGAGGTCCATTTTGTTTATCGAACTCAAGTCAAGGAAATGATCACTCCAACAGATATACTCAAGGTCTTTGAGTCAGATTTTACTGAGAAGTTCAGTGAAGAAGTTCTAATATCACAAGAAGCTATTAAGTTCTTGGCGAAGCTGAAAGAAGGCATCAAGCAAAAGCCAAATGGGCATTACGAAATGCCACTGTCTTTCAAGGAAGAGAGGCCAAGTCTGCCAAATAACAAAGTGTGTGCAGAACATCGATTCAGATGTCTGGAAAAGCGTCTCAAGAAAGATGATCAATATCACAAGGATTATGTGGCTTTTATGGAGGACATAATAGCAAGAGATGATGCTGAAAAGGTTCCAGAGTCAGAGTTAATCAATCAGACCACGTGGTATATCCCTCCCCATGGGGTTTATCACCCCCAAAATCCAGGAAAGATTCACGTGGTATTTGATTGTTCAGCTAAGTTTCAGAATACATCACTGAATGAGGATCCACTCACCGGGCCAGACCTTACAAATACCCTTGTAGGGGTCTTGTGTCGCTTCCGCAAAGGACAAGTAGCCATCATGTGTGATGTGGAGAGAATGTTCCATGAATTTCATGTTGCACCAAGGGACCAAGACTACCTCAGATTTCTGTGGTGGGAAAGAGGGAATATGGAAGCTCCACATCAGTGCTCCACATGAAGGTTCACTTGTTCGGTGCTGCATCGTCACCTGGCTGCGCAAACTTTGGGCTCAAACACCTGGCTGCAGAAGGAGAAGGCAAGTTTAGTGAAGCTACAGTGAAGTTTATACAGCGCAACTTTTATATTGACGATGGATTAACAAGTTTGGACAGTGAAGAAGAAGCTATCAAGCTTGTTAAAGAGGCAAGAGACCTCTGCAACACTGGTAATCTCCGCCTACACAAATTCATTACCAACAACAAGAAGGTTCTTGACACAATCCCAAAGCAAGAATGTGCTGAAGGTGCAGCTGACCTCGACATGGCCTTGGGAGAACACAAGATGGAACGGGCTCTGGGGGTCCAATGGTGCATTAGCTCAGATAAGTTCCAGTTCAGTAGTAAGGGTAAAAGAACATCCCTTTACCAGAAGAGGAGTACTGTCAACAGTAGCCTCAATTTTTGATCCTCTTGGATTTGTGGCACCTTTAATTTTGAAGGGTAAACTGTTCTTACAAAGGATGTGCCAAGACAAGGTAGGATGGGATGAACCACTTCCTGACAACCTCAGGCCGCGTTGGGAAGCATGGCTCCAGGATCTCCACAATCTGTCTTCGGTAGAGATACCACGGCACTACATACCATTGACATCCAAGCAAGTTCAACAGTATGAACTTCACCATTTTTCCGATGCTAGTGTTTCTGGCTATGGAATGTGTTCTTACCTCAGGGCTGTTTCGAAGTCTGGAGAAGTCCATTGTGCTCTTGTTATGGGGAAGGCAAGAGTTGCACCGATGAAAGTAACAACAATCCCAAGGCTGGAACTCTCAGCTGCGGTCGTGGCCACAAGGACAAGTGATCTGCTAAAGAGAGAAATGGAGATTGAAGATCTACAGGAATACTTTTGGACCGATTCCAAAGTTGTCCTTGGTTACATTAATAATGATGAAAAGCGATTTCATGTATTCGTAGCCAACCGGATCCAGCAGATCAAATCAAGCACAGAACCAAGTCAGTGGCAATATGTTGCCTCAGAAAATAACCCAGCTGACCATGCCTCTCGTGGACTCACCACAAAGGAGCTTGTAGAGTCCAGCTGGTTCACAGGACCTAGTTTCTTGTGGCAAAAAGACCTCCCTAACTCCCAAAGAGAGAAGAGATTAAGGTGGGAGAAATCAATGAGGACGACCCGGAAATCAAAAGAGCACAAGTTCACACAACAAAGGCAAAGGAGGAGAGGTCTCTACCAGACCGACTTCAGAAGTTTTCAGATTGGAAGAGAGCCTTGAGGGCCGTAGCAAGACTTAAGCGTCTTGCAAGGGAGGTGAAAGGTCTTAAAACTAGATCCAATGAAGCTACGACACTTGAAGAAAGAATGGATGCTGAACAATTCATAATCCAAGCAGTTCAAAAAGAAGCGTTCAGTGATGAAATCAAGTCTCTGATACAAAGGAAAAGAGGTGCAAAGGAGCAAGTCAACCAAGCTACACAAGTTGAACCCCTTCATGGATAGCCAAGATATCCTGAGGGTGGAAGTAGATTGACACAAGCAACACTCCACCCTCATGTCAAACACCCAGCTATCCTACCCAAAGGACATAATGTGTCTCGATTGTTGATAAAACACTACCATGAGAAGGTGAAGCACCAGGGTCGTGGAATGACCATCAATGAATTACGCTCCAATGGGATTTGGATCTTAGGATGGTGTAGTGAAGTGTCATCACTCATCTTCAAGTGCATTAAATGCAGAAAACTCATGAAGTGTAATCAAGAACAAAAAATGGCCGACCTTCCACCAGAGAGGATGGAAGTTACTCCTCCATTTACTTATACTGGTATGGACTGCTTCGGACCATTTTATGTTAAGGATGGAAGGAAAGAACTGAAGAGATATGGGCTCTTATTCACCTGCATGTGTTCACGTGCCATCCACATTGAGGTATTGGATGACCTTTCCACTGATGCCTCCCTGAATGCGTTGCGCTGCTTTATTGCCATAAGGGGCAATGTAAGTCAACTACAAAGTGACCAAGGCACAAACTTCGTGGGGGCACACAATGAATTCCAGGAATTAATGAAAGGAATAGAGCAAGAATGTGTGAAAGAGCTAGGGTGCAACTTTGTCATGAACCCACCTGCTTCCAGTCACATGGGCGGTGTCTGGGAGAGGCAGATTCGGACCGTGAGAAGTGTCCTCACATCCATCCTAGACCAGTCTGCTGGAAGATTAGACAGCTCTTCATTAAGAACTTTCCTGTATGAAGTGATGGCGATAGTGAATAGTCGACCATTGACCACAGAGCATCTCAATGATCCATTAGGACCAAAACCCCTAACTCCAAACCACATATTGAGAATGAAATCGTCAATCATCGCACCACCACCTGGAGAGTTTGTAAGGGAAGATATCTATCTGCAGAAAAGATGGAAGAGAGTTCAGTTCTTGTCCAATGAATTTTGGACCAGGTGGAGAAAGGAGTATTTGCTGAATCTGCAGCAGAGGAGCAAATGGACCAAGAACAGGAGAAATGCTAAAGTGAATGACATTGTCCTGTTGCAAGATGATAGCACACCAAGAAATCAGTGGAAGCTGGGGAAGGTAGTTGAAGTCTTCCAAGGAGCTGACGGAAGAGTCAGAAAACTCAAACTGTTACTTAGTGACACAACACTAGACAGTAAAGGCACATGCACAACTAAGCCAGTTTACTTAGAAAGGTCCATACACAAAACAGTACTATTGCTTAAGGCTAAATAAGTAGGTTAGCTCTTCAATGAGATTGTTTTGTTTGTTTTTGAAGGTATATTTGTGTATTTACAAAAGTGTCATAAAGTTCTGTTAACTATGTCAATTTATATTGTGAATCACACATTGGTGGGAGTGTAAATGCAGCAGTTTTTTAAATTTATTTTGAAATATGTGCTTTTATTTTGAAACGAGTAAAAACAGGAAGTAGTGCCGGTAGTAGTAGTGCCATCTGTGAAAGGAACCGGAGTCTCGCATCCAATCAATGGGCGGCATAACATTTATAGTAAATTGATGTATAGTACTTTAAATGTATTACAATAAGTGACAAGATGCTAAGAAATTTGAAGAATAAGTCTGTTAACCAGCCTGTCACAGTGCAGGTCAGTGAGGTTAGGACTGACAGCAAAGTTTCATGCTTCATAGTCATGAAAAAATGTCAGTACAGTGCAGTTAACAAACACATCAGAGTCAGGTTCTGAGTTCCATTTAATCACATTTCAAACACATTTCAAAAAAACAACTGTCACAACAATAGTTGTGCGATTCAAACACAGTGCCCTTATTGTGAAAATCCCCAGGGATCCTAACAGTTGCGGGAAAGTAGCCAAAATATCCCTTTATATCACTTATGAAATGGTTATCATTTAGGCGATTTGTTGTTTGTATTTAATTCGTTTCGCTCTTTTTAAATTGACTGGCGCTGTATGCTTCAAAACGTGGAGCTTTTACTTTGAAGGCTGGTTCCGGCTCTCATCTTCCTTTTTCAATTTTCATTGTACAAGTTGGAGAAAGGAACAAGCGGGCACTTCGGCACGCTGAATTGCATTGTACGTCTTACGTCAGTGAAATAGGAAATACTCCTTAAAATGGCATTTTTCATGGTACGATGTGAAAGCTTGATATGCTAAGAAACAAGCACCCCAAGCAACAGTTGCTATGTTAACGCTAAACGAACTCTGGCTTGTCATAAAACAACCTGTCATTTTGACATTTATCACGATTTCCCAAACTTCTTTAACTTTTCTCACCTGTGTGCTGGGTCCTGCAGGTGAGCCTGCAGCACCGTTCCCGGACGCCATCATTGCCAGTGAACACTGTGCAGCATTCACAGTGCTACGTGGAAATTTTAGTACTTAAAGTGTGGCTGTCCAAGTGCACAATCTGGCAAAATTTATCACTCCTGTACTGCAATTGGTCCTCAGTACTGTCTAAAACAGTTTCCACGTCTCACACCTCCGAAAACGTCAGAGCAAAATTCAAAAAGGCTATATTTGGATGAACTGACCACGTATTGAAGAATATTAAAACTTAATAAGGTGACATATTAACAGCCTTGGCCTTACAGTGGAAATTAAAACAGTTTTAGCCATGCAGGATATTCGTGCATGGTGTGCAAGTGGAAGTTAGTCACTGACAGCAGTTTTTTCACTGCCAATCATGTGGTGTAGCCGACTCGTTTTAGATCCTACATTCCCTGAAGGCAACGTGATAGAGGAAGGTTTCTAGCCTTTTGGTTGAGCTGTCTGTCATGATTCCACACCCCTCTCAGTTAATGCCACGCCCCCCACGCTAGATTTGGGTCAAAAGTCTGAAACCGAAAAAGAAAGATTTGAAACTGAAAAAGACAGATCTGAAACTGAAAAAGAAAGATTTGAAACTGGAAAAGAAAGATTTGAAACTGGAAAACAAAGATTTGAAACTGAAAAAGACAGATCTGAAACTGGATTTTTTTTTAAAACTGTAAAAAATAAGATCTGAATCTGAAAAGATAAAACATGCAACTGAAAGAAACATATGAAAGTGAAAAATGAAAATAAATAAGTTATTCAAAATAATTACCAGAGTTGATCATAACTGTATTTAACCTGAAAAAAAATGTGTAGACTTATTTTTATTTTGAATGCGTTGGTGTATTTTTCAAAATTCAAGCTCAAAACTTGAAATTTCAGTTTCAGATTTTATGTTTTCAAGTACAAAACTTTCGACCCTTAATCTAGCTCCATACTGGTTAGCCACACAAGCTTGCAGTTTGGCCTGCGAGGCTGCGAGTGACTGAAATTAGCCTCAAAGGCATCGAACCGTTCATTAATGCAGCGCAGGACTGACTCTGACACCTCTTTGCACAGTTCCTTACACATATCGTGAGTTTTATCTGGAGGCATGTCCGACCTGGTGGGAGAATCGCTAGCGGGGCTGCAGCTACCGATGGTACTAGCTCCAGCTCCGGTAGCTTGGCTTAGGTGGATTTGGCTTTGCTGGAGACGTTTGGCTTCGGCATTTTGGATTTTCAGTTTGTTGGAGTTCTTAGGGAGCCACAGCACTCACTGTAGATGTCTGGCCTGCCTTTGGTGTCGTGGATTTTGAGTAGGATTAAGGACAATAAGTCTGTCAAATCTGATATATGATAATCTCAACTATTTTCAAATGTTGTGACTTTTTTCTCTTTAATGCCATCTACAGCAACATTATGGTGGTTGACTGGCCCTCTAGATATTCTCTGAGATTGAAACATTGAAACTTTTGTGTCCCAATCTGTCCTGCTCTTGGACCAAGTTAACCAAACTGATTATAAAATATAATACACTGTCCGTTTGAATGATTTCTAGGCTCATAGACTTGCTTAGCTATATCATGAATTGTCCTGTTTGAAGAATTAACTATGATCCGTACACAAGTAACAATTTGTGCAGCCATGGGAATATATTCCTCAGAGGTGTTACAACCACTGGGTGGCATGGTTTGGTCATCAGGCCTACAAGACCCATGGTTGAGCAAAATGGACCCCAAAACACTCCACTCACTCCAAACTACAAGCATTGTCCATATATTAGCTGTATATAGTTGGTTAGACTCTTCTTACTTCAATGAGTAGCAGAAATTTTGAGTTCTAGGCAGGATTCCTGAGATTATTGTTGGACAGAAAACAGGCTATGGGTGCTAGTTGAATAGTCAATTTTGCCTAGGAACCTTCCTCACTGAGTGAAATGACCCGGAAGTATTTACATAGACGCCATGATAAGAGCTATTCGAATTCTCAAACTGTTAAGGAAAGGAGCTTCAGTGCTTCCTTTATTATCTCCTTTAGCATAGGATACACCAGACCATCCTTTACAAAAGGAAAGGAGGTAATGCCGTCCCACAATTCCTTGCGACAAACTTCAACGCACTGTTCAGTCATTCACAACCAGACATAAAAACAAAACACATCAGTGTATTTAAACAGTGTGATGCAGACTGCAGCAGAGAGAGTGTGTGAATATGAACATACGTGTTGATGTGATGTAAAAACTTTGATCATGAAGTGTGTTCTGTTGACTGTAGAGCTGCGTTCACACACAGAGTAAAAACTTTTTCTAACTGTGACATCCAGCATCCTGCAGATCATCATGAAGTTACTGTTGATTATTAATCATATATCTTTGTCTTTATCTATATGTTTCTATATGAGTGGACAGCAGGGTGAGCGACCATACCAGCGTAACAAACACTTCATTTGACTTCTGTGACAGGTGGACAACATTAATGTATTATTTGAATTCTGATGTTGATAATGAAGTCACATTCTGGGTTGTCCACGTTTATGTTTCCTGCATGAAACAACACTGTCAGCGCGCACAGGGAGTATCTAGTAAGTATCTCAGATGCGCATTTTATAGTCCATCTTCTGAGCTTTGTAGTTTTAGCACAGACCACATCAATAACATTCGCCGTCGCATGATAACGTAGTAAGTGTAAGTGCAGTCGGATTCTCTGAACACCACGGTCGTCTTCTCCTTACTCCTTATGAATTCCCCTTCTCATCTTTCCTTGACCTCATGACGTTTTCCATCGAGGTCAGGGAAAAGTGGTTAGGAAAGGACTTAGGAGCTAATTTTTTTGACTATTTGACCGTACCCTATGAGTTCAGAGAGAAACAGCTGCAGACATCTTAAAGACCAATCCAAGTCATCCTTATACAGTATGTATAGTTAGCTGTGGTGCTACATTCACACAAACACTTAGTAAAATAATAGCAGTTTCACCACTGAGATAAGTTACATCATAACTAGCAAATATTTAGATAGCCTATACTTGCTTGTCATTCAAATTTTATCCTTCATACTTTATCAGAGTATCATTATCTGGCAATGACCTTATTACTACTTACTTAACATATAACATACACCTTAACAGGCTTGATTTTCTTCCTTGTGCAACTGAAGGATTGGACCTTTTCATTATGAAATAAACATAACATTTAACAATCAGTCAGTGCAGACAGTGCAGATAGAAAATTGTAAAGAACGAGAGTGCAACATGTTTCTTTATTTCTGCTTCCCCGGGAGAAAATTAGCTCACTCACTAATTAGCAACACAAGGTGAGAGTGCTGACAAGTCTCTCCGTTATCATGATATGAGCAGATATGAAATGAATACACAGGTCTGTTGGCTGGTTGTGGTATAGCTTGTTTAATAATGGCATATTTTTGCATAGGGAAACATACTCATTTCCAGTAATGAATTCATCAGCATTTGCTGATAGAAATGGCTAAATATGGTTATAATGACATATTATAAAAGACATTAATATCCCCCACAGCAGATGAATAACATTAGGTCAGAAAGACTGATTTGCGGTCACTCAAACAGGAACAGACAGGCATAATTTCCTGTTCCTGTCTAAATGTAGTCTTAAAAGAACGGTTTGCATCATGCAAATAAAATTTGATTATTGACATTTTTTTGGTTAGGAAAAACTACCTAAAGCTCTTGTTAAAGCACAAACTACATCCAGTCCAAAGCAGCAGCCCTTTCTACAGTGAACGTTTCACGCTATGGTTAATGTCAGCACTCCAGCTCTCCCAAGGAGGAGCATAATAGACTTGGCATAAAAAACACAACCTGCATCCACCCCACTTTGTCTATTGTTTTCAGGTACTGGAAGACATCATCACTGATTACCAAAGATTTAGTGTTATCCCATACCTAAATTAACTATATAATGTTCTGATGTACAGTTAATGTGAAAAGGATTATGGTCTGTGTCAACTGTAGTCATGCAATAACTGACAATGATGATGATGCTCTCTCTGATGTAAGGGATATATATATCTGGAAGCAAGCAAAGCAGTCCTTTACTAGAATATCTTAAAAGTTATGAGTAAAAATCCTTAAAATATGAGACTGCATTAAAATGTTCAGAGAAAAAACTATTTCATTCATTACAGATGATCTTCAGCACATGGAGCAAACAGTGTGCAAAGCAATATACCTGCAGATACAGGAAGGAATCAATATGCCATCACCGTCACAGGAAAACTTGTAGCTAAACAAAATCTGATTTTCAATTACTAAGAAAGGTTTTCCAACTGAATCTGAAATACATAAATGGTTTTGAAGGGAAACTAAAAAGCAAACTCGCAAGTAATATAAGAAACACTAAAAAGAAACACATTAGAATTGCAAGGTTTTCAGGCCACAGTTTATAGAAAAGAGCCCTCTACATAAACATCCCCCTAGAACTTCTGCAACACTTAATTGTTAGATATCCAGTAAGTCCCTTTGTTCCTGACACAGCATTCAGCTAAAGATCTAATAAACCATCTGATAAGCTGCAATCCCCACCACCAGCAGTACTACTACTACTACTTACATTACAGTTATAACTGCTTACAGTACTAACTGTAACCCGAAAATCACAATCAAAAGCTTCTGAAAGCAATTATTTTGATATGATGCATCTCAACAGGATTCATCCAGAAATATTGTTTGGTTATTTTCGGCGAACAGTGTTAAAATAGGTCAACAGCACTCTGTGGTGGTTTGTACCACAAAATAAAGAAAAATCTAGACATCAACATCTTAGTCAACATATAGTCAACCAGTTTCAAATGCCTGACAATGTACTTTTATAGAAACTGACCATTCCTATGGTGCACATTTCCACAGAAGTAAGAAGGACTTTGGATTTATCAACCACCTATCATGGTAAAACTACAAATATATCAGTTTAGCAGCTTCAACCCAGTTAAAATCTGGAACACCGACAATTGCATAGCGCTCACTGGCTCCACATTTAGGAAACATAAAGGTGTGGTAGTAACACTAAACCATAAGGTACACATAATTCTAAGTAGTTCCAAACGTTTACGGATGAAGTAAGGAAATGCTAATATATAGTTAACTAATGGCGCTTGAATAATTCAAGGATTATAAATAAGAGATAATAAATCAGTGTGAAAAGTGTTAATGAACTAGTATGCATGGACACTTAGTTTCTGAATAACTCAAATGCTGAAATGATACTGAATCAAGGTATAAATAGTAAGTCAATATACCCAATAACTAAAACTGCAACTTTATTATGTAGTATTTATATGTCAGGTTATGTAGGGCATTATACTGAGCTGTGAGTTGTCACTCATTATTGTTTCCTAGTTAATATAATAAACTCTAATAACATCAGTCATCTTTGATGTAGTTGGTATATGTTACATATACACACACATTAGTATTCAGACCATGTGGACTGTATTTTCAATCCATCTCCAAAGCCTCAAAAAAAAAAAAAAAAGAAAAAGAAAAGGAAAGTTGCATAAGTATATTATTATATTATTGCATAAGTATAGAATGATGGGCTATAACTGACATTTCATTCTGTAACACTGATGTAAAATGACAAGACATTACCCTTAATACATTGATAATACTGCTAATGCTTCAAGCCAATTCAGGTAATACTTGTTCACTATTCATCAATTAGCATTAAGTTGCTGATTTTTTTTTTCCTGATCCGTCTTTGGTAACTTTTCACAATTCTAGTACCTTTTTGTAAAGTGGCACCGCCACATACATTATTTAGCTGCATTTGGAATGTGATAATCTTTTTCAAGAACATTAAAAGGAGGTGAAAATAGGACAAAGCTATAGTCCCTGAATATAATCCAACCTAAAATGAAGGAACATGAACCTGGAAACATTCATTTCCAAAATGCAGATATTCTGTTCTCAGCTCTTTGGGTTGTCTTATGGCTTGTCACATCAGGACCTGCACAGCCCTGTTAGGGCTAGTACTGGCCAGTATAGTTGCTGAGCCCCAACCATTGGGTAGAAGTGTGTCATAAAACCATGTAGTGTTTGAATATAACATGTACTGGAAAGCACAGCACACAAATAACTCAAATTAAACTAGCAGTAAAATGGCTTGTTAAAATCATATGTTTTGCAGCTTCCATGTTTGCTTATTTGAATAGAGCAAAAAAGTGATAAGTTATGCATTCCAATGTTATTTTAATGGAATTACTAGATATTTTGAAAACACTGAGGGGGATTATTGTTGATTCCTCAATTTGAATTATGCACAACTCCAGCAGTTGGACGAAATCACCACTTCAGTCTCCACTTTAATATATAGAGGCCTGTAAATGCTGTATGTCTTGTTGCATTTTGGTTTGGTGGTATTTTATTCACAATAATCAAATGTCTCAATTTAGTACGTTTTGTAGAATAGGATGAAGAGACATCACATCACCTTGCATAAGCTTAAATGACTGACCTGAGCCAGGCCAGCTGACACATATTCGAGCACAGCAGATTAGCCTTCCACTCAGCTGGCTGGTGTTATGTTGGGAAGGTAGTTGACTCTCTTTGTGCATTTCTTGTTGTCAAACTGGTAGTCAATGATAGAGAAAAAGCATAGAGGAGTAGAAATGAAGAGGATTCACACTTCATAACCAACCAGCTTCAAGCACAGAATTAAGCCTCTTCTGAAAGCCAAGTGTTATATATTCAAAACATCACTAAACTCTAAATGTAAAATGGTGTTAATAGATCTGCCTTAAATCCATTTTCTTGGCTAAAGGGGAAGTTTCTTGTAGACAATATGAACTAAAATTCAATGTGCACAGTAATCTTGGTCATCAGTTGGAGAAGACACAGCAACGACAAAGCAGTTTTCTATAAATATACTTGAATATTGCACGTCTTATGGTATTCTTGTGCACTTCTGACTTTAATTGTTTAATTAATCCTCTATTCTGTCCAGCCTTATCTTAATCTAAAAGCAAAATGATCTTTTTCTATCTGTAGGCCCATAGGTTCACACTTCTGGTCATGTAGTGCACCTGCTATGGTAGACCAGTACTAATAACAGACATGTCACAACCGAGTGAACCACTCCATCTGACATATCACAAAAACAGCCTTTATCCAAGTAGACTCTACATCAGTTCTGAGCATGTGGTGGATATTCTCCATCACAGAAGAAAAATGTGATTTTTAAACAGGAATGAATTTGAACTGCAATGTATTATCTGTTTAATTAGTGCAGCATGCTGCTGCCAGTGTTACTGATCTCTCTCTCGCTGTTAAGGTCTGTTCAGATCCACCACATTTTGGATCAGATCTAATTATCCTTGATCCTTGACCATTGATTAAGACCAGATCTGACTGTTATCAGGTTCATTTAAAATCATGTCTAAAATTTGGAACTCTTTGAGTGCATTTTTGTTCACCATAACTTGACTTCCAAGATTGTCTCTCCCCCACTACCATTTTCACTTGTCGTCGTCATCATCATCATCATCATCATCATCATCATCACCCTCAAACTAAACTAGCTAAACCTATTTTAACAGCACATCTACAATTTTTCCCATTTTATGGGTCCCTTACTGCAACTTGGCCAGCATTTTAGCCTAACTAAAAAACAAAACCGACAGACTGAACATCCTTTTTATAACAGATAAGTCCATGTTGTACATATTTTTATACACATTGCTGTGTTTAAAACTAGAATTCTACAATAAACATAATAATAACTCAAGAAAAAATAAACAACATAAGCCAAGATGAGTAAGAGTAGTGTTAAATGCATGCATTCATATAAAACTCAAAGTCATCTATGGCCTTGTGAAGTATCTTGTCACATGATTAGTCCAAGTCATGATACAGGCAAATGGACGGTATTTTAATGGCCCAATCATCGAGCTGCTGAGCCTTGAAGCTCAAACCTGAACATTTTTCCATCCCTGCAATAAATTCTATCAAATGCGTTTACACGTACTTAAATTCGACATTGCAACATGATGTGATCTGAGCAGTTTACATCACATGCTTTTTGTTTGTATTGTGAACAGGGCTGATCACCAGACCTTATGTGGCATTTTCAGAACAAAGGAAGACACCTCATAATCATACCAGAAAATAGCATTTCATTTACAACACACTGTCCACCTTTTGTGACCCCAGACATCTAATTTTCAACACTGAGTGGTGTATCACACATAGTAACAGTGTCTTTAAACTCAGTCCACACATACGTGTAAGCTATTTTAGTTTTAATTGCAGAGCCACTAAACAAGATCAGCTCTATGAATGCAATCAACACCTGGTTATGGCAAATGGTGTCACTCAAAAACAAAATCACACCTAAAAGGAACTGTCCAACATTTTGGGAGTTATTTGGGAAGTAATTTTCATATTTTTTACTCAGAACAACAACATACCTGTGTATACAGTTTCTTAACCTTGGAAACAATTTGACTTTGAGTTTGATTCTTGACTAATTGGACAGTTTTACTAAATGATCTCGTCTCTTATCTATGGCACCTGAATCAACTCAATCAGCTGATGAAACCTGTGAGACATTTTTGAAAGCCATAAAAGCAATGTTTAACTAAGCTAGCCCAAAGCTTGGCTTTGTCTTACTGTTGTTTTCGTGTGAATATGCATATGATCGCAAACAAGTATATTTCCCAAAATGTCAGACTGTTCCTTTCACACTTTCACACACTATTTGAATGTAGTGTATGTAGAATTTAGAAAATAAGCACTGTTTCAGCTGAAAGCTAATGAAAACTTTCATTGAGTTTACACTCAAGCTAGTTTCTCAGCTGGCAGGTATTATACTGCCAGTGTTTAACCTAAAACTGTGTACCTGCTACACTGTTTAATGTCAAGCAATCACACATGCATTTTTTAAGCTTTCTGCTGTACCATGAAAACTGTGATCACGTTCTCATAATGTATTATTGTTCTTAAACTAAAGGCAAGGCACATAATGTGTTTTATGAAATATCGTGCAAAATAGAAGTTTAACAACAGGGCTATTATTAAAATCTACAGAAACAGAAAGCCCTTCCATCAACTGCCTTCTGCTGTAGCACAGAATACAGAGGGAGGAAGGGGAGCAGTGGGAGTAGGAGGAAGAGCAGGATAGAAACAGAGGTATCATCAGTTTGAGCCATGCATTCATTAGGTCAGCACAGCGACCAGGGCAGCACCATGCAATATACATCAGCTTTAAGCCAACTTTAACTAAACTTTGCCCTACCAAAACTCAGCTCATATCAGCACCCTCAGTACAAAATTTAAACCCCTAGTAGGCACTGACTGCTTACTTTAACCCGAAACCCTGGAAAAAAATATGACACATTTGTCATAAAATGACAAATTTTAGATGCAGTCTGACTGCATTTAGAATCAATAGAAAAACACAGGTTAACTAAACTGGAGCAGCAAAATCATATGGGGGTGCTTCTGTGTGAGTTGAAAATGTTTCACATTTAGCAAATAAAAAAATTAAAAAAACTATTTGAGATAAAAAGAATAAAAACTGGACGAAAATATCAGACACCACTACAATTCCAGGTGAGTTCTAAGTCTAAGCGCACACAGCCACTCTATACACACATGGTTGATGGCTATGATGGCTGCAAGCTAGTGAGGCTGTGTAGAAGTCAAATTGTCCCTTTGACATTAAAGCTTTACTCTGCTCCACAGTCATCACACTGATTAATCCCATATGTTACCTCACCACACATTCTGAATGATTCTCCATGAACCTTGAGTGAAAAATCAAAATGTTATCTTTTACTACAGCGGGTTTTATATATATAGATATATATATCTATATATCTATATATATATATATATATATATATATATATATATATATAGTCTGCTGCTCAGACCATGGCAGCGGTCAGAAGTGTTGGATTTAAACTGTTTAAACTGTTTCTCCATGGGAAAACCTTTTTTCTTTCCAGTCAGGTGGAAGACACCTGGGAACAAGAAAATAGATTCCAAGCTACAAACCGCTGCTGTACACCATATTTTGACTTTTCCCCTACCTTTTGTGCAGGGAATGCAAGTGTCCAAATTGCAGAGTATCATCTGCAGACTGCAGAAACACTCCAGCTGTCAAATTTATGGAATAACGCAAGGCAAAAATTTGTTGCTGTTCAATCTGAGTGCACCTCAACACAGAAAAACACCAATCCACATCCCCAGGCAACAAATTTCAATAGATTAGTTTATAGCTACAAAGGAGATTAAAATATGGTATAGATTATAAAATAGTAGCCAATAGTAACCAAAATGTGTGAGGTATATAATATAGATTTATATTCAGTTTTCATCTCCAAAGAGATAATACACAAGATATGAAAAATCCCATTATTGTTGCATTTGGAGTTGGTATTCAATTTTAATACAAATATCAATGGCGATATGTTTTATAGAGTAAGAGTTTTATATCTGAGTTGTTGTTATCCTTTGAACTGATATCTCACTCTTTGTTACCCCTCAGCATTAATGTGGTTAAGGATTAATGTTCGGATTCTATTGAATGCCTACCTTGTCAAATGTTTAAAAAAGGATTCTAATGAAATTTAAAGTGCAGCACATAAGATTTTAAGCTATATCTAATTCAAAAGATTATTGAATGAATGATGCTGTGAAAAGCAAACTGCTTTGCTTCACAAAAAACGTCATAATGCAAATTTTATGTAAAGGTTGTACACAAAAAATAAATCCATGGTTTAAAAACACCAGTTTTAAATGCTTGATTTGTTGCCTGTTACCAATGGTAAATCATCAAGGTTTGAATTGAAACCAACCTTGGTACTGTCATTCTGTCTATCTCCAGCTGACCCCTACTTAAACTCCAACCCAAAACCTGTTCCTCCACAGATTGTTCAGGTTGGGTTGGGGTTGATCTGCTCAGTGCAGAACTGACCAGGACACCTTCAGGAACACCCAGATTATGTGCTCAGGTCTGTATGCACATTACCTACTGTCATAAAACTGAAAAAGAAAACAACATAGCAGTCTGCCAGATTGGTAACATATCACATCATTGCACCTTTTTCAAAAAGAAACTTTAACTCAAGCATAGTGCAATGCCTGCTATATCTCTTTCTAATCTACCTACATACAACAACACAGACACACACGTCACACCACACCATGCTACAGTTTGAAACATCGAATTCAGCATTCGGTTTACTGGTGGCTGTGCTACCACTTGATACTGGTTTTAGTGTCTTTGCCCTTTTTTAACACTGGGCTTAACTCTACGCTGGTGTCTAACTGTAGCATTGTGTGTTGTGTTAGAAGAGGCAAGAATATAGCTCTCATATTCCACTATTACTCATTGTTTTCTAATAAAAAGCAGAAGAAAACAGTCTTAAAAACATGGGCTTAGCAAAGCAAGTAAATGGTATCAGCCTGATGATTGTCAATAAAAAGACAAAGCCTCTGTCTTTTCGTGGGAAGGGAGGAAAATTCGGCGCTGTTAATTTTCTTATGATGTATCAATAACATTAAAAAGTGCAAATAAACATTTCATATTAACAACAGGATCTCTCTTTCTAGTCGGTTCAGAAAATAAAAGAGGCTTATTTGCATATATTATAAGCAGCACCTGCAGCAGAGAAGTGCATTCTGGGTGTTGAGAGGGATGAGGTCTATGTCTGTCCCAGGCAGGAGATCTTATACTAGATTTAGTATAAAGACTGAGGGTACAGGGGGTAAAGGCTGACATCCATCCCAGGGAAACAGGTGTCATCCAGGCGACAAAGTTAGATTACAGGCTTCTTAGGATCTAGTGTGCTGAAGCCTGGATCTGGTTTGCAGTTCATCTGGTCCAATATGAAATTTGCATCACTCCATTATGTCGACTTGAAAATCATAACTCACATCAGTTGCCATTTGTGAGAACCATTTGGTCTCATACAGTATAGTTCATTCTGTGGTTGCAAAATGGCTGAGTGAAAGCAGCTTCCTTCCATCCAAACTCTTCTGGGCATATACATATATATAAATACAGTATATTACACTGTATGCATGTATGTGTATATATGACCACATGTTCTACAAAGCTGAATATATTTATCCTCTGGCAATATCTTGACAACACTGCTTCCTTTCCTCCAGGAGAGTAGTGCCATGACGATCACTTTTCCTCCAGAGTTCACTCAGTTGCCCAGATACCAAGACTGGAAGAGAGACAAACACACAATTAAAATGTAAATTGTTCAGATGTATAATGTCTATTATGTCTATGTATATTATGTAAATAGCATAGCCAAAATATTTAAAACACCTCTCAATATAATGCAGTTCAGTTTAGGACTTTTGTGTGGAATGTGGAATTTGTGCTGTGGTTCGAAGTTTAGCAACTGTCTTTTCTGACTCCTCTGGAATCCATCCAGACTTCTTATCACCCAGCCAGCCATTAGCCTGTAGCTCTACAACTGGCTATTTACAGAAATACTCCAATTACCCCAATAATGATCCTGATTGTTGCCGATGCTCTCATTAGGCTTGCTAAGCTCTCTGGTGTTTTTACACACTGTCTCACTGGTGGCAAAAACATTTCTAGAATTAATTCCTGCACTCATGATGTTCACCACTCAATCCAAACTGTAATGATCCATGTGGGCACTAATCAAATCGTGTCATGTGGAGGCAATCAATTAAAATCAAAATGAAAAAGTGCTGTGTCCTGTCCTGACATATTCTCATTTGAGCTAAAAATTCTAATTTTCTATAACATCTTAAGGCCCCTTAAACTTTAAACTTTGAGTGCGGTGGCAATTTTGAGGGGCATGCACCGCCAACTTCATCTAGTTGGGCATCACCACTCTCCCCATAGGAAAACAATGGCACAGCCAGCAGAGAGGAGTGTCACAGCTGATCCTGTGTAGCTGCTGTTAATCTTGATGACGTTCAGGAGGAGGCTGCTGTCTTGACACCAGTGGGTCAGGTTAAGGTACATCATTCCAGTGATCCACCACAGCATAGCATCAGAAAACTTGGCAATTGTGTCAAAAGTGCCTACACAGTTATGTATGCACAGAAAGTACAACAGAACACAGCCCTGGGATGCTCCAATGTTGACATTGAGGGTGGATGAGGGAGAGAAAGATCCACATGCACAGTGTTGTTATGTGTTAAGTCCCAGGTCCTTGAGCTTTGTGGCCCGCAATCTTGCATAGCTCCCATTATTGCCCAGGTCGTATAGGAAAGTGTGTGTCTCGTAGTGAGTCCAGTGTCCTGGGTAATGAGGGGCAGATGTAATCCTTGATCAACTACTTAAAACATTACCCAGGATGGTTTTCCACCTCCTGCTCCTCCTCCTCCTCTTCCCTCACCTGTTCACTAACCACTCAGGCCTGTGGTGTGTCCCCAGGGATCAAGGCTTTTAGGAACTTGCATGACTAAAATAAATAATTAATAATAATAATTACACTTGTATGTACGTACTTTGTACTTTTAGAAAAAATTGTGTGACCATTCCCAGCAGGGCCAATGTTTTCCAAAATTGTCCTAATTACATAGAGAAAACAAGAAAAATAGGGAAACACTAATTTAACCAGGTTATTAAGTCCAACAATTAAGTACAACAACAGTGGTGACCTGAGCTTAGCAATCATATTAACATGGGGATGCTAAATAAGGAAGTCTGTAAAAGTGACACAGCAGGAAAATCCCACAGATATCATTAAAGTGGATGCAATATTTTAGGTTTACAAAAGAAAAAAAGTGACACAGCTTGCAACCCTGTGAGAGCATTACACAAAAACAGAGAGAAAAAGCTGTACTGCCCTATATAGTGGTTGTCTTATTATTATCGGCTTTTGTATACAATTAAAGCTAATCTGCCGTGAGAGGCAGAAGGGCTGCTCAGGTCAATCCAAGACAGACCCGAGAAACATAGGAAAAAGGCCATAAAAGACATGAAGACCATTTCCTGTAAGTACCACTCAGACCGACCTGCTGATGCTGAGCCGTTTGAAGGACAACAGTAGGTGGGAAAGAGGCACGGTCCAGTTGCCTACTAATGAGTCCGCATAAACTGATGCTGCTTGGTCTCTCCATCTCGACCAGAAGAGGAGAGTGACTGCAACTCAACCAACTGAGACAGGTGAAAAGCAGATAAAACTTTAGGCTTTATGGGTTCTTTGGGGTGGAAGGCTACACTTGGCCTGTCTGGTGTAAATCTGCAGTAGTAGCACAGTAGCTTTTCTAGTAGAGTAGTCTGTAGTCACTGTGAAGAGACAGTGCCTGGAGCTCAGTTATGGCCAGCAGAAATGTAGTCTTAAGGGGAAGCCAGTTACAGCCAGCTGAAATGTAGTTTTAAGGGGAAACTATTTCAAATCGGCTGCCCAAGCACAATAAGAACTATATACACTCCTGATCAAAATCTTAATACCAGGTGAAAAATTACTATTATCCGCATTTCACGCTATTGGAACTTAACCATATTGTAAGTAGAGCTTCAGAATGCAAAAAGAAGAAACAGGAGCGAGAGACAGCAAAATAGAATCAGCAGTTTATTGAAAACTGCATTTAACTAAAACAGACTTTTTATCAGCTGATCAAAAGTCCACAGACCACAGCCCAAAATAGCCCAAAAATAGATCTAAAAGTGTAAAAAATGGACTCACTAGTGCTCAGTAGTACTCAGTAGTACTCAGTAGCCCTACCATTCTTGTTTATCATTTCAAAAATTAATTTAGGCATGCTTGATGTGAGTTTGTCCAGAAAGCTGGTGAGAACATTGCCCCATGTGGTGAAGATGGCTTCAAGAAGGGCATCCATGGTCTGGAACTGATGTCCATTTTTGTAAACTTCCCTTGCCATCCATCACCAAACGTCCTCAGTGGGATTTAGATCAGGGAGACACGCAGGATGGTCCAAAAGAGCCCAACCCTAACCCTGGAAGAAGTCCTTTGTCAGGTGGGCGTTGTGAACTGAAGCGTTGTCCTGTTGAAAGACCCAGTCATCACTGCACAGGCGAGGGTTCTCAGTCAAGAGGGGTCCCTGCTGCAACATCTCCACAGAGCCAGCTGCATTTTGACGCCCCTGCACAAACTGAAGCTCCATTTTTACATTGAAGGAAAAAGCACGCCAGATCATGATGGAGCCTCCTCCACTGTGCCGCGTAGAAAACATCTCCAGTGGGATCTCCTTGTCATGCCACTAATGTTGGAAGCCATCAGGACCATCCAGATTCAATTTTTCTAGTCAGAGAATAAAACTTTCTTCCACCTTCTAATGTCCCATGTTTGGTGCTCCCTTGCAAAGTGCAAATAGGCAAGTTTGTGGTGTGGGAGGAGACGTGGCCTTTAAAGACATTTTTTGTTTTTTTGCCCTTCTGTTGCAGATGCTGTCTTATGGTGATTGGGCTACAGTCAAAAAGTACAGTACAGTAATGGTCTTAGTTTGGGTCAAGAATCGGCCTGTGTCTTCACGGACAGCCCGTCAGATCCTCCAGCTCAGTGCAGGTGAATTTTTTTTTGGGTCTACCACTTGACTTTTTTTGTCCCATAACCCTCAGGATCTTTTAAGAAATTTAAAATGACTGCCTTACTGCGTCCAAGCTCGGCAGGGATGGCGCGTTGCAAGAAGCCTTGCATGTGCAACTCAATAATCCTTTCACGTTCAAAGACAAAAAATCTTTTTTGCCTTTGCCATCAGGGGGTTATGACAGCGTGAATGCCCAATAGAAAATGACATGAAAGCCAGATTTTTGCACAGATTTTGACTTTTTAAGGCTGTGGTCTTAAACTTTTGATCAGCTGATAAACAGTCTGTTTAAGTTTAAATGCAGTTTTCAATAAACTGCTAATTCTATTTTGCTGTCTCTTGCTCCTGTTTCTTCTTTTTGCATTTTGAAGCTCAACTTACAGTCTGGTTAAGTTCCACCAGCGCGAAATGCGAATATTAGTAATTTTTCACCCGGTCTTAAGATTTTGATTAGGAGTGTATATCCAGATCCCATGAAGTGACTACAGGTCTACCTCCGTGAACGGTAGGCCTCTGTGCCATCCATTACAGGAATAAATAAGATTTTTACAGAATTTTATGAAGTGCAAGTTAGCAGCCAGCAGGGGTCTAAAGACTCTTGGTGAGCTAAATTTAGATTTCAAGACTCTATCCAAAATACTAGCCTTAAGGCTAGAGAGAATCCTCCCATATATCATTAATAACGACCAAACAGGGTTTATTACTGGAAGGAACTCATGCAAAAATGTTAGAAGGGTACTCAACATTATTCAGCTGTGTCAGCAAAATAATTTTAAATGTATGATAGTGTCATTAGATGAGAAAAAAGCAATTGTATAGAATGGCATTTTTTGTTTTGTTTTTCACAGTCAAGGAATTTGATTTAGTTAACAATTGAGTGGGTCAAGCTTTATCATAATTGACTAGGGGCTGTTATCACAATTGGTAAATGCTCTCCCTACTTTGCTCTTGGGAGGAGCATGTGTCAAGGGTGCTCCTTATCACCTTTGTTATTTACGTCTGCACTTGAGCTGCTGGCAGAAGCCATTAGAACCCACCCCAATAATCACGGTATATTGATTAATCAATGACAACATAAGGTTTCATCATATGCTGACAATGTTTTTTTGTTTATCACACAACTGGAAATCTATTGTGTCAGTCCTTACCGTTAATAATGAGTTTAGTGAGTTTTCTGAATAAAATCAATTTCAGTGAGTCAGAGGCCATGCCATTGGGTCAAGTGCATCACTCCCTTCCCTCCGCCTGGCACCCTTCTGATGGGCAATACAAGGTTTTGTTTATTTAGGTATATATATTATTCCTCTGCTGCAAAGGATGTTTAATACTAACTTTCAACCTCTGCTTAAACGCATCCACAGTGATCTAGAGAGGTGGGTATCCTTACCACTCTTAGTGCTGGGTAGAGTCTCTCTGACAATAATAATATAATGTATAACAATAATAATAAAAATAATAATAATACTATCAAGACAGTGATCATTTACATGCACTGTAAAAGACCATGATCTAAATTACAATTACCTTCAGACCATGGAGGGATGGCGGTCCCCAACATTAGACTGTACAAACTGGTGTGTTCAATTTAGTTAAACCATTAAAACGTGTTAGTCTCCCATTTATCTTGAATCGGAATGAACCAGAGGTTGCAGATGATAATTTAATTGTTAAATCAACACTAAAGGCTTCAATTCAGTTCAATTCAATTTTATTTATATAGCGCCAAGCCACACTCGACCTCGACCAGGCGTTCAGATGCAAACTGAAGTCTACTAACAACTGATTAACGAACTGCCACACTAAATGGACTGCAGGTCAATGTCAGTGGTAGAGGACAGGCAGAGGTTTTACAGATAGCATCCTCTGAGCTAACTTAACTTTATTTTGACACATAAGATGTTGGCAAAAAGTCCTGATGTCAAAGAGACTGTTACTCTGTTGTCAGGTTGAGGTTAGAGGTTTGTCCTGAGATGCTCATATTGAATATGAACAGTTTTTGGTTTTTTATATAAAATTATTGAACTTTCATGTTTAAAATGTCTATTTTTCATTGATTTATTCAGCTACTATATTCAGTTTGATTTGAAACATGTTTGAATATGTTTGGATGCTTTTCACAGAAAAAAAATATGTGTGAATAATTTAGATTAATTAATCACAGAGCCTATAATTAATTAGATTATTTTTTTTAATCGCTTGACAGCCCTAATACTTCTACATAAATAATAATTCTGTATAAATACTGTATTTCTACTAATCACTCAAAGTGCTTTTACACTTGTCCCATTCACCCATTCACATACACATTCATACACAGAGGGCATTCAAGGTGCTACCTGGTTACAGCGGTTAAAGTGGTTAAAGTTACAAATGACTCTAATTGCATCAAAAAAGGACTTGTCTCTGTACACTGATGGACACCACTGACCACCACATCCTATTAGAGAGACTTCAATTGGCATGGAGCAACAGAACTACACTAAGCTGGTATAAGTCCTATTTATCAGGTCAAATTATCCATGCACACCAAAGTTAGTCATGGAGTTCCAAAAGGTTCTGTGCTTGGACCAATTCTGTTCACCTTACATTCCTTTACAGAACATTAGGAATGACTCCATTAACTTTCATTGTTATACTGATGGTACCAAATTATATTTATCGATCAACCTTGATGACACCAGCCAGTTAGCTCAACTTCAAGCATGCCTTAAGGACATAAAAACTCTTTTTACAAAAACTGCTATTTTCTGATGTTAAATTCCAAAACTGAAGTTTTTATAATTGGCCCCAAACACTTCCAAAACTTTATTTAAAGATATAGTTACTCTAGATAGTATCACCCTGGCCTCAAGCTTCATGTTGGGCAGCCTGATCAGAGTGGCTAAAGTAGGAGGCAGACTTGAGGCAATTTGTTCCAGAAAAAAAAAAAAAAAAACATATCAAGTGTTATGGAATTTTCTATCCTTTGGGTACACAGGGCCGCGCATGGGCATTGGGGTCATAGACGGTGACGGCACTAAGCCAGATCAGAGAAGACGCCCCCTCTTTAGCATGTAAGGCCGTTGTTTGGAGTGCGGGAGGAGTGCAGGTGCCAGCCTATCTCAGAGTTGCCTGGTGACCAGGGTCGAAGAAACTCATTGTTGGCCTCCTAGACATAATAGATAGCTAACTGTTGAGCTAGTGTCTCCAGACTAGAATGTGTTGAAGGTGAACACTAATATTGGTAAATGCATCCCCTTTGACTATTTTGGGCGTGAAGTATTTGTGGCGTCATCTCTATGGGTTTAAAGTTTGACCACCAGCATGAGTTGGGGAGAATAGAGACCAACTCATAGGCATACCTGATTGTATGTGTGAAAATATCTCTGATTATCCTTGATCAAGCTTCAATAAATATTACAGCATAAGACATCAGAGGCTCCTGAACGCTTTCTTCCCTCCTGACCTGGTGACTTTCAGCAATTTCTCCACAACATCAGGGTGTTTATTTACAAAAACAAAAGTGCAACCAGTTTACACGTGTAACAAAAGATATATACATAACAAAAAAAAAAAGAATAATTTAAGAGTTAACCAAGTGGAACTCAACTCGTGATAACTCAAAATACATTTAAAAATGTAGACATAGCTACACCTGAAAACCACTATGTTCTATGTTGCCCTCAACAGACAAAAGTAACTGCTTAAGTAGTATCTGCTCACCTGGGCATTGGTGGAGGCAGCTCCACTGGTTTACTAATTTTACAAAGTTTACAGAGTTTCATTCTTGAACACACTAGACACACTTACCTGTTTTACCTTATCTGATCTTTGATCAGGATATGCCTTTTAATGTCCACATAACAGAAAGTTCAAAGACTGCCTTTTTTCACCTACGAAACATTGCAAAAATCAGGCAAAATATTAAATGAACCATACTAACCTGGGCTTGGTAGAGTCCACCTGGGTCTCGAGGGGTGACTCCAACGAAGGAAGTGCGATTGGCAGGGGGAGTCCCAGGTGCAGAGTATGCTGAGGGTGTTTGTGTTAACAAAATCAATCTTATTTCAATCATAATTCCATGTAATTTGTAAAGTTGCATGTAGCAGTACTTTGAACAACATCTCAACAATATGAATAGCATTCATTGAATGAATGAATAAATATGAATAAATAGCATTCATTCATATTGATATATGAATCACGGAATGAATAAATCAATTCATATTGATTTAGTTTACTATACTACCACGGTCTGATTTAATTTGTACCAAGGAACAACAGAGCAAAAAGACACATATGTATGAAATATATATTAACATCATTTTTTATCAAAGATGTGGTTTAACAGAATATGAATTACAATCAATTTTTAGTTCAACAAGCATTCAATTACTTTTTCATGAACATATTAATAAATGTTGAATGAGTAATCAAGCTAATACACATATTCATAGTTGTATAAATTTGCTGATTACTGTAACCAGCATTGGGAGTAACACACTTTGTTCATATTTTATTTTTTTCTTAAACTGTCAGTTTGGAATGCCACCCATTAACTTAACCCCAGTAACCCTCTTTAATTTCAACATTTTCTGGATTTGGATATGAACATTAAAAACAGTGGCGGCTGGCCAATAGAGGGCAGTAGGGTGCCGCCCGCCCTAAGCCACAAAAATAAAATGAAAAAATTAAAAATTAAAAATTAAAAATAATAAAAATATTAAATCCTTCGTATTTTCAATATTTGTGTGTTTAAAAAATGGAATACAACATACGTACAGGCGCCATTTTACATTCGTAACGGTACTCCTCCAAGACCCAACCCTCACTAGTTTGGTAAAATCACTCCTTCAGCATCTGTTTGAGAGGAGAACTTTGCCGGACAAACTACATGTGAAAGAGCTGGGCCCAGATCAACCTGACCTTGATATCAGACAGCAAGCTAGCGAAAAAAGTAAGCGGTATATGCGAGGCTTCTCTCATAGCTGGTACACCAGAAAGGCTTGGCTAGCTGGATGCGGGCCATGCTAATTGGTTGTTTTGCTTTCCGTGCTTGCATGCTTGAGTGAAGCACCTACAAATACGAATTACGAATTACGAATAAGAATTATTTTATTAATCCCCAAGGGGAAATTCATTTGTCTGTCAGCTCATCTGCCAATTGTAGAAGAATTAAAAAGTCTGATGGCAGTAGGTAAAAAAGATCTTTTGTATCTCTCCGTCCTGCAACGAAGAGAGAGGACCCATCTACCACCGTTACTTTTTTGGTCCATCAAGATGTTATGTAGTGGATGATCCGTGTTGTTCAGGATGGCATCCACCATCCTCATTGTGTCTCTCTCCACAACTTACTCCAGAGAGTCCATCCTTACTCCAATCACAGAGCCAGCCTTCTTAACAAGTTTATTCAGCCTCCTTGCCTGCTTTTTTTCCCAAACTTCCTCCCCAGCAGACTGCAGCATAAAATAAAACACTTGCCACAATAGACTGATAAAACATCTGCAGCATCTTACTACAGATGTTTAGAGATCTGAGCTTCCTTAGGAAAAAGAGGCGGCTTTGCCCCTTTTTGTAGAGTGCCTCTGTGTTAAGGGACCAGTCCAGCTTGTTATCAAGGTGTACACCTAGATATTTATAGGTTGTCAACACCTCGATGTCCACTCCACAAGTGTTCACAGGCTGAAGAGGGGGCTTGGTGTTCAGTATGAGGCAGTTTTTGTGACTCCAGTCACTGAAGAATTTTATCAAATCCCTATATTCGGATTCTTGTCCATTCCTTATACAAGCTACAATAGCAGTGTCATCCGAGTATTTCTGGATGTGGCAGGACTCAGAGTCATATTTAAAGTCTGCTGTATACAATGTGAACAGGAATGGAGACAGGACAGTCCCTTGTGGAGCCCCCGTGCTGCTCATTAATGTCCCAGAAAAACAGTTCCCCAACCTGACAAACTGTGGCCTTTCTGTCAGGTAATCTGTGATCCAGGAGACAAAGGAAAAATCCTCTCCCATATCAATGAGCTTGTTTCTGAGTATGTTGGGTTGGATGGTATTAAATGTGCTTGAAAAATCAAAAAACATAATTCTTATATAAGCGCCAGATTCTTCCAGATGAGAGAGGGCACGGTGAAGCATGTAGAGGACTGCAACATTCACTCCAATGTGTTCTTTGTATGCAAACTGCAGGGGATCGAGTTTGTCTTTGACCTCAAGCCTCAGAAGACGTAGAATCAGCTGCTCCAGGGTTTTCATGATGATCATGAAGTTAGGGTCACCGGTCTGTAGTCATTTAGTTCAGCTGGACATTTTCTTTTTGGTACCGGTACGATACAGGATGTTTTCCACAGAGCCGGAACCCGCCCCAGCCGTAGACTCAGGTTGAAGATCCTGTGGAGAGGTTGACACAGTTGGGCAGCACAGTCTTTAAGCAGCCTTGGACACACACCATCTGGGCCAGCTGCCTTCACAGAGCAAAGTCTCCCGAGCTCCAGCCTCACCCATGTCTCTGTGACAAATAAGGGTGGAGGAACAGTTGTGTGAAGTGGAGTAGCTGCAGTAGTGGAGATGTACCCATGTGTAGGAGTAGGAGGAGGAGAAGGAGGAGCCATGATGGAGATGCCTACATGTTGAGGAGAAGGAGGAGCAGTGGAGATGCTCACATGATGTTGAAGAGGAGGAGGAGCTGTGGTGGAGAAACACACTTGTGGGGGAGAAGAAGGAGCCATGGTTGAGATGCTCACATGTTGTTGAAGAGGAGAAGGAGGAGCTGTGGTGGAGAAACACACTTGTGGAGGAGAAGAAGGAGCCATGGTGGAGATGCTCACATGTTGTTTAAGAGGAGGAGGAGCTGTGGTGGAGAAACACCCTTCTGGAGGAGGAGAAGGAGCCACGGTGGAGATGCTCCACAGGGAGCCTTTTTCTCAGTAACCCCTTTTGTGTGTTGCACTGTTAAACGCTCCTTCTTGTACAAGAATAATAAATTCAACTTAAACTTTGAAGCTTCGAATCCAGTCTTCTTTATTGAAGGGTCACTTGAAAATTCTTATAACACATCCGACCAGCAGCACCAGCCCACAAAGCAAAGGAGGATGCTGGGACCAGGAGAACAACATAGGCTGGCTGCAGAGGTAAGCTGTGATGTAATTCTCAGTGTTTCTCAGAATCACTTTCATCAAGCACCATGCACGACGTCCACTACTTATATTATTACTGTCATTATTGTTACCATATCTCTGTGTACTCTGTATACTGTAATCATTTTATCATTCATTGTAATTGTACAATATGTCTCTGTTGATTTGTTCTGTACATATGACATCTATTGCACGTCTGTCCGTCCTGGGAGAGGGATCCCTCCTCTGTGGCTCTTCCTGAGGTTTCTTCCACCTTTTTTTTTTCCCTGTTAAAAGGGTTTTTCCTCACTCGAACCGAGGGTCTAAGGACAGAGGGTGTCACTCCCTGTACAGATTGTAAAGCCCTCTGAGGCAAAATGTTTTTTGTGAATTTGGGCTATACAAATAAAATTTGATTTGATTTGATTTGATCAAAATGGCTTTATTGTAAACTTAAGCTGATAATGTATCTTTCACAGGTATGTGATACCATCCTGACAAATGCCAGGGAGCGGTTCTCCTTCACCCAGCACCTCATCAGCGCAACACTGTTGCATGGAGAGTTGTTCCCACAACACAGTGTGAAGTTCCTTGATACAGTGCTTGAAACAACAGTAGAAGCATACCCCATGTTAAACAAGGACAAGCTGAAAACGGAACTGTCCCTTATCTATGAGAACAGTGAGTTCAAGGCTTGCAGTGGTGCGGTGCCTCTGTACCAGTTCTTCATGGAGAACAACGGCTGCCACAGCCCGGACCCCGTGTATCTTTCTATATAGATGACCTTAGCAAAAGACATTATCCAGCAATATATGGCACTCTAGGAATTTTTAATAAATTGTCTTTAATAGTATGTTAGGTTTGAGTTCAACCACTTGATATACTTTTCTATATTATACATCCTTTATACAGTGTAAGAGTTTGTATAAACATTTATTAATCTATATAATTTTATGTTATTGTATATTGTCCACTTTCCACTCTGTTCTGATGGTATGCCTCTTGTGTTGCCTGTTAACTACTAACGGCACCATTTCATGTGCTCAACAGCGCAGCTGATCACCTCTGTCACAAGGGGGCGCTGGTGTAAAAGTCAACAGCCTTTCCAACATGTTATGCTTTGTTAGAAATTGATTGTCAATTGTTTACAAGTTCTGTTGTACATGTAAAGCTTGTGATTGTGCAGTGTTTGTTTTTGTATAAGAATGCCTCGAATTTTTGATATTGGCATTAAATAATTACTTACCATTTCAGAGAGCACTGGTATCCTGCAGTTTGTGTTAAATTGTATCGGGATGGGATGGTTTCTGAAACTGATTGAATATGGCACAGCCCCACCTAGAATATTTTTCACCAGCCGCCACTGATTAAAAACTATACTAATAATAATAATAAGAAGAACAACAACAAAAATAAGAAGAGTGTTCTATTCACACTCATCTGCAAGTTACATATACTACACAGTATGTGTAGATTTAACTTTCACACAGTATGTGTATATGTGACTTTCAGATGCCCGCATCAATAATGTCAACAGGTGTTTGTTCGTGTTTTGACCACTTACTGGGTGATGTGGGGGAGTTTGCTCCCCCATCAGAGGAAGTAGTAGTGGCCTTTGACTCTGCAGGAAGTGTTGGCCTAGGAAGGGAGGCTGGGGGAGGAGCCAAGGAAGGTGCTGGTCCAGGCGGTGCCAACATCTGAGATGAGATGTAGTGAGTGGGCACTTTAACCTGGTTGCTGCCATTCAGCTGGAAAAATCAGAAACATTCATTATCCATAACTGCTTATTCTTTCCATGTTCAAAGGAGGAGCTGTATCCGATCCCAAGCAGGGCATACCCTGGACAGGTCAGCAGTTCATCAGATCATTTCTCGCTCTCTTTCTTTGTGTGCATGTTTTTTTGTTCAGATTTTACTTTTAAAAATGGTTACTTTTTTATTATATTTGATCTTTTGTCAAAATTGTAGCAGAGTTTACTTTCTTTTTCTGTAGATGGGACATATATCTAAATCAGCAGTTTTAAAGTGCTGCTGGTATTCCTCTTCTTTCCCAGAACTGCATGTGTGAAACTGCTGGCACTCAAACTAGCTGGTATGTGGTTTCTTCATTTTAGAGAACAAGATATTACTAGAAACCTAGATTAGAGGTAGACTCTCTTGTGTGTCTTGTGTATCTGCCAGCAAATACTTGAAAAGTAATTTGTGTTGTAGGACATCTGTTAGCAAGTAGTAGTGGAGATGGTATTGTCTTACATTAGTCTCAAACATGCACACATAAAAGCCAGGCATGTGCACTTCATACGAGCAAAAAACGCTTCTTTGGATGTTATTGTGGAGAAATTGCTGATCAATGACACCAGGTCAGGAGGGAAGAAAGCGTTCAAGAGTCTCTGATGTCTTATGCTGTAATATTTATTGATGCTTAATCAAGGAGAAGATTCACACATACAATCAGGTATTCATATGAGTCAGTCTCTATTCTGCCCAACTCATGCTGGTGGTCAGCCCTGGCGTCATCTGTAAACCCTTACAGATGACGCCACAAATACTATACGCCCAAAAACAGTCAAAGGGAATGTATTTACCCATGTTAGTGTTACTGTCAGCACATTCTAATCTGGAGACAAAGATGTCTGTTTATGCTAATGGAACGTCAACAGTTAGCTATCTGTTGTGTCTAGGAGGCCAACATTGAGTTCCCTCGACCCTGGTCACCAGGCAACTCTGAGATAGGCTGGCACCTGCACTCCTCTAGCAATCCAAACAGCAACCTCACATACCAAAGAGAGAAAGTCTTCTCTGATACAATTTAGTGCTGTCACTGTCTATGACCTCAAGGCATATGTGTGACCATGTGTAGCCTAAGGATAGAAAATTCCACAACAGATGTGGGCACTATATAATTAATTAAAATTACTCCATCAGTTTTGGACCTGCACCATGATTGCAAGTCATGAGACGGGGTTCCAGGTGAGTGCTACGTCCTTCAGATTCTTACCTTGAAGATGAGCACATGGTTGTGCAGACCATGTTAATCCAGGGTGTGGTGTCGTCTCACCTAAACATTTGGCTTCATCGCATACTTGCTGGAGATTTGTGCATTTAATATAACCTTCAGATAAAGGTGGGATGGAATTCTTGAATTCTTAAGTCATTATAATAATATACAGCTAGGTCCAAATATATTTGGACACTGAGACGAGTTTTGTTATTTTGGTTGTTTACCAGATTATATTCAAGTTTTAGTTAAATAATGAATATGGGCTTAAAGTGCAGTCTCTCCAAATTGGACAAAAGGTTTAGTAATTACATCTCTTTAATATGTAGCTCCCTCTTTTTCAAGAGACCAAAAGTAATTGGACAGTTGACTCAAAAGCTGTTTCATGGACAGATGTGAGCTATTCTTTTATTATTTCTTTATCAATTAAGCAAGTAAAAGGTCCGGAGTTGATTCCAGGTGTGACATTCACATTTGGAAGCTGTTGCTGTGAATTCACAACATGCGGTCAAAGGAGCTCTCAATGCAAATAAACAGACCATCCTTAGGCTAAAGGAGAAAATCCATTAGAGAGATAGCAGGAACATTAGGAGGGGCCAAATTAACAGTTTGGTAAATTCTAAGAAAGAAAGAACACACTCGTGAGGTCTGCAACACAAAAAAGCCTGGACGTCCACAGAACACAACAGTGGTGAATGATCATAGGACGCTTTCCATGGTAAAGAAAAACCCCTTAACAACATCAAGCCAAGTGAAGAACACTCTCCAGGAGGTAGATATATCATTCTCCAAGTCTACCATAAAGAGAAGACTTTACAAGAGTAAATCGTACCAGTGGCTGGAAAAGGCTGGACTGAAAGACAGCACAGAAGCACTAATCATGGCAGCACAAGAACAGGCACTCAGTACAAGATCAATAGAGGCGGGGATCTACCACACCAGACAGGACCCTAGGTGCAGGCTGTGCAAAGATGCTCCTGAGACAGTTCAGCACATAATAGCAGGATGTAAGATACTGGCAGGTAGAGCATACATAGAACACCATTACCAAGCTGGCATAGTGATATATGATATTGGAACATCTGCACTAAGTACGGGCTGGAAATCCCAAGGTCAAAATGGAAGACACCTCCTAAGGTGGTTGAGAATGACCGAGATCCTGTGGGACTTCCAGATCCAGACTGACAAGCTGGTGATGGCTAACCATCCAGACATCATGGTGATGGACAAACAACAGAAGAAGGCTGTGGTAATAGATGTAGCAATTCGAAGTGACAGCAGTATCAGGAAGAAGGAATAAGAGAAGCTTGAGAAATAACAAGGGCTGAAAGAGGAACTAGAGAAGATGTGGGGAGTAAAGGCAACAGAGTTGTGACCCCACAAACTGGATGAGTGGCTACAGCAGATTTCAGGTACAACATCTGAGGTCTCTATCCAGAAGTGTGCGGTCCTAGGAACAGCTAAGATACTGCACCTTTCACAGCCCTGTGCTTGCAGATCAGAAATGCTAAAACTAATTAAAAGTAATTAAACACCAAAGAAAAGGGATAGTATTCAAAAACTCTGTGACATAGCTAGCAGATCTTTGAGTGGTTGTACTCACCGAGCTGGGGGTTTGATTGGCAGGGTCGCAGGCCAATGAGACCAGATCTTTTAGGGGGTCCTGGGCCAGGTGAGGAGGATAGCGGATTGCTCCATGGGGAAAGTAGGAGGACGATGGGAAATGAAGAGATGAGGAGGGGTGGGGACTCCGAGCCAGACCTGGACAGAGGAAGAGATAATGGAGAGAGAGAGAGAGAGAGAGAGAAAGAAAGAAAGAGAGAGAGAGAGAGAGAGAGAGAGAGAGAGAAAGAAAGAAAGAGAGAGAGAGAGAGAGAGAGAGAGAGAGAGAGAGAGAATAAACAATAAAGTAAATTACATTTTGTTGTTTGTGTTTTCCTTATGGGCGGCAATTAGATGCATGGTTACTGACCACTGTGAACAGCTATGACTGGCCGGTGGTGCTGAGTGAAGGAGCCCAGTCTTGGTGAGTCTTCCTGGGGAGAGGGACTGTCCAGCTCTGCCTTCTTTACTGGGGGAGACAGACCTAAAACCCCCAGACACCAGATACAGACACAGAATTATTGGTGCTATCCCCAAAGGCACTGGGACCCTGTTATTACTTACTGTAATTTGTTAGTCTAAAGGGCAACAAGTTCCTCACTTGTCAGAACTACTTATATATTGGGCCATCAGTATTTGAAGTTAAGTATTTTAATCTGACCAGTGAATGACCAGTGACAGCACTGTCCACCCCCCACAGAATGCTGCTGAACAACTGAATCCAGATGAAAGGCCCAACCAATCAACAGCACCACCAAGTCAAGAGCCAAAATCCCAATAGAGCCCTCCACCAACAAACCACACTACCAGACCTCCAGAAAGAAACCTGACATAAAATCCACAAATTGTTGTGCACTCAAATGGGAAGTATTTTCACAAACCATAGTAGTTAAAGTCAAGTGCTGATGATGACAGACCAACTGGGGTCCCCTGGCCCATCATCATTCACACTGGCACAAATGACTGAAGAATGTAAGAATTCCATCCGACCTTTATCTGAAGCTTAAATTAAATGCACAAATCTCCAGCAAGTATGCGATAAAGCCAAATGTTTGGTCTGCACAACAACAATTAATTATATAGTGCCAAATCATGACATAAGTTATCTTTGACACTGTTCAATTATATCGTGTTCATACATTGTGCTCATGGTAGACAGCCATCTGCTGTGATTAGTTGGGTTTAGAGAGGGACAGCGTGGGAGAGGGAGGACAGAGAAAGAGGAGAGAAACAAAGGTGCAAAACAACAATAATAGTAATAACAACTATAATAAAGAACTATGGCTAACAGAAGTAATATGAAAATAATATCAATAATAACCATAGTAATAATATGTATTGCATTATATTTATTATAATATATAATATATATTGTCAAGCAGGATCACCATGTAGGCCTAACCACATCCTTGGGAATGGAAAAGAAGTCAAGTTTGTAACATTCCTGAATGAAGCATTAATGTCTACAGATTCAAAGAGCTCAGTGATATGAAGTTCCCCAGCAGTCTAGGCCTATAGCAGCATAACTAAGAGATGGTTCAGGACTCACCTATGCCAGCCCTAACTATAAGCTCTATCAAGAAGCACAGTTTTTTTTTTTTTTTTTTTTAAGATATTTGGGGCCTTTTTAAGCTTTATTTGATAGAGACAGCTGAAGAAGTGACAGGAATGTGGGAAGAGAGATGGGGAATGACATGCAGCAAAGGGCCGCAGGTCGGATTTGAACCCTGGGCCGCTGCAGCAAGGTTTGTACATGGGGCGGATGCTCTACCAACTGAGCTAACTGACAACCCAAGAAGCACTGTTTTAAGCCTACTCTTAAATGTGGATGGGGTGTCTGCCTCCTCCTCCTTAATGGATTTATTTTGGCAGTCTCTTTTTAGGAACAGCAGTAAACTTGTCTAAAAGTAACAAATACATAGACAGGATGTGCCTTATTTTTGCAATGTCATGTAGGTAAAAAGGGCAGTCAAAGGACATATCCTGGTCAAAGATTACTTTGCTGTTGCTCTGGTGGTAGAATGGGTAGTCTAGCAATCCGAGGTAAACCTTGCTGGTTTAATTACTGGTTCCACCAGACAGCAAAAACTGTGCAGTTCTCTTTTTGCTATAAAAGGCTGTAGCTTAAAAATGCTTGTTGTACCTGTCACAATGTCCATAGCTCTTTTTATTTATTGTTGGTAATTTTGTTTTGTTTTGTGTTTTGTCCTTGTAATTGATAATTAGTTATATGCTCTTTGGTTCAATATTCTGTGACCATTATCACAACACAGCTAGCCTAAATGTGTTTTTTAATTCAATAGGTCTAGTCTGACAGCAAGAAGGCCAGATTGGTGTCTGTCTTGCAATCCTTTCCTAATTTATCCTCTCGACCAGACTTAAAGCCAGTCTGAGATAATAATAATAATAATAATAATAATAATAATAATAATGGCTTGGATTTATATAGTGCTTTTCAAGGCACCCAAAGCACTTTACAGAAACCATTATTCATTCATACACATTCTCACCGTTGGTGGTAAACTACATTTTTGTAGCCACAGCTGCCCTGGGGCAGACTGACAGCCACTGACGGCCCCTCCGACCACCACCAAACATTCATACACATTCATACACAAGATCTTTTGTCCGCCCTCTTGCTTGCTTACGCGCTCTTCAATGCCACTTTCTCTTTTTAGCTTCCTAGGTCAATAAGTTGCAATTTACTCCCTATAAAGGTAACGTGCATTTTCTAAGAAATATTTATTATTATTATTATTATACAGTATTAACCTTTTTGTATTTTTCTGACATTTTTTGTTGTAGTATTTCCTCTTCCAAGTCACAGGTACTAGTAATACAACTTAGGTATGGTCCTTCAGAATCTATAAGGACAACAATGAACTCATTTTTTGCTATCTTTAGTGCTAAGCACACCATAGAGAGGGTGTTAAACAATGATTTTATTAGGTAAGTAACATATTCAGTTACGCTCATGCTTTAGTGATAAATGCTATTTCTGTCTCCTTGTACAGACACTGGACACTATGAGTCTTATTCTTTTCATAATCTTATTCTGTTACCTCCTTCCATGTCATCAGTCCAGTTCCTGGAGCTGCTGGCAGGAGAGGAAGGTGAGTGGTAATACTCCCCTCCTGGACTGTCAGCCTCTTCCTCCATAGAGCCAGACTTATGACGCTTACTCCTGCAGATACATACAGACAAATATACAGACACTCAGACATTTATGATCATGGCTTCATGGTGCAATGTGTTACAAGACTGCTCTGTCTGTTGCCAAATAATTATATTTGTCTCACTTCAGTAACAATAACCACAATCCCTGATTTCTTTTTGACACTATAGCCAAACCCACTTAAAAATCATCTGTCTATTTGCAGCTCACCCTTTAAGGTTCATGATTTATTTCTGCAAAATAGATGACATTGATCATCATATTCAGATGTTAAATCCCAGTTAATATGTGCTCTGAAAAACTTCTAAACTGGTGTTATCTTCTAAAGCAGGGGTGGCCAACCAATTATCTTGGGGTGGGGAGTGGAAGGGTAGGAACAACCTGCACTGCACACTCCTGTGCGCGGGCACAAGTTTTCCGACGTTTTCCCACAGCAAACTGTGATTCATTCACAAAAATGGCTAAATGCAAAGCTAAGCGCAAATATGAAGACGAGCACAGGACATTTCTTGAGGACTGGGAGGACGCTTACTTTTTTGTTGAACGAAAAGGCAAACCTTTCTGTCTGATATGTGACACGTCGTTAGCACATTTCAAAGCTTCAAATCTTCAGCGCCATTTCAGCACGCTCCATTCAAACATCGACAAGGAATTCCCCAAAGGTAATGAACTTCACAAGCACAAATTAAACACGCTGAAAAGTCAGGAAAAAAACTTGTCTTGGGATGAGTTTAAGCCCATTTTTGTCAATCTCCTGTTTCATAGTGAGGGGTGTGACATTTGTGACATGGTAAATTGTTAATATTTCATCCTGTGTGTGTGTTCATTCGTATATGAGGGAGAGAGAGGGTGTGTGTGTGTGTGTGTGTGCTCGTACATAATGTGGCTCTTTGCAGTAACACGGTAAAAATGTTGGCTCTAAGTCCCTGGCTGGTTGGCCACCCCTGTTCTAAAGCAACCACCAGTCCCTTCGACGCCCAACCAGCTAAACCTTTTGAGGATCTCTGGCCACCTCCTGGGAAAGACTAAATAATGTTCATTTGCAACTACAACTGGCATAATATCCACCAGCTTTAAGACTGTTGTGGTTAATCCCTACATTAGAAACCACAGAAACAAAGTACGGTCCCTAAATAAAAAATAAAAATAATAATAAATAAATTCAGTTATAACTTAATTATAAATAAATTAATAAATTAAAGTTATTAATCAATCATGTTGTTACTTGCTATAATGGGCTTATAGAAAAAGAATAATCAGATGTCCCTCATGCACACTTGTACTGATGCAAGGATTGCCTCATTGAGAATTTAAGTAGGAATCAGAAATGAAGATTCTGAACGTTTTCCTTTTAATGTTTATAAGCAACAGTGAAAAGACAGTGATCGTGGCTATGCCTATATAAGGAATTGTGGTTGCACCTGCTGCTGTGGTCCTGCTTATCAATACTACTACTACTAGTACTGATAAAAATAATATGTTAATAAAGCTAAAGCTTTCTGACAGTAAACCTCCAGTAACTAATGTGGTTCTATACACGGTTGATACAGACTGATTCAGGAGGTTAAGGAAGTAAAACAGTGTGCCTGGCTCTGTATGGAGGAGGAACAAGAAGAAATGGGCAAAAACTCAGGTTCACAGAGTCAGCTACCATGTTATTCATCCTGAGTTTCGCTCATCTTAGAGTTTTCACTAAACCTGCTGTCTGGAATATACCCCAGAAAGACCATGACTGTTCTAAACTGGATTACGACTGCTAATTGTTAATACAGGTTAGTTGCATGTAAATGGGTTATATGATGTACACTTACTGTCGTGTTAGATCACAATCACTACCACATACACATAGTACGTGAGTTAGAATATACATATTTTTCCTTGTATGGGATATTTATATATATCACTGTCCACCATATTATGCACAAAACAACTAAATTAAGCTTCTGAATGCAAGTCACATAAAATAGCACAGAATATCACTGTTACTGCACAAAAGCACAACCACAAGAAAAGCACTTCACTTGGTAATTATTTGCACACCTTTGCTGCATCTCTCGTCCAATTTTACCACCTGTTTAAGTTTAAAAATTCTTGCATAAACACTCAAACACATACACAAAAAAGTATTTCCCCTACTAATAACAATGGGACATTGCTACTGTAAAAGTTCAGCATAAACAGAAAAACTAAACTAAATTTAAAAGTTAAAACAAATTACTGATCTGTTACATGTTATTCTATAATTAGCTTTGACTATGGCTTTTATATATTATAATCTAATGTAATCTCTGCAGTTTACCTTGCAGTGAAAGCTAAAGTGTATGTCACTGCTATAGTTGTGAAGATGCTCCTTCAAAAGTTAGGTGCATGACATCTCTGTGCAACAATGTTGTTTCTCATCTCAGTTTTATTCAGTTATATTTAAAGAGAATCCCATCCATCTATCCATCATCTATACCCAATTCATCCTGTCCAGGGTTACAAGGGACTGGAGCTTATCACAGCATTTACTGGTTGGGAGGCAGGGTACACTTAAACAGGTTGCCCATCTTTTACAGGACTGACACATAGATATTTATGACTGCAGGCTAATTAGAGTCACCAGTTGAACTGAACCTGCATATCTTTGGAATGTGGGAGAAAACAGAAGTTCCTGGAGGAAAGTCATTGAGGTAAATCATTTTCTGTGTGGGTATTGAAGCCAGTAGTTCACAGTCTCAAGTTTTCACTACTATCAAGCCACAAGCCTGTTTCAGGGCATCCGTTTTGTTGTTTTTTGTAGACTGCTGTATATACAGGTGTGGCCTTCAGAAGAATTTGACATTTTGAAGACTGTGAAAGATACACCAACAATGTCCTCCACATTTAGGAAAAAGAAGGCTGCATTTGTGAAGTCTTCAGAATTATCCTATTCCTTGTCAACTTGTTATTGCATATTTGGTCCCTAAAATGGGACCCACATAGGATGATTTCTTTGCTGGATTATGCCATTTGGGCTGGTCCAGCTTCACTTAAAGGCTTAGATTTGATTAGATTAATTAACAACGCAGGTTGTGTACTTTTTGATGTTCTGAAAGTAAAGGTGAATGCAAGGTACTCAACGCAGATGTATAGCAACTTTCAGTATTTGTTTATGATTACCCGCTGGATGAGGTACTGGCCAGTGATCGTCTGAGGCTGACTGGCTGGTTGATGGACTGGTTGAGGTCATAGGCCAGATGACCCTGAAGCTCTCCCATAGAGAAACTAGGACCTACTCCTGTGACTACTGGAGCTACACACACAGGGAGAAGACACATTGTGATTACACACTGATAATTTGATAACAGCCTCTCAGTACCTTTGTTTCATTCAAACAACACATTGCGTGTGATAAAATCTACAGTATTTGTATTGCATTTCTTTTTCTTCCATTTTGTAGTGTGAAGCAAATCTTTCAGTATCTTGACAACTCAATCCAACAGCAGGCAGCCAGGTTGTACAGCAACAGGAAAAAGGTGTGTTTATCATTTCAGAGCAACAGACAGACAACACATGAAACCTCGGATCAATTCAGATTCTGTTATATTCAACAAAAAATGCCAACATGGAAAACAACACACTGAGACAAGCCTAGGTTGAAAAGTGACTTGCTGATCACATTAAATGTTTAGGATGTCAAGTCAAGTCAGTCCTTGATGTCTGACGCTCATGGTTCAATGCTTTAGTTGAACTGCTGCTTTTGTTTAGGGTAAGTCCACATTTTCCTTTTATTTAACTAATTCTATGTATTCAAACATCATTGGCAGCATTGCTTCACCTGTGAGCAATATATGTGTTTATGCATATTACATGGTAAGTTTGATACTTTATCAAACTGCACTTGTATCTCCACAAGTTGCTCAAATGCTCAAAGAGTAATTTATATTCAAAATATGCCATGAATGTTGAACTACAGTGTGTTTGTGTCATATGGCAATAAATACCAGCTTCTGACTTGCAAAAAGCACTCACATCAAAACCTAAATTTTATGAACACACAGTAGTCTTACCTGATACATGGTCAATTCTGCAATCATACAACCATCTTGAGTTGTCAGATGACATGGCATGCTGAATGTAATTCAAACTAGGTTTAGTTTTACAATGAATAGTGGTTGTAAAGTTGGGTAAAGTGGGTAAAACTAGTAAAGTAGACTTACTTCTTGAGACCTGGACCAGCTCAGTGACACTGAAAACTCCTGATGTCACAAAACTCTCCTGGAACTCTGGACTATCTGTAGAAACACAACAAGAGTTATGAATGTAACTGCAGTTCTATGAATTCTGGGTGACTGCCAGAGGGTGGTGCTTCAGCACTGGATATCTCCATCTCCCATATGTGCAGGTGAAGTTATTATACCAACAAAGTCACCTGTGACCATGCAATGACATAGGGTGCAGACGCCAGAACAAAACTCCTACGTCATCATGCAATCTGTTGCTACAGAATCTTCTTGCCCAGATTCAGAGTGACAGACATCTCTGGCGGTCATCCAGAATTCATAGAACCGCAATTACATTGATAACTCTTGTTCTATTTCATTCTTCCTGAGAGGGAGGTGCTTCAGCACTGGATGACTCATGCCAGCAAGGTCACAAGGAATTCTTACTGCACTAAGGCATGGAAGCTGTTGATAACATGGCTGTTGCCACAGCAGGCAGAGCAGCCACATTGATGCGGTAATAGCGAGCAAAGGTACATGAGGACTCCCAGGTTGCAGCAGCACAGATGTCTTGCAGGGAGATGCATTTCAAGGCTGCCCATGATGAGGACACACTCTGAGTAGAGTGACACCGCACATTACTAGGCGCAGGTAGTCCCTACGACCAATAAGCATGTAAAATAACATTGACAATGCACTTAGAAAGCCTCTGTTTTGATAGCGGTTGACCTTACTTACAACCTCCATAGCAGACAAACAGTCTGCAAGACCCCCACATACGCCTTGAGTACCCAAACAGGGCACAACTGCTCTGACAGCATCTCGACTTGCTCCGACAAGCTTGGAGTTCATATTGTGTGGGAGGCACCCTTTTTGGCAAGAACCAATGCATATACATCTGACTCACCGACAGGGCGTGGAGTTCACCCACTCACTTTGCTGATGTGATAGCCAGCAGCAATGTCCTCTAGAAATCCTCTAACCAGGACAGAAAGAGGAGTGGGAGACCTCAGTGCCTAACTGAACAAGAGGACAAGTACATTAGAGTATCTAGTCTGAGAAACAGACGCCTCACAGGTCCTTAACTGGCAGCTTTATTAAATAGTACCTGCAAAACACCAGTGTCAACATCAACAGTGAAGAGGCGACTCAGGGATGCTGACCTTCTAGGGAGAGTGGCAAAGAAAAAGCCATATCTCAGACTGGCAATTGAAAAGAAAAATTAAAGCACAGGTTATTTTGGAGCTGTGCTTTGGGTGCAAGAACTATTTAGGGAAGAAGCAGTCCGCTGGTATTCTGTCTGTAATGGAGTGGTCAGCACAGTCACCAGATCTCAACCCTATTGAGCTGTTGTGGGAGCAGCTTGACCATATGGTACATAAGAAGGGCCCTTCAAGCCAATCCAACTTGTGGTAGGTGCTTCAGGAAGAACTGGAGGAAATCTCTTCAGATTACCTTCACAAATTGACAAGTAGAATGACAAAGGTCTGCAAGGCTGTAATTGCTGCAAATGGAGGATTCTTTGATTAAAGCCAAGAAGGAAACAATTATTATTTCAATTAAAAATCACTATTTCTAACCTTGTCAATGGCTATATTTCCTATTAATTTTGCAATATGTCCTATTTAAACTAATTTCTTGTATGTTTTCATGGAAAACATGGAATTTTCTAAGTGATCCCAAACTTTTGAACGGTAGTGTACCTTCAAGGTTGATGCACATCTGTTTGCATCCAATAGTGCCTGCAGGAAACGCAGAATGATGGCAACCGAGCAGTTCTCCGGTACCTCACCCTGTGCCTTACCACTGTGAAAAAATCTTCCACCGCTTAGCATAGAGTGACCTAGTGAAGGGAGCCCTGGAACTTAACACAGTGTGGATCACTGACTGATCACTGGATGCCAGGAGTGGGTCCCTGCTCCCAACGGCCAGACACAAAGCTGAAAGCAATCCGGATTTAGATGTCATATGCGCTCCTCCAACTAATGGGAGAAGCACCGGAAGCCATGGCCTCCCCGTTGTAGCCAGTTGGGAACTACTAGTAGCAGTCTGTGTGTCCCCCAACATTCTGCCCAACTCATCCTGGTGGACAGACTTTAAACCCCAAGATAACACCACAAATACTATACGCCCAGAACTAGTCAAAGAGAATGTCTTTACCCAACCACTGAAAGCGCTTTTACGCTACGTATCTCATTCACCCATTCATACACTGATGGCATTAGCTGCCATGCAAGGTGCCAAGTGCTCATCAGTTTTAGGAGCTAACCATTCATACGCATTCACACACCGATTGCGCAGCCTTCTGGAGCAATTTGGGGTTCAGTATCTTGCCCAAGGACACTTCGACATGCAGACTGGAGAAGCCGCAACATTTGGAATGGCAGAACCTTTAAAAATATGTTCAGCCCTTGCAGGTCCACGATTGGGTGGAACCCGCCAACTTTTTTTGGAATTAAAAAATATGCTGAATAAAACCCATTGAGCTGTCTGTGTATGCCGAGGGATGCCAGTTCTTGGCTGAGTGCCAGGAATTTTGCAGGATCCCTGACGACAGTTATTCTGACCCTGCAGAGAGTTGGCAGCTGTCGTCGGAACTGTAGTGTGCATCCCTTGGACAGAGTGGACACCACCCAAGGGTCTGTGATCTCCCTCTCCCAGTAGCTGAGGTGTTGCTAAGAGAAGCGTCTGACACCAGCCCCTTGAGCCTCAGGTCTGGCATGCAAAGGCCATTCGAATTGCTGGTTTCAGTGTGTCATGGCCAGCTTCTGATCTACGCAATGAACCATCAGACCCCTGAGACAAAGCATCAGAGGCTCGAGAGGCTGTGTCTCTATCCACGTCCTGTCCTTCCCCCTCATCATCAAACAAACTACAGGAAGCTGCAGTTGACAGTACATCGATGTCCCAACAAGGCGAGCCCCTCGTGGTGGAGTCACCACTGGGTGCTGGTCCCGTATGCTTGAGATTGAGCAAGAGTTCCTTAACCTGGGCAAATTCAGATGAAAGAGTGTCCACCTACCTGACTTTCCCAGGAGAAACATGTGAGGCAGTACTGCATCTGCGTCCACATCCCTTAGGTGCTGTCAGGTCTGAAGTCACGCAGACAGCAGCCCAGCATCCCCTTCTATTTCTGCAAGTCTAGCCATTCTCACCAACAGAAGCATAAACCTACAATTCATACATGGGCTGTCAGATATACCTGCCCTCATGTGTTCAACCCTGAGACAGGCAGGGCAATGATCATGGCCGTCCTCTATTTGGAGGGGTTAAAGACATGCAAGCTCATAATGCCATTAAGTGAGACAGTGCCAGACAGTCACAGCGGAAACACTGTGCCACAGCCTTACACAAAATAAAGGTCAACTGCGTCTGTGTCAGAGCGTGCCTCAAGAACACATTAATTTTACATAGGCAGTGCACTTAGCACTGCTCAACAACTTAAGCTAATAGTTCTGACTGTCCGGTCTAATGACGTACTTATTGCCACTAGAACTCACAGAAAGCGTTAAGAGTTAAATACCATAGTGGGTGATCCAACACAACATAAGGAGAAAACACTGCAGTTTCAACTTCTAACAACCAATGGAACCTAGCTTACTTACCTGTCTGCAGTAATTGGGTATGAACCATATCAGCGAAATCGCCGCTGTTTGTCCAAAAGGAACAGACACTTTAATTGATCCACTTTGTTTGAAAGAACAAGCAGCTTGCTGCAGCCTCTGATGGACGAATAAACAAATCATCAACCCTCAGGTTACGAGGCTACAAGTGGTGAAACAAACTGACCTGCTATCAGTTTTCTCAATTGTGAGAAGATTTAAAGAGCAGAACTCAACCTGCGCATATGCAAGATGGAGATATTCAATTCTGAAGCACTGCCCTCTGGCGGTCAGGGAGAATGAAATAGAACAGCAGTTATGCATTAATACTCTATTCAATTCAATTCAATTTTATTTATATAGCGCCATATCATAACAAAGATTATCTCATGACATTTTTCATACAGAGCAGGTCTAGACCGTACTCTTTTTTTTTTTTTTTTTTTAAAGATTTTTTTTTTTGGCCTTTTTAAGCTTTATTTGACAGAGACAGCTGAAGAGTGACAGGAATGTGGGGAGAGAGAGATGGGGAATGACATGCGGGAAAGAGTCACAGGTCGGATTCGAACCCTGGGCTGCCACGGCAAGGACTGAGCCTTTTTAAATCAGGTGGATGCTCCACCAACTGAGCTAAACGACACCCTAGACAGTACTTTTTATAACATTATATTATATTACTCTGTGTTTGTGTGTGCGTTTGTGTGTCTATGTATGTTAGTCCAGAGCAGTAGCAGTCAGTGCATGTCGGTCAGTTCAAATGTTGCTTGTTCCTATTTAATTCATGTTAAATCACTTAATTAATGGCATGTGGATGTACACCATTGCCTAGGAGGTTAATGCCTTTGATGTGCTTGTGTACACTGTGGGCTCGGAGGTCGTCCACTAATCAGATGATCGGCGGTTCGATCTCTGGCTCCTCCAGTCTACATGTTGAAGTGTCCTTGGGCAAGATACTGAACCCCAAATTGCTCCCGAAGGCTGGATCGGTGTGTGAATGTGTATGAATGGTTAGCTCCTAAAACTGATGAGCAGTTGGCACCTTGCATGGCAGCTAATGCCATCAGTGTATGAATGTGTGTGAATGGGTGAATGAGATATGTAGTGTGAAAGAGCTTTGAGTGGTCGGAAGACTAGAAAGGCGTTATATAAGTACAGTACATTTAACATTTACACTACATTTCCCTGGTACAAAGCTATGAGGAAAAAAACTGTGTGTTTTTGATGGCCTACTTTTATGTTTTGTTTTTCTTAATTTCTATTCTTTTAGTGTTTGTTGGTGCTTATGTAACCAAGTTACAGAAAAAAAGCCAGAATGTTCCTCTCTAATTAATGGAAGATCTTTTACATTACCCATAGTGGCAGTTCGACTGTCATCCTGATCAGAGCCCACTCCTGTATGACCTGGACTGCTGCTCTGCTCTGCCTCTGGAGAGAGAGAGAGAGAGAGAGAGAGAGAGAGAGAGAGGGGGAGATTCTTGAGTCTTGAGTGACGTTGCACTCTCTCTGAAACAAATTCTTGTTTGCCCCCCTTTAATAACATGTGAACTCTACTTTAAGACATACAGCTACCAGACCCATGAACATTGGTTCAGCATCTACAGACAACATCCTTCATTTTGTTCATTATAGTAAGCCAAATGCTCATCTTGGCTTCACCTAACAAAAAGTTAGAATAGAATAGATACTTGTACCTTGAGGGAAAATCCTTTTTTACTTAAGTTTTGCATACATAGGCCCGAAATACAACCACACACACATACACACACAATGGGCTCTTAGACATGCAAAATGTGGAAAGATGGTGGAATGATGGTCAGCTATATAGCGGTGCCCTGAGAGCAGTTAAAGGTTCAGTGCCTTGCTCAAGGGCACCTCAGCAGTGCCCAGGAGGTGAACTGGCACCTCTCCAGCTACCAGTCCACCCTCCATACTTTTGGTCTACGCTGGATTTGAAGGATTGCTGGATTGTTAGGTTTCCTGACTGAAATACGCACAATGACTTCATGCTCTATGGTCTATATGTGCTGCATGCTTGTTTGTAGCCACAGCCCCGTTTGTACAGGGACTACCAGCTTCCCCTTGGAGATGACATTGACAGATATCAAACCGATATAAAATCACTTTGATTCTTGACCCTTCATTGACACCTTGGAGAAGTCAGGTAGTTCTGGAGTTTGAAAAGATAACTGTTTTCTTCATACTGTTTTCTTTATCCTGCTCCTCCACTGCAGCATGGATATACAATGATGGAAATTCAGGCCACATGACCTCTGTAGGCAGGCACTGTCCTCAACAATTACTGAAATCAAAGGTCAATGGTGAGTTCAGGAGGGAAGAAAGTGTTCAGGAGCCTCTGATGTCTTATGCTGTAGTATTTATTGAAGAGATGCTCAAATGCTTTCACACAACACAATATAAAGTTGGCCCTTTAAAGTTGTGTCCCAGATTTTTGTCAACTCCGTCAGATTTCTACAAAAACATAATTTAATCAGCCATAAAAAAAAGTAAGCTATATCCCTTGGACCTCTGTCTCACACTGGTCAGCTGTCAACTTTTTACTATCAGGTGTGTCTCAACCATAGCAGGTCAATTCAGCTGCCCAACTAAAGTGTTTTAATGGATCCATATCAAGGAGTAAGACGGCTGTTTACTCCAGGTACAAAGGCCTAAATACAGCCTGTCATTGGAGGTGAAAATGGCCAGGAACAGAGAGTATGAGAGTATCAGAGAAAGAGAAGAGAGAGGATTAATAATTAGACAGAAAGGCAGAAGAACAACAAAGGAAGAAGGAAAGATTCTTTTTTCTGTTATATTTATTAAATATATGTTCATAATGGTTTATAAAATGAATGCCAATGATAGGTTTCAATGCCACATCTAATGTGTAATGTTCTTTGTGTAATCAAGTATATGTTATTTATCACAAAGACAAATTACAATATCAACAGAAATTTAAAGTTGGCAGCGTTATATCATGTAGTATTTTATTTCTTAAATTATTATTATTAATTAAAAAATTGTGTATTTAAGAAAACATCAAATAAACATTTCTTTCATGTTTTATATGATAAAACATGGCAGCTGTGGCTCAGGGGGTAGAAAGGGTCCTCCACTAATCAGATGATCACCGGTGTGATCCCCGGCTCCTCCAGTCTGCATGCTGAAGTGTCCTTGGGCAAGATACTGAACCCCAAATTGCTCTCGAAGGCTGTAGGAGAGGAAAAGCAAACTTGCCTGTGTTACTTTTCTTTTTGTCTTAAATAGCCAGACTTGTCTTCACACTTCATTTTAGCATTGTGCCAGGCACTAGTTTCTTTAGACTAATGTTGCTGGCTCGTAGCTGGTAAAAAGCCTTAGCGGCATGTACTGCACTGCAGATGAAGAATCATAAAGAGGAACTTTATTTCCTCTGCAGCAGCAAACACAATACAATACCTTGTAACACTATAAGGCCTGATTATTGAGCAACCTGAGCATCTAACTTCACAATCAGTCTCACAGCCGAGAATTCCAGGCCACTCCACTTTACTCTCAACAGCAACCCACATCATTCAGTGCAATAACACTAGGATGTCAGCACTCCCTTGTCATTCAGCTCCAGCAATGCCCCTGCTGCATTCAGACCAAATCAGGCACTGCAGTAAATCATAGCAAGATTGTGCGGCAGTGTGTGAAGAGGGGGGATTGCTGGGGGGGTGTCTATTTTTGCCGAATGTAACCGCTGTGAAACAATGAGGAAATAACTTCGATAACTTTCGATATAGGCACTCACTCCCTGTCATTCACTGTCTCCGGACCAATGCTCTCCTTCAGCTGGACACAGATGTAATAACCGGGTACATATTTAACAGACAGCACATTACACCGATTTTAGCTTCTCTTCACTGGCTCCCTGTTTGTTTTAGAATTGATTTTAAGATTTTACTGATCACTTTTAAAGCACATCAGGGTCTGGCTCCATGTTACATATCAGAGATGTTGACACCTTATGACCCGGCCCCCAGCCTTAGGTACTCAGGTGGTTCCCTTCTGGGTGTTCCAAAGTCAAGGCTCAAAATTAAAGGTGACCGGGCGTTTGCCATCAGGACCCCATCATCAGGACTTTGGAATGCCCTGCCTGAGGACATCAGGCTCGCAGAATCAGTGAATTCTTTTAAATCACTTCTTAAAACACATTTTTATAGACTTGCTTTTATGTGATGTCGTCTTTTTAACTTTTTGATTTTAATTAATTTATTCTATTTCATTTTGTTCTATTGTATTTATTTATTTTCTGTATTTTATTGTTGTCTTATGTAATTTATTATGTTTTTTTATTACTTAACTCTTTTTAACTTTTTAAAATCTTGAATTGTTTTATATTGTCTTTTAAATGTTGTTGGTTCTTCTTATTTTGCCTGAGTATTTTGTTCATGCCTGTCTGTCAAAGCACTTTGTAAACGCTGTTTATAAAAGGTGCTATATAAATAAAGTTATTATTATTATTATTATTATTATTATTATTATTATATTACATGAAATCAATAAAGCCAGAACACAACAGGTGAGTATCATAGTTTAGTTTATGAACTCCACCTGGGTAGCCTCAGTATCAATTTGACTGTTCTGATCGTCTAATTTGGCAGCCGCAACATGCGCAGCATGCGTTTTCCCAAAAGTTGGATTCAGCTCAACTCCTCTGCCACAGATGACTGTGTGTTTTTCCGCAAACCCCCTGCGGTCCACACCACTGCAGCCAAAACACACTACACCCACTCAAATTAATGGCCGGAGCAGCTTATTTGGTCTGAATGCAGCTTTACAGCAACTCACTCTAGCCAGGGCTCCTGGCACCAGCATGCCAACGCCCTCAGCTGTCCACTTCCATCAACCACAAAAACGTGCTCTAGCCAGGGCTCCTAGCATCAGCATCTTCTAGCATCAGCATCTTCTACCCTCTAGGAGGCACTACAGAACTCCGTACGCCAAAACAACCAGACATAAGAACAGTTATATATATATATATATATATATATATATACACACACATCATCATCAGTCTACTCATACTGTGCATACTGTATATACCGAATATCTACCTCATGTATACAAGACTACCTGCTGTATAGATCATATTTATTATATCATCCCTGTATTCTGCTCCATTGCACCATTTCATTGCACGTTTTTATTCAGTGTAAAAATGTTATCCTTGTTTATACATATACATTTACATACAGTTGTGGAGAAATTGCTGAAATCAATGGTCAATGATAAGGTCAGGAGGGAAGAAAGTGTCAGGAGCCTCTGAAGTCTTTATTGTCGCTTGGCCGAGGAGAAATAGAGACACTCTCAAAGTACATCAAAAAGTGCCTGAGCCGGTCTCACATTCTGCCAAACTCATGCTGGTGGTCAGACTTTAAACCACTACAGATAACACCACAAATACTATACGCCCAGAATTAGTCAAAGAGAATGTATTTACCCATGTTAGTGTTACTGTCAGCACATTCTAGTCTGGAGAAACGTCAACGGGAAGTTATCTATCATGTCTAGGAAGGCAACATTAGGTCTCTTTGACCCTGGTCACCACAATGTTGAGATAGACTGGCACCTGCTGTTCAAGCAAAGCCAAACAACTACTACTGCCGAGGACCTCAAGGCCTACGCGTGACCCTGTGTAACCTAAGGATAGAAAATTCCATAACACATATATATACATTTATATAAATATACATTTTATATCTACATAGTTTTTATATGTACATGGTTTTTATGTTTATGTCTACGTTTATGTCCATGTTTACCTGTCAAATTCTCTGTTTTTGTTTTTTAACTGTACCTATATCTATATTTGTATGTAGTACAAGAGCAAAGTGTAACCTGCCTGCATTTCTAACTCGTCTTATTTCTTTCATCTGACTCCAGACAAGGTTCTACTCAATTGTGGTTCCACCTGCTCTACTGTCCTTGTCATTTCCCCTGCCTAGTACTCTGGTCACTCCTTTAGAGTCTGAGCTGTCAACTTGGCCTCCCGAAATAGCATTCTCAAGCACTTGATGCAAATCGTGGATGGTTGATCTTCCCAAACGATCACTGCTACATTTGTTTAGATCACAAAGATCTCAGATCCACTCCACCTGTCCCCACCGAAGCGTCAACAAAGCAAAAGACCAAAAAAAGTGCAAGAGTTTAAGCTTCACTCAAGCTTAAGCTTCACAATATTTTTGTTTTCAACGTATCTTGTTGATGGTGTGGTCCTTGCTAGTGAAATAACTTATTTTATTGAAAGGAAAGTCAAGTTTCCTTACAGTTAGCCTGGTTAGAAAATCAGATCTAGGTCGTCATCACATTCCCTGGTCTGAGGGATGCAGTGAAGCTAAAAATAACGTGAAACCCACATCACACACACAGGTGGACACATACATACACGCACACACGCATGCACGCAGACCACACCATATAACAAAAGGTATGACAAAAATAAATGTTTCACTGCCATCCAGCCATCTACAAATTATTTTTGGAAATTATTTGTATTCCCTAATAAAAAAATGACATTTTACTACTAAATATTGCTTGTTTGAATGAGCTTGTACATTACCAAAAAGATGCTATGCTGTGTAGAGTGAAAATTAATATGCATTGCAATGATTCTGCACTCATATTCAATTGAATACAGTACAAATACAAGACGTTAATGTTCAAATTCCCCCACCCGCCTGACTGTTTCCAGCAGCCATGTGAACAGACAGCTATAGTAAATGGTAAATGGACTGCACATATACAGCGCCTTTCTAGTCTTCCGACAACTCAAAGCGCTTTTACACTACATATCTCATTCACCCATTCACACATTCATACAGTGATGGCATTAGCTGCCATGCAAGGTGCCAACTGCTCATCAGTTTTAGGAGCTAATCATTCATACACATTCACACACTGATGGTGGGATTATCTTGCCCAAGGACATTTCGACATGCAGATTGGAAGAGCCGGGGATCGAACCGCCAATCATCTGATTAGTGGACGACAGCTCTACCTCCGAGCCTCAGCTGCCTCAAGCTGGAGAGACTACGCCAGAACTGCTATGGAAGACACACATATATATATATATATATATATATATATATATATATATATATATATATATATATATATATATATATATATATATATATATATATATCAGGACAGTCTAGCACTGGTCAACTTCACAATTGAGTTGATAGAAATTAATGCTTAATGTTGACAGAAGAATTCACCACCTCTCACAGTCCCTCTCAGGTGCATCTTTCAATAATTCAATATCCCAATGTAGTAAGTAGATAATAAAGTTTTACCATAAGTACATTGTATCCAAATTAACAAATGAAGGACATAGCTTAGATAATACACTTAATACACCCACAAGAGCTCCATTAAAGTGTGTGTGTTGGTATATACCTTTTTCTTGTACATAGTAAGCGAGGTAGAGGTCGAGCTCTTTGACAGAGACGGAGATGTGTCGAGGCTGGACACAGAGGACTGGATTGGAGCACTGGCCTCCTTTCACCAGCCGCTCTCCATCTGTGCTTTCCAATGGGATTCCTTTAAACAGGATGACCATCACCAGGTCCAACCTCCAGACCTTGGAAAAGACAAAACACAACCCTTATTGTCTAAAAAAACTTAATCTAACTCAGTCAGTAACCCACACCATGTTTCACTTAACTTCGACAAGTAGTAGTTGCCAACATGTGATGCTGAACTTCAGTTTCATCATACTGTAATTAACTTATAACTTATGACACATTTTACTCAACTGTAAACTCACTGAAGGTAGAAGCTGCTGCAAGTTAGTAAGAGATATAAAGTAAGGAGAGATAATGTTCAATTACTACTCAATAAGATCCACATGTATTGTTTTTCTAGAGACATATTGCACTTGTTAAGTAGTTGTTTGATGTGAAACAATAAATGTATTTATTTAACCTTTATTTAACCTGGACGGATCCCATTTAGATTAAAAACCTCTTTTTCAAGAGAGTCCTGGCCAAGACAGGCAGCAGTATAAAGAACAAGTCAATTTAAACAGATGCACATAGCAATCTAGAAAAATAATAAAAGTGTAGAACAAGCTATGATTTCAACAACATCAGTTAAAGCAACAAAAACCCAATGATTTAGTCTCTAGATCTTTCAATGTGGATTTAAAAGCATTCAAAGAAATCAGAACTTTGAGTTTTAAAACATTTTGTAAAACATTCCAGTCATAGGGTGCAGAGTATCCAAACTCCCTCTAAACAAGTTCTGTCTGAGAATTTGGCACAGACAACATGTAAAAGTCCCTTGATCGCATCGAGCATTGTCCATCACACTTCAGAGAAATAAAAGAACAGAGATAGGATAGCAGCCCAAGAATTGCCTTGTATGTGAACATATATCAGTGGGTGCACCTACGGGTTGCTAAACAAGGCCATACTACCCGAGCATAAAGCTCACAGTGGTGAGTCAGTGCTTTACAATTCGTAATAAATCTAAGGGACTCATAATAAGCTTTGTCAATCATATGCAATGCCTGAGCAGGGGCAGGCATTTACAAAAGATCCCCATAGTCCAATATAGGTAAAAATGTTGCAGCAACAAATCTCTATATTACATCAAAAACATCATCAAGTAAGGATCAATAAGATATGGTCCATGTGCCTTTCTTGGGTCCAGAGCATTCAGTGCTTTATGTACATCCTCCACAGTAAAAGGTGAAAAAAAAAGTCCTGAAAAAGTTCTTATGCTGAGACACTTGCATAAGATGTGGGGTTATGACCCATGACACAAAAAACATCTGGTATTAAACTAAAAAATAAAACAGTTCTCATGTAACCATTTTATTTCTAATCTCAAGAGAATGTCAAAGTAAAATTAAAATCTGGGGTGAAAAAAATTACTATCTTCTCTTTTCAGCCAAAGCAAAACCAAACAAACAAAACAACAATGCATAGTTATTTTAGTTACTGGGTTTTATTTGCATTCATGTGTAGACTGTCCACCATGCAGAAAATTGTTTAGAAATTCTAGAAATCATCAACCTTTACTTATACTTTAATTGTCCTGACTAATACAAGCAAAACTGTGGAACAGACCTACTGGAAATTAATATATACTATTAGTCAGAATGTAGTTTACCTTGTCAGCTTGTCGGAGACAGTCTATGCGTCTCATTTTGCCTTTCTGGTCAGGGTTTGACAGGACACAGCATGCAGCTTTCTTCCCAGTGATTGACAGAACAAAGTCTTCTCTGCATTCGGGTCTAATGTCCTTTCTTAGCTTGGCCAAAAGACGGCTTGCCCACTTCTGTTTCACCTAGGAATAAAATAATATCATAAAGAGAGTTATGTTTGTTTGAATAATGTATTGTGCTAGTATATTAAAATAGCTTTAAAACCAGCAACTGTCACATTTAGTTCAAGGAGTGGATCCAAATATAAACATGAAGGTGAATGAAAGAAGTCTAGTAACTTACAAAAAAGGCTGGTAAACACAAATAACAAAAAGGCAGCTACTAGTTCAGGCAAAAAGTCCAACAAACCGAGCATAGATCAGAAGCCCAAACAAACAAAAACCAGGAGCAGGGAAGGGATAAGCATAAAGCTAGACAAAGGACTGAACTTAAACAGAATACAGAACTCAGGAACAGAACAGTATATTAATAAGTATATTAATATACTGTAAAACACTGGTTTGACTAGAAATAAAATGTCTTCAGTTGTTTAGTCATGGTATGTTACTTTTAGCTACTTGATTTGTAAAACTAAATAAAAATGTTATTCATCCCACCTCTGCCTTCTCCCCAAGTAGTTCATCTTTGACAGCTCTCTCTTCTTCTTTAGTCATCCTTTTCTCATGTTTTTTGAAGTACTTCCTCTTCCTGGCCTGGAGGTTGAACCATGTGTAGGCAAAGGCACGGACCTGGGGCAGCAGGGCCTCAATGAACGGGTGGAACTCATCCTACAAGGCAGACAGACAGATAAACATGTAAATACACATCATCACACATCAAGGGTCACATACATAGATATCAGTAACCAAACCAACTTGACCCAACTTGACATGTAACACAAGCTCTACTTTACCAGCACTACTGACAGTCTTAACAATATCATACCAGTATCATACTTAGTGATATCATATGAGAAAAGAAGGGAGAGAAAAGACAATTTAGTAACACGCTTTTTACACCAGACACATTTCAGCTTTTAGTCATCCAACAGTAGAGACACATTTCAGTGGTAATCAACCTACATTTAAGTTTAAATCCAATGTTACAGATGCAGATGTTATCATTGTTCTACATGTGTAATCAACATTAACTTCGTAATCACAAGTTAAGGGGAAAATGTAATCTAGTGTCACCTGAAAAATTTCAATCTGGTTTTCTCACTCTTTTTAACCTCTACATGCTGCCGCTTAGGGACATCACCAGGAGACACGGCATTAATTTCCATAGCTATGCTGATGACACACAGGTGTACATTGCCATGTCTCCTGATGACTCAGGACCAATAGATGCCCTTTTTAACTGTATTTAGGCAGAGATTTTTTTACGGCTCAACCAGGACAAAACCAAAGTTTTAATTATTGGTCCTGAGGTGCAGAGAGAGAAACTAAATATAAAACTTCAAGTACATAACTTAAAACCTTCTAAAAAAGTAAAAAACCTGGGAGTTATCATTGACTCCGATCTCAGCTTCGAGCCCCATATTAAAAACATAACTAAAAGAGCTTTTTATTATCTTAAGAACATTGACAAAGTATGACCATTTCTCTCTCTTTTACTGGTTCATAAGTCTCTTAATGGTCTTAGTCCAACCTATTTAACTGATTTACTTTTACCCTGTGAACCCTCAAGGACCCTCAGGTCTTCTGGGAGTGGCCTTTTAATAATCCCAAAATGGGGGGTGTCTGGGTTTTACTGTGTGAAGCACTTTGTGTTACATGTTTTGTATGAAAAGTGCTATACTTTGATTGATTGATGGTGAATTTGGCAATGTCTTTGGATGCATATTTAGTGATCAATTTCAGAGTTTGGGGTTTTAAATAATTCAAGAATTATAACTTTACTTAGTTAATTAATGTAGACACATTACATGATGATTAGAATTAACTGAATTCATTTAAAATTAATATTTTTCTTTGCTGTAGCCTTTTGTCCCCTAAAATTACAACACATATTGTCTGTGCATTCAAAGCTTCATATTCCAAAGATCAACATTGCTGCAACATCAATGAGCAGCGTTGCAATGGGTGACATGTTCCTACATTACCATGAACACACACTAATTAATTTGACTCCATGTGCCTGCATTATCTTACTGTTGGACAAATACTCACTAGAGCACCAAATGTGTATTAAAGCCCCATTGTGTAAGATTTCTACCATAAATTACAGATTTTCAATCATGTTAAAACCTTGTTTAACCAGGTGAATTGTGTCTCTGTCATTCCCACTCTGCACCCCATATGCCTGTTCTAACATTATTTAATCTTGTGCTCCGGGTATGATCACCCACGAGTATGTTACACTTTATGTCACACTAAGTCACACACCACCAACTATTTTACTGATTTTGGTGAAACTGGAACAGATTTTAGGGAGAAAATGTTTTCTGGTTTTCCCTCTGATGTCCTCTGACTGCTCTGCATTACCTTTCTGTGATGAACAGAGTTTCCTGATTGACAGTAAATTAAACTGCTGCCAACTGTAGCTGCTGTTGAACTCTGCAGGGTCAGAGCACCCCAGGCATGTTTTGGACCACCGGGAAGAGGAGGTTTTATGCCTGGGGTGGGGGGGGGTGCAGACCAAAGGTAAGCCGTGTCGTGCAAAAACTGGAGCTGTGATAGCTGGGTTTCTTGCTGTTGGAAGTAAAATTACTTGGCTGCTATGTCTTGTGTGGTTGCACTTGCTTGATGTTTGTTGTTGATTCACTAGTTTTTGATCATAAGTAATGTAATCAGAACAAATACACGTGTACAGCTGTCCATATTTATACCACAGTGGGATTACACTCTGAAACTGGGCGCGCTAAAATCGCAAAAACACCAATTTCTAATTAAAACAACATTTAGTTTAAATGGTCACTACAATAGTCCTCAATGAACTATTTGCTCCTGTTTAAGTATTTATTATATATAATATAATTTGTCATCATGGTAGGTTTACACTTAAAAATTAAATTTAGCAGAGTGATGGGTGTCTATTTAAAGTAGGGGGACCAAATCAAGAAAGAAATAAACAAACCAAAACCTTGACCATCTCATCACCAACATACAAACACTGTGCTATGAATAGGAAAAACAACCAAAAAGTTCAGACTCCACCACCAACAGAGATTAGATTAGATGAGATTACATTAGATTACCAGGTACATCTGAAATGATGGTTTGTTACACAGGACCACTTGGGAAGTTGTTGTTGGAAACTGTTTGAGTGAAAACATTTTTTTCATTGTTAAAAGCCTTCAGTGCCATTCTTTGCTCTTCTTTCAATAAAGAAATAGTCTCAGTTAAAATTAGGGTTGCTCCCAATTTCTAGTTAATTCCCATAATTTTTCATAATTCCCATGGAGTTTGAATATTTCCAAAATTCCCCAGCTTAAAGGTCCAGTGTGTAGAATTTAGTTGCATTTAGTGGTCCAATCACTGCATTGCAATCTCCTCACATCACCCTCACCTTCCTAATGTAAAGGAGAAACAACACTTTAAGGACCCTGTTTAGAGTCAGTATTTAGTTTGTCTGTTCTGGACTACTGTAGAAATAAGGTGTTTCAAGATGGCGGCCTCCATGAAAGGGGACCCTCTCCCACTGTAGATATAAAAGAATAATTTTTAAGTAACAAACATAAAAAAGATTTTTATTTTCAGGTGATTATACATGCATGAAAACATAGTTATGAATATTATATTCCATGTTTGCCTTATTCTGAAAATAGAGGCCCCAAATCTTACACACTGGACTTTTAACTTACCACATTCCAAAATGTGTCCAGAAATTTTCCAGAAACCTTCCTCCCCTTTGCAACCCTAGTTAAAATATAAATTATGCTATAGCAGCAGCATCTCATTGTTGTTTTTACTTGTCACTTACATAGCCACTATGGCTCAGGTTGTACAGCGGGTTGTCTACTAATCAGATTATCCAAAAAACAATGTATTCTAAATATAAACATATTTACCAATGTGTTACATTTCCTTTCCTGGCTGGATGCATGCAGTATCTCACTTTCCATTGTCTTTCTTGCTGGAATAAGCAGGAACGTCCCTGCAAAAGACGTTGTCTGTATGGCATCATAATGCTGCTCTTTTAGCAGTATGGTGCCATGGGAACAAACAGACCCCCATACAAATGATTGCTTTTGAGCCTTGCACTCTATCAAAGAGCTGAGAGTATTGTACATCTGATCGAACTGACAAAAGCAGGAACTGACCCAACCCTGGCCTGAACAGCAGCAAGCCAGGCAGGAGACAGCCAGAGAGGTTTGTGTGTTTATCAGAAAAACTACAACTCACACCCCACTGCATCAGCACCACCTCCTGATGTTGTTATTTTACAAACCAACCACAGTTACGGAGCTATACATAATACAGCCTCATGAGCTTGAGTACAGCTGTAATAGTCTTTCCAATCTACTGTAGCTGTCATTTGCAATTTCTGAGCCCCTCACAGTGACTACTCCCACCATATAAGAAGGAGCACTACCGCAGGTCCTTCATTCCAACAGCTGGCAGACTCTTTAACACCAGCATAACATAATGACTTTCTTCGCGGTAAATGGTTAATGGACTGCACTTGCATAGCACCTTTCTAGTTCTAGTTATACACTCATGGCATTAGCTGCCATGCAAGGTGCCAACTGCTCATCGGATTTTGGAAGCTAACTATTCATACGCATTCACACAATTTGGGGTTCAGTATCTTGCCCAAGGACACTTCAACATCTTGTTTTATCTTTTCACAGCTGAGCAGATGGTGGTGGACTCAAAGCAGGGTCTTCACAGAAAGTTGTGAACTAGCTTGTGAAATACATAACTTGAGAATTAATAAACAATGACTATAATATCACCCTGTAAGCTGTCAGGATCTCGATATGCCAGAGGAGACGTGCTTCTCAGAGTCTTAGAAAAATGAAAAATGGGAGCAAAAACAAAAGTTTTGCATTTATGCTTTTGTTGAATATTTTTATGTGTTTATGACTGTCGTTTATGAATCATTCAGCCAATCGACCTCATCCTTGCTGGGTGTATTGCTGAGGACCCAGGGGACTGCAGTGTTGAGTGTGAAGTTGACCAGATGAGCAGGCCTTAAGAATGCTGCAAACAGCACTTCTGCAAGCCAAGCAATGGTCCTGCTTCAAACTGGCCCAAGCTCCGAATGGACACTGCACTAATGTCAGTTAATGCTGTAATACTACAACAATGAAAACCATTTCAGTGACAGTACAATGCAGCAAATTAAAACATTGGGTACAATCCGATGTAATCCAATACAACAACTCTGCCATAAATTCTGCTTTTACAAAGCTTATAATATTTAGGTTTTTATTGACTCTGTCAGAGAGGTATTAATTTAACTATTATGTTTACTACTAAGATTGTAGTTTCCAGTAGTGTTAAACTGGACTGTATGATATTGAAAGGTGTTTCTAATATTATGGCCCTCTCATGTATGTAAATGGGGTGACCAAAGCTTTGTAAAAGTAGAATTTATGGCAGAGTTGTTGTATTGGATCACATTAGATTGTACAAGTGTACCTACTAAAGTGACTGGTGAATGTATAAAGTGCTCTTTACAGGAGCTCTCCATTCAGCACCACAAAGGGTTTTATGCATCTGGGATGCAAAAATATCACTTTAAGTATGGGAGATAGTGAATAGTGAATTTCAATGTATATATACATTTTATTTCTATTTTTTTATTACTGATGTGTGATTCACGCATGAAAGTGATTCATCACTAATTCCCTTGAATAAAAATAACATGTTGTTCTTGCTATCACTAAGCTTAACATTACGTAACATTATTAACATAGACTTGATACATGACCTTCACATTTGATGTGATGATTATACAGAGAATCTATTGTGCTCATCTGGAGTAATGGTTAACTTAACCATTGTTGATAATGCTCATACACTTACATTCACATACAATTTAATCGCTTTCAATGTACTTTGTGAATCTCTTGTACTAAGTATACAATTACTACATAAAATAAACACAAGTTACATGCTGTAGCTCAGGTTGTAGGTGATTGTTTGGTAATCAGAGGGGCATTGGTTTGATTCTGAACTTCCCCCAATGTAGTCAAAGTGCAAGATGCTGAACCCCAACTTGTGTGTGCACACAAAATGTCTGTATGTGGGTGACCTTAATATCCATGTGAGTGCTTTGGATAGGAAGTGCTATACTGCTCCTGATGAGCAGTTGTCAGCCTCTGCTATCAGTGTATCTAGTGCGTGTGAATGGGTCAATGTGACAAGTGTTGTAAAGGGCTTTGAATAGTTGGGAGAACAGAAAGGCTGTGTATAAAAACAAGTTCATGTACCAATTACCATAGAACAGACAGATTTCATGTGGCCCGGAGCTTCTTTTTTATAATACATTATTTATGGGCTGCTAGGATTGTAAGATACTGTATGGCTGGAAGATTTGGCCTTTTTGGTTGACATAATGAAGCATTTGAATGCACTTAATGTGACATTGACATGGACATGTGACACAAAATATTACTTTCTGAGTGATCTTGTGAAAGAAAACTTAAATGTTAACAGACTTTAATAAGTTATCATTACTTATTACTTTAATAATATAATAAGTAATCATTACTTATAATAAGTCTTGTTTAAAATTAACATGACACAATTGTGACAATGAAAATAAAATTGTTAGAGAACAGTGCATATGTAACTGTTATTGTTCATTTTTTTCATTTTTAAAATGTTAGTATTGCCCCCAGGGCATCTTCACAATGTCAAATCTGGCCCTCTTTAAAAAAAAGTTTGGACACCCCTGCTGTAGACAGAGTGAGACAAGCCAATGTAAAGGATTATTGCAAAATGGACACAATGAGTGTCTACTTTACGTAGAATGTCACTGTGTGGGGGTGTCATTTAGCTCAGTTGGTAGCGCATCCGCCCCATGTACAAAGGCTCAGTCCTTGCTGCGGCGGCCCACAGTTCGAATCCGACCTGTGGCTCTTTCCCGCATGTCATTCCCCATCTCTCTCTCCCCACATTCCTGTCACTCTTCAAGCTGTCTCTGTCAAATTTCAAAAAGGCCAAAAAAATATCTTAAAAAAAAAAATGTCACTGTGTGAATAAATATGTAACCAATTGATCATATTAAATCACTTGATCATTTAATCAACACTTATAATTAGAGGTTCAAACATGCATTTTTCCTTTGTGCACTTGCTGCAAAGAAAGAGCAGGTAGAAATCTATCTGTCCTACACTAGAGTAAAAGGGATTCCACCTGAGAATTTGTGATATGACCTGAAGAAGTAAAACAATGTAAGTAATAAGTTGACGAGGCAAAGTGCATAGCTTGTTTTGTTTCCCTCTTGTTGTACAGTACCCATGCAGACTGCAAGCCTTTTTGGCTTCCCAGATCGAACACCACTGTGTCTAATCACAGGGGGGAGTAAAAGGGCCAGTAAAAGTGGGATAAAAAAAGAAGTTTTTTTTAATCTCTATTTGTAGTTCTATTTCTTAATTCTAGCAAAATTTTATGTTTTATGTATTTTTTAATGTAGTTATCTATTTGTAAAGATCTTAACAGGTTTAATTTCTTAACACGTTTAATTTTTCTCTGCATGTTTATTATAATTTATTTGCACATGCCAAAGTTCTCTGCACATATTTAACTTCTTAGCACAGGTTTAATTTCTTTGCACGCTTAATTTCTCTGTAAAGGTTTAATTTAAGCGCAGATTTATCTTATAGGTTAATTTTAATGAATGTTTAATGTATGTTTACTGTGTCTCATGCTGCTAGTGGATGCTTGAATTTCCCTTTGGATAAAAAAAATCTATCTGTCTATCTCTCTGTCAATTACATACATATTACATATTATAAAGCCTCATTACTTCTACAGATGTTTCTATGGTGCCCCTGAGCACTAAATACACTGCACTTACAAAAGTGGAAAAAAAAAGAAAATATTACAAAAAAGAAAATGCATTGAACTAGATAAAACACAAGTAAATAAAGAAAACATCTTTATCAATTTGATGTGCAGCATTTAAAAGATTTTTTTTATATTTTGTCTTTGTGTGTGTGATGTCTGTTTGCACTTTATCTAAGTTTCATTTAATTTTACTAACCAGCAATATTTGTTTAATGTAGCCATATAGTAGTATGTGATCACACGAGGTGAGGATGCAGTCAGCATTTAACAGTTTAAATAAGAGTATGCGCAATGAAGGAAGGGTGGCTGTGGCTCAGGAGGTAGAGCAGGTCGTCCACTAATCAGATGATCTGTGGTTCGATCCCTGGCTCCTCCAGTCTGCATGTCGAAGTGTCCTTGGGCAAGATACTGAACCCCAAATTGCTCAGTGTAAGTCGCTTTGGATAAATGCGTCAGTTAAATGGCTAAACTAAGATAGTTAATGCATTTACATAGTGCCTTTTTGGTCTACTGACCACTCAAAGCTCTTTTACAACAGTTGTCATATTCACACACACATTCATACGGCAAGGTGCCAACTGCTCATCAGGAGTGATACAGCACTTCATATCTTGCTTCATATCTGCCATACTTTACAGCTAAACTAAAGTTTTCAGATTGACATACAAAAAATGCAGTTTTATCAGTGAGAAAATAATTTAACTAATAGTCCACACTGCAAAAGGTCAGTGTGTTTTCCCTTATGTTTTTTTACACGATTGTTGTTGTCGTCTCATTGATGATGCAAGCTGAACCTATGAGTAACAGTTGTCCTGAATACAAGCTACACAGAGCCTTCATTCTGCTCGACAGCTTCATCCATAAAAGAGTACATGTACACGTTGAAACAACCAAGTGCTCAAAGAACAATCCCCAAGTGTCAAAAGAAAACTGAACCCAATTTGTTAAAAAAAAGTATGTATGATTGTTAAATGTAAAATAGAATTGTATGACAATTTACTAAAAATGTCAGGAAATTATGCAATGTTCACAGGAATTAATCTGCTCAAAACTTGCAGTTGTGTTTACTATCTGGAATATCAGTTCTTCTGTACTCTTACTGTTACTTACTTACTGTGGGTTGGAAACATAACACGACATAGCATACCCATAGAGAGGAATAAAGTTAAGGAACTTGCACAGTGGAAAAATTGCAGCTATCTGAGGTTTTCTGTCAAGTTCCCAAAACAAAAAATAAACCACATATACATGCGAACACATGCATACGCAAAGCATACCATAACATACCAAAACATACCAAACATCACTTTCAAAATGTTCAAGCTAATAATCACAAGTCCCTTTTACTCTGGGTACCTGCTCGTGATATTATTTTATCATAATTCATATCACTACCTACCCTATTCTGCACAATAACAGCAACTGGCTATGAACTGTTGAAATGGTTTAAACTGAGACATTTGTCATTTAATTGCTGTTATTATTTTTTATAACACACTGTATTATCATGACACGTGTCATGGATAGTAACTTAACTGAATGATGGCTTTAATTTCCGTGTACGTACAGGCTGTCCTTTAGCAATGCAAGTGTAACAGTTATCAAGAGGGACAGAGAAGCACAGTGCAGATTTACCTGAGACAGGGGGAGGGGAGAAAACATCATTTTGATGAGAATAAGCTGAATCACACCAGGCTTTGTGTTAACGTAAACATCCCACGGCCGATTTTTTTTAATTTCCAAAGCGTCGTCATTTGCTTTAGCAGTTTTCTAGATGTTCTTTCCCACTGATTCAGTTAAGCAGTTTAACCTCCGGGTAGAGAAAATGTTGCATTTCCTGGGCTGTTTAACTAGATTTTTAAGAATCTAGTCTCGCCTTGGCTGACTCTGCTGTGTTAACTCCAGAAATGATGACACGCCAGAAAAGTTGATGTCCCGGAAAAATGCCCAGCACTAAGAAAACACACTGAAAGTTCGGGATAATCATTCTTTGAAGAATATTGCCAGAGGTGTACCGGGCACAAGGAAGTGTGCGAGAGGGAAGGGGATTATGGCGAAGAATAAAAGAAAGAGAACTGAAATGACGTTATGAATTCAGCCCATCCCAAACGACGGGCTTAAAGCCGTAGCAGCTGTTGTCGGCAGCTCTGCCTCCTAATACTGTACTTCTAACACACACTACACATCATTTCAGAATCCGCTTCACATACAGGAAATAACCTCTACAATAGCCTTACAGTCTTGAAAAACATCTTGCACAAACGGAGGACACTTTATACAGTGTAGCAACTCAAACGGTGTTCACTGTCCTAATTCGCCCAGTTCTGTTGAGTCGTGAGACAAGCCAAACATAAGAGCAGCAGCAGAGTTCACGGATCATGATTTCACGTGTATTTTCAAAAAGAAAAAAAAAACATACTCTGTTCTGAATACTTCCCAAAAACAAAGCAGCACACCATTGATTGTTTGTCCGTTAGCGTTATGATTACTCATACAGAGGAGAGTTATAATATGCTTTTAATAATATTAATAGTGGAATGTAACTGTAAAGTAAATTTACTCAAGTGCTGAAATTAAATCGAAATCTGAGATACTTGTACTCTGTTTAAGGATTTCCATTTCATGAAACTTTACTACACTACAATTCAGAGGGAAAATGTTGTAGCCTACTTTTTACTGCACTTTAATAGTAATTGTTACAAGATGGACTTGGTCTACTAAACAAATGAATTTTTATATATAAGAAAATATGATCAGCTTATGAAACATGGCGGGTTGTTATAGATTAAACTACTCAACAGTATGTAAAAGGTTTAAAGGTCTGGTCAGTGGGATCTATTAGCAGAATATGGCAATGGAATATAGTATTCATACGTTTTCATTAGTGCGTAAACACCTGAAAATATGATTGTGTTTTTGTTAACTTAGGATGAGAGGGAGCAGGTTCTCTTCCACTGAGTCTTTGTACAGTAGCCCATAATGGTTTTTTCTCACAGCCACCATAGGTTCTCCTACACACTTGTGGGTGGATTTTACAATAAAATGCTGTTTTGCATTTGACGTAGTGCAAACAGTTGATAGAAAACTGAGATAACAGTAAGGATGAGACCTTATTAAGTGATCACGATATAATCCTACCACTGGCTTCTTAGCAGGATGTATGGGTGTTACACTGGTAGGTCATAACTGTAAAAAAAAAAAAATCACACAGGCCTATGCAGTTTTTCAATCAAACCAGATAACATTAGAAAAAACATGCTTAATGCATGTGGCATGCAACTGTTGTCATTACTTACAAGTATATTTATGTCATCATAATACTTTTTTTTATTCATTACTGACATCATTTAAGGCTATTGTTTGAAAATAGTAACACTTTATTTGGATAGTCCACCAAGTATATGTGAAAATTCAGAAACATAACCTAATCAAGTTGTTTTTGTGCTTAAACCAAACCAAACGTTAACTACAGAAAACGATTTTATTTGTGAAACAGTTGCTGAATCTCAACTAATGAATTGTTACATATGCTCTAATCGCTATAGGCGGGTGATCCAAATAAAGTGTTACCACTGTCACATCAAGAGCAGTCTATTTTTATGTCAGCCTTGTGGGCATTGTACTGTACGGGTATTCCGGAGGATTTACCCAGAGCAATCAATTAAATACAGTCTATTCTCAAATTTGATCTGTGTCACGTATGATCAAATGGAGCTGACAGTGATGAAGGGGCAACATTTCACTTCCTTCTTCCCTACAGTGGCATCTGAGCTGTTGTTAAATGGCTCATGTCGAAGCTTGAATTCGAATCTTCCAGTGAGTGTCTCCTACATGACTGCGGGTACAGGAGGACTGCCTCCACCAGCCGCAGCTCTGTGTTTATCCTAGCGGTTCTCTGCCTTAGCTTTATGCCGGGACGAGAGGCCCTCTGTCGGCCTATCATACTAGCTCAATCCTCTGGTTCAACTGCGGCCATTTTCTGCTGACTAACACACACACACACACACACACACACACACACACCGAGAGACACAGGCTTAAGGTGAGCTTCAACTTGGCCTTCTGACGAATGGTATCAGACGACAACGGGAGCAAACGGGCCTGCCGCTGTACACTCTTCCTTAAAAGCGATAAACTCAACAACTTCCAGTGCCGACTGCACGCACTGATATGCACCAGAGCATGTTGCCTGCATACTCATGCGCCGCCAGGGGTCGGGAAACACATTTGCCAGCAGGATAAACCCTGTATAATACCAATACGCCCCGTTCTCCAGCACGGAGACGAAACTCCAAACTTCATTCAAAAGTGTGAGAGTTTTAAGCGGACTTGTTTCATGTCAAACATACTTATCGTCTTCTTGTGGGACATAAAATCGTCTCCTGTTTGTTAACCTTTTGACAAATTCGGCGCATATATAATACTTAAAAAAGGCTTAATAGCAGCAAAATATCAAGTTTTATAATCATGTCACACTGCTGGCTTCCGCCATGCACAGTGTGTTAGACGGAAGACGGCAATTTTAAGAACGGGCGAAACCGATTCTAAAAGTTCAGATTTTATAACAGTATGTGGTGTTCTGCATGTAGTGTGTCTGCCGAATTTAAGGGTGGATCATAAAAATGAAGCAGTATTTTCAAACTGTGTTGTGGCAGGTGTGCATATTTGCAGGCGTGCAAGGGCTATTTTATTTGCCAGATTTTTGAATGAAATTTGACGACAGCCTCTAGCCACAGGAAAACGTCACGTAATGTAAAAAGTGAAAGACTGTGAGAGACAGAGAAGAGCCTTGTTGACATTATGCTCCACTTTCAGCTGCGCAGCTCATTCAACTCCTCGCATTGCGTCTTTTTTTTTTTTTTTTTTTTTTTTTTTTTTTTTGGAAAACACGGAACAGCACACCAATAGGAAGCGACACACTACTACATTATTGTACCAGAACAGGTTTAGTCCTACCATTTCGAAGCCGAGCCGCCACCGGGGGAAGTTAAAACTGATCTCAATGCCTGCCCATCTTGCGCTGTCGGTCTTTATCATTCCATATTCATTTCCATCATCGTGCGCGTGCCAGATGGAGAAAATCCGCGGTGCTCGAGACTAGTAGCGTCCCGCGTCAAGCTTTGGGCTCAACGGCAGTACCCCCCCCCCCCCTTTCCCTCCTCCCTCGCCCGGTAGGCTGCGGCAGAATACATCCACCTTCTACCTCTCTTGTTCTCAGCGTTCTCTCTGACTGTGTCTTTCACTGTTCCTGCCCTCCTCTCACACGGTTAGCCTGCTATATTTTCTCTTGGCTTCCTTCTATTCCAGTCCCTTTAAATCTTTTTTTGCCACTGTCTCTCCACGCTTCCCCCATGTCATCTCTTCCCCCACGTAGTATATGCAAAGTTCCACAATGACAAGTAAATTCGTCACAAATTTGTTGAAGAAGGTAAGGTGAAGCTGAAAACTTGAGTTTTCTCATAAGGTTATGGGAGGTTAAGGTGAGGTTTGCTGATATGGTTATGGATTAGGCAGTAGAGTTCATACATTGAGGAGCAGGTAACATTTAGGTATGACTGAGTGGCAGCGAGTAGTGCAGTGTGCCAGTTCAAGTCAGAGTGTGGATGGGTAGCTGTAGAGGTGCCAGTTTACTTCCCACACACTGCCGAAGTGGCTTTTGAACAAGGCACCAAATCCACATCTGCTCGTGGGTGCCATTATGTGACACATTAGACACATGATAATGGAAAGGGTGGGGACACTGAGAAAAGTACACACTAGTTCCATGGCCCTGTGGCCAGGGGTTGTAATCAGCTACATCACCACAAGATTCTGCTTAATTCTACACACACTGGTCCTTAAACTTTTAGTCTTGTGGCAGCAAAATGTCAAAGTTGTAATTTGTCCAATTAGTTGGTTTATGGCCAAATACCTGCAAAACTCAGCTGCTGAGAATGCCACTTGTCTGTATCTGTACAGTGTTTCATGCTAATTAGCTAACTTTAGCATGTTAACATGCTAAACTTAGGTAGTAACCATGCTAAACCTAAAAATAAGCATTAGTATTGTCACTATGAGCATGCCACCATGTTGGCATTAGTGTTTACCTCAAAGGTTATGCTGTGCCTTCCTAAAAAAAAAAAAAAAAAAAAAAAAAACGCTACTGTGGCTGTAGATGCTTTACCTTGTTAGTGTTGTAGCCCATAGTGGAAATGTTTTACCATCTAAAATTCAAACATGTCTTTTTTTATGTGTGGTTGAAAGATTTCTGTAAATATTCCATGAAATGAAATGAAATTCTATGAAAAGGTATTTTTCTAATATAACCTGTAACCCCACAAAATAATGTAGAAAGCAAACTTGGTTACTACTATAAAAACAAAGTTTAATCTATTCCTCACTGTTTGCTCTTGCTCTGTTTTAGGGTTTTAAAAGACTACAGAAGACATCATCCTCTAAACTTGAGATGCTGAGTATTACTTGAACATATAGTAATGCAAAGCTTGAATGGCCTGCAACATGCCAAGTTATTAGCTATGATTGGACAGTTGCTGTTTGGGGGAGGGGTTTAGCCAAAAGTCAGATCCATGACAGATGAGTAGTTCAATCTGCTAAGGAAAATCATGGTTGTATCAACATCACTCCCTCATTAACTTAGGGTGACCATATTTTGATTTCCAGAAAAGAGGACACTCGAGACACTCTCGGCCTCGAGACAGAAATTCAGACAGGCTTCTCAGAGGTTAATGAACATGCTTTATTATGCCTCAGTGGTAGAAAAATAACTTCTGTAATAAAATAAAATAAAATCTGTAACAAAATGATAGCTCTCTTTTCAAATAAATAAAAAATATGAAATAATGTTCTAAATATGACCTCTTCTGTGTTAGAAAATCCAGCTTCAACGAAATATCTCTTAATACCTTTTTAATGTAACTTTGCAGAAGAACTCTCACCTCGCACAGTTTTTTTTTATGTTTTTCAGTGTGCATGTGAGCTTTGAGATGTCCAGCACCTTTATTAACCCTCTGGAAGACATTTTCAGCTCGTTTTTACTTCTTTAACATTTGGGCTTATAAACAATATTTAATATATATGGAACACCATGTGTTTGGTACCTATATCATAGGCATCCATGTGATGTGCTTATAAAGGACGTATGAGTGAAAAACCTACAATACACTGAAGAATTTCAAAACACGAAAAGTAGATTTTTGTCATTTTTTGCTCAAAATCACACCTCAAACAGTACAAGTGAAGAGTTTTTGATAAAATAATGCCCTTTCAATACAAAAGGTCCCATGTGTTTTTGCCTCATTTTCCTCAGGCATGCCACTTAGCAAAGCAAAGACCCTCCAGAAAGTTGAGGGGAATCTGTCATTCAATAGAAATAGTATTTATGAAGTTATTCTGTCACTCTGCAGTCACTTTGGGCCCTCTGTCACTCTGCTCTGTGTGCTCCCTGCCCCCTGCGCGCTGTTCTACGTACACAGCTCTCTCTCTCTCTGTTGTCCCTCCCCCACAAGGCCCCAGAGTCCTTTGATTGGCTAGAATACGTCATAGATACCCTCCACTGATTGGTTGAAAAAGAAACTAGTCTGCCCAGTAACGTGTTACCATTCGTCGTATGGAGTCTGCCGAACATCTTTTTTTCGATTGGTCGGCGGCAGAGAACAACAAGGAAGTGTCAGACAGACACAAACCACACATCTCCATCTTCAGCGGACTCTCAGGAAAACAGTGCAGTGACACACATCTCTCTATCATAAACCGTGTCAGAGATATTCACAGATATGTAAAACTTTAGACTTTTTGGGCGGATCCGCCCAGTCCGTCCTCAGAGGGTCAGACACTGAGGGTGCGGTCGAATAGTCAAATTTGCTTAGGAACCTTCCTAACTGAGTGAAATGACCCGGAAGTATTTACGTAGCCGTCATGATAAGAGCTGTTTGAATTCTCTAACTGTTAAGGAAAGGAGCTTCAATGCTTCCTTTAGTATCTCCTTTAGCATAGGATACACCGGACCATCCTTTACGAAAGGAAAGGAGGTAATGCCGTCCCACAATTCCTTGCGGCAGCGACAAAAAAATCGGCGCACCGTTCAGTCATTCACAACCAGAAAACATTAATGTATTTAAACAGTGTGATGCAGACTGCAGCAGAGAGAGTGTGTGAATATGAACATACGTGTTGACGTGATGTAAAAACTTTGATCATGAAGTGTGTTGTGTTGTTGACTGTGGAGCTGCGTTCACACACAGAGTAAAAACTGTTTGTAACTGTGACATCCAGCGTCCTGCAGATCATCATGAAGTTACCGTTGCTGATTAATCACATATCTTTATCTTTCTATGTTTCTATACGAGTGGACAGGAGGGTGAACGATCATACCAGCGTAACAAACACTTCATCTGACTTCTGTGACAGGTGGACAATATTCATTTATTATTTGAATTCTGACGTTGATAATGAAGTCACATTTTTCACTGGGTTGTCCACGTTTATATTTCCTGCATTAAAAACACAGTAAGAACATACGGGGAGTATCTAGTAAGTATCTCAGATGCGTGTTTTGTAGTCCATCTTCTGGACTTTGTAGTTTTACCACAGATCACGTCAATAACATTTGCCGTCGCATGATGACGTAGTCTAAGTGTAAGTGCAGTCGGATTCTCTGAACACTGTGGTCCTCTTCTCCTAACTCCTTATGAATTCTCCTTCACATCTTTCCTTGACCTCGTGACGTTTTCTATCGAGGTCAAGGAAAAGTAGTTAGGAAAGGACTTAGGAGCTAATTTTTTTGACTATTCGACCGTACCCTGAAACATACGTGCCAGCTTTGCACACGGTGCACTCAGCCTCCCACGTGTCCCGATCGGGACGGTACGTGGTAAATGTGTGTTGCAGTTCATCTGTGAAGCTGCACTTTGCTGCTCCGCTGTCTGCTCTGCTCCCGCCCACAAGGCAGCCTCTCGGGAATTACGTCACGCAACAAAGTACCGTAGTATTCTGTGCAAAGCGGCAGTCAATTTAAATACACGCTTAACGGTCCCATGAAAAACAGTGAAAACCGGACATTTTCATGAATTTATAAACATAAGCAGCTTCAGGTTCCTCTTGATTCACATCAGTGACGACCTGACCTGTACTCAATACTATAGGGTGACCAAACGTCCTATGTTTCAGTGTCTGACCCTCTGAGGACGGACTGGGCGGATCCGCCCAAAAAGTCTAAGGTTTTACATATCTGTGAATATCTCTGACACGGTTTATGATAGAGAGATGTGTGTCACTGCACTGTTTTCCTGAGAGTCCGCTGAAGACGGAGATGTGTGGTTTGCGTCTGTCCGACGCTTCCTTGTTGTTCTACGTCACCGCGCAAAAGACCAATCGAAAAATAGATGTTCGGCAGACTCCATACGCAATCGACGAATGGACAAACGTTACTAGGCAGACTAGTTTCTTTTTCAACCAATCAGTGGAGGGTATCTATGACGTATTCTAGCCAATCAAAGGACTCTGGGGCCTTGTGGGGGAGGGACAACAGAGAGAGAGAGAGCTGTGTACGTAGAACGGAGTGCAGGGGGCAGGGAGCACACAGAGCAGAGTGACAGAGGGCCCAAAGTGACTGCAGAGTGACAGAATAACTTCATAAATACTATTTCTATTGAATGACAGATTCCCCTCAACTTCCTGGAAGGTCTTTGCTTTGCTAAGTGGCATGCCTGAGGAAAATGAGGCAAAAACACATGGGACCTTTTTTATTGAAAGGGCATTATTTTATCAAAAACTCTTCACTTGTACTGTTTGAGGTGTGATTTTGAGTAAAAAATGACAAAAATCTACTTTTCGTTTTTGAAATTCTTCAGTGTATTGTAGGTTTTTCACTCATACGTCCTTTATAAGCACATCACATGGATGCCTATGATATAGGTACCAAACACATGGTGTTCCATATATATTAAATATTGTTTATAAGCCCAAATGTTAAAGAAGTAAAAACGAGCTGAAAATGTCTTCCAGAGGGTTAATAAAGGTGCTGGACATCTCAAAGCTCACATGCACACTGAAAAACATAAAAAAACTGTGCGAGGTGAGAGTTCTTCTGCAAAGTTACATTAAAAAGGTATTAAGAGATATTTCGTTGAAGCTGGATTTTCTAACACAGAAGAGGTCATATTTAGAACATTATTTCATATTTTTTATTTATTTATTTGAAAAGAGAGCTATCATTTTGTTACAGGTTGTTACAGTTTGATTTTATTTTACTACATAAGTTATTTTTGTACCATTGAGGCATAATAAAGCATGTTCATTAACCTCTGAGAAGCCTGTCTGAATTTCTGTCTCGAGGCCAAGAGTGTCTCGAGTGTCCTCTTTTTTGGAAATCAAAATATGGTCACCCTACTCAACACAGCAAGACAACAGCTCTTCTTCTCTGCCAGCTGTGGAGATTTAACATGGACACTACATCATTAAGAGTTTCCTGACTGGCTACATCAACTCCTTGAACTCACTTGCTCCATCTGCTCATTTACCTGGCTACTTATTGTTCAAAACCTGTTTACATCTCAGTATATATATTTATTTTACTGCTTGCTGTTATTCAATCATTGTATAAATATCTATGTGCATACCTGTCTATGATGTATTCTCATTATGTTTACACTATATATCACCTATGGGAAAGTTGTTGTGCATTTATGGTAAAACAATTTCAAACCATGGATTACTGCTGCAAACATGATGAAAACCACAGAGTACATTTTTACCACACCATTTGTTTTTGTGAATCTGTCCCTCAGTTAATTGAAATCTCTGACACAAAAAAACATCATTTTGTCATCATTGACAAGTTATCACGCATTTTCATATTCATGAAATGTGACGCATTGCATTGTGGGATTTTTAGCAGAAAGGAATGCAATTCTTTTTTTCATTTCATTGTGGGAAGTTTTGAGAACGATCATAAATTTCATACAATTCAAAATAACATGTAGGGCATAAAGATGAATGACTGCAGCCCATGTTGTTATAGAATTTTCTATCCTTAGGTTACATGGGGTCACGAGTGGGTCTTGAGGTCCTCGGCAGTAGTAGTTGTTTGGCTTTGCTTGAACACAGCAGGTGGTAAATGCTATAGGGACTTGTACTTATATAGTCTTCCTATAGTGTAGTCTTCCAACCACTCAAAGCACTTTTACAGTACGTATCTTATTCACCCATTCACACACATTCATACACTGATGTCATTGGCTGCCACACAAGGTGCCAACTGCTGATCAGTTTGAGGAGCTAACCATTCATACACATTCACACACCGATGGTGCAGCCTTCAGGAGCAATTTGGGGTTCAGTATCTTGCTCAAGGACACTTCACCATGCAGACTGGAGGGGATTGAACCGCCGATCTTCTGATTAATGGAAGACTCGCTCAGGTGCCAGCCTATCTCAACGTTGTGGTGACCACCAGCATGAGTTGGGCAGAATGTGAGACTGACTCAGGCACGTCTGATGTACTAGAGAGTGTCTCTAATTCTCCTTGGGAAAGCTTCAATAACAGACATCAGAGGCTCCTGAACACTTTCTTCCATCCTGAACTCACCATTGACCTTTAACTTCAGTAATTTCTCCACAATACGTGATACAGTCAAAAGCCCTAGAACAGCTACAAAATTGAACTTCCAGTGAGAATTTATGTTAACTGCTGTTGTCAAGGTCAGGAGTTTTGCCAAGCCCTTGGACAACACAATCACAATTACATACAAAAAGGCCACTTTCCACACAGCAAGGTTCAGACTCTTAAATCCACACTTTTATTCCACAGAAACTGACTGATTTGGACTAAACCCTATTAATTTCAGCAGACCCAATGAAAAAGGGTTGGCAGTAGTGTTCAAATACCCCAAATTTAGGCAGCTAGAGGGCAGCTTTTCACTATTTATGGATGGAAGCAGCATAATGTTGTATATTGTGCACCCTCTGCCTAACCTTCTGCTCTGTGATAAAGAGGGGATGGAGGGGGGGGGTGAGGAGTAAGGCAGAGCTGTGCATTCAGTGGACAGATGTTGGTGCAAGAACTGTCTACTTTAAGACCAATCTGCTGGGCTTACAGAGTTCAGCCTCTTTTTTCTAAATCCACACTATCTTGGTCAGTGATGAAAACAGTTCAATATTTTTGCCTTTGTGGCTGCATAAATATGAGAATCTCATACATGGTAAAATTAGACCAACAATTATACTATACAATTTGATTACTTAACCAAGCTTCAAGCAGCAGGACAAAGAGATGTAGTGGCCCAGAGCCATAAAAAAACCCAAAAAATGTTACACAAAGTGATGCCCTTTGCCCCCTGCCATATAACCGTATATTATGCTGTAACATGGATTAATATTAGCTAGTAGTCTGCTAACATATAGACAACATTCTACATGAAAAATAAGCTATCTGCTACATGCTACCTGTGCAACATGATGTAAACGTGTCAAGCTATATGTTGTTTGGAACCATCCCACTGCTTATAATATTTGTCAGATGTGTCACACTTGTCACACAAGGGTTTGGGTGTCACTCAAAGGTAGGGGGAGGGCACACTACTCCCCCACAGGGGCGGCTGTAGCTCACGAGGTAGAGCAGGTCATCCACTAATCAGATGATCGGCGGTTCAGTCCCCAACTTCTCCAGTCTGCATGTCAAAGTGTCCTTGGGCAAGATACTGAACCCCAAATTGCTCCCAAAGGCTGCTAAAACTAGGCTAAAACTGATGAGCAGTTGGCACCTTGCATGGCAACCAATGCCAACAGTGTGGGAAAGTGTGAATGAGATATGTAGTGTTAAAGCGCTTTGAGTGGACACAAGACTAGAAAGGCGACATATAAGTACAGTCCATTTATCATTTACATAGAGACAATTAATCTATTAAGTGCATGTGTTTGGACTGTGGGAGAAAGCTGGAGTACGCTGAGAGAACCCACACAGATGCAAACTCCACACAGAAAGGCCCCAGCCAAACGGGCTGTTCAAAGTTGGAATGACTTACATAGTAAGTCAGTAAATTAAGGACCACTGTGCCATGTTGTACCACACAGGTACATGTCTTTTCAAATCAAATTGATGGATAGTGTTAAACTCAAGAAACACAATTATATTGCTGCTTAAACAATTTACAAGAAACTATATCTACAATAAAGTGTTACCTTAAACTAACAGTGTACATTTTTTTAGATTTCATTAAAAATTAAATTTAAAACAATTTACAAATTTAAAATGGTTTTGTGGTAGTTAGATGGCCACATTTCACACACTGAGATATATGCTGCATTTCAGGTTGGAGTAAAAGTCCCAATATCAACCAAATCAAAACGTCTAATAACATAATACAGTATATGGTTTGTCATGGCTGTTATAAGGGACATGTTATGTTCATTTTTAGCTCTACATTTTTATTCTGGGACTCCCCTGGAATGACCTTGCACGGTTCACAGTTTAAAAAAAAACATCCTTAGTCACCATGTTACACTGGTGCTCTATGCTGCTCCTCAGTTCATCCCGTCTGAAACAAGCCACTTTAGCTCCTATATCTTTAAAGTCAACATCAAACCAAAACAGAGAGATATTTGCTTCAGCATATTTACATATTTTCTGTAAAAACAGTCATATAGCCAGACACAACCTCAGAAACCAGCAGTGGCCAGTCTGGCAGGGAATACAGTAGCCTACAGAGGTGATTTTCTTGCTGAGTTTGGCTCCTGGCATCTCATCTGGCTGGGTTAGTTCAATTAGCTACACGGCTGACTGAGCTAACAACAGCAGTTTGCTACTTAGCAATCTTTCCATGAGGAGAGTCTGTAAATCACCTCAGTAGTGTAACGCTATTCCCTGTTGGTCTCAGAGGCTTTGCTCAAACCCGGTCTGGTTCAACTGCTGAGCTCAGTTGTGTTGCCTTCTAACAGCAGATTCACAACGCGGAAGTTAACTTAACAGTTAGCTACTTTAGCAAGTGGTTATGCTAAAGCTATCTTGTCAATCAGGAAACTGTATATCACGGAGAGTTGAAGCTGAGCAGCTGGAGAACGTCAGAGGGAAAACCAGCAAATATATTATATATCAAATCTGATACAGTTTCACCAAAATCTCTAAATAGTTATAAAGTTGTGCTTTTATACAGTTTTTTGTAGAGATGTTGCCATGGCGCCATGCAAGCGGCAGCCAGTTACAGTAACTCTTCTTTGTATTTTTAGCTTGTTTAGTACTTCTCTTGTGTTTTTTTCTTCACCAATCTCCATTTTTTTGTGTGCAAACATGAATGTGGAACTACAGAGGTTTGTGAAATGCGCTTTTCAGCTAAACAGAATACTTCATGATTCGCATCTGGTGACCTATTCGAAAAAAAGCCATGGCTCTCATGTTTACCCTTGAGAACAGCTGCCAACACTAGGCAGCGCTAAAATACTTTCTGTAGAAAGACCAGAGATCCATGCTGAAGTAGATGAATCAGGATGGCTTTCAATTTGTGAGAACGGACAGGAGAGCAAATGTGAGCAGTAAAAACAAAGGGTAGAGGAATAGCGATGTTTCTGAATGACAGATGGTGCAACCCTGGGGACATTAGTGCTTACATCCCACCCTAGGTCAGTGCTACAGCAGCCTGTGAGCTCTTACACAATGTGGTGTCACAGCACAGACAATGCACCTACAGTCCCTTTTCCTCATTTCCAGAGATTTAACCATAACTGTGCTTCCCTGGCTTCCACTCACACACCAGGGGGGTATTCCAGAAAGCAGAACTGAACTCTGAGTTGACTTACTCTGAGATGGGAAACTCTGAGTATCCGGTTCCAGAACAGCTGATCTGAGTTAGTTCAATCAACTCTGAGTATGTTAATCTCGAGTTACGCGCGTGCACAACCACTATAAAAAGCCATCATCAATGGAGCCCAGATACCACGAGTCACCATGTCAACCGAGAAAAAAAAGATCAACTTATTTCAGTGGATGGAGTTGGAGGTCCTCATGCTGGCCTACGGCGAGTATGACCACATATTTCGCCGCAAATCTAACACAGCTGCAGCAGCGAAGGAGAGAGAGACGGCAATGCGTAAGTTTGAATGTACTATTCCATTGACGTAACATTTAACCGTAAGATCGTAGCATAGCCTATAGTTATGAATATAATTAGGAATAAAACCTGATTTTCATTTCGGTGCAATCCAACAGGAGAAAAGAGGACTTGGAAGCAGCTCAAAATGAAACATAAAAACATCATTCAAATAGGTAAGGCATATTTTGCTATGATTGCACCTCACTTTGATTTTAATTTTATTTTTTTAAAATTGACTTAGACTATTAAACAAAGTAAATATTAATTCAGTGGCTACTTCAAATAGTAATTTAAACCCCTAACAAAATGCTGTTTTCAACGTCCTCTCACTTAATACTCCACTTAGTAGATTAACACTTGATACAAACACATTTATATTTTATACCTATTGAAGTCATTTAAAATGTGATGCTGTAGCCTACACCAACACTCATTAAAATACTAATTAAAAACAAACATGAGAAGTAAGGCAGAGGCCCGAAAAACAGGTGGAGGGCCACCTCCACCACCTCTGACAGAGGCTGAGGAGCTGGCCCTCAGCCAAAACAGGGGTCGCCCTGTGGCTGAAGGCATCCCCGGGGGAAGCTCATCTGAGCCTGTCACCCCCCAGGACACAAGTGCCTACATCAGATGCAAGTATACACTTATGTCTTTTTAAAAAGTAAAACTAATATATATATATATATATATATATATATATATATATATATATATATATAGCCTTGTGGATGGTGTCATCTGCCTGGTTCAGCCTCCGACTGAAACAATTGTAAACCCTGCAGCTGTAAAACGTAAACGTAGCGCTATGCATAAAGTTTGCTCTGATGTGAGTGCTCGTCCGCGGTGTGTGAAGTTGGTGATATATGGCCGGAGAATGTTATTGAGATAAATGATACTGTTGGATGAAAAGCGGTAGTGTTCGTGTCAGAGTTTCCCTCATCTCAGGGTTAACAAACTCAGAGTTTTCACATAACCCGCTTTCTGGAATACCCCCCAGATCTACTGTATGTAGACACAAGGGATGCATACAGTTCTTCACCCTTCCATCTTCTTGGGCGTGCTGATGACAATTTCATCTGCTTCTGGTTCATATACTGTACCTGTAGTAAATTAACAACCCCCAACCAAAAGGTATGTGAAAAATGGTCTAAAGAGGCCAATGAGACACAGAGAGAAAACCGCTGACTGGGAGGTGTTCTTAAGACGATATGGGGAGAACAACAGTTTGACCATCTATATCACAGACTACATCCATTTCTGTACAGAGAACACTGTGCCTACAAGGAAGATACAGTGTTTCTCCAACAACAAACCCTGAGAGACCCCTCAGCTAAAGGCCCTGCTCAAAGAAAAGAAGAGGGCTTTCAGTTCTGGGGATAAAGAAGAACTGAGGAAAGTACAGAAAGCTTAAATGGGGCATAAGGAAGGGTAAGGCCACCTACAGGAGAAAGTTAGTAAGTAGTAGGTCGATTAGAAGATCAAGCCAAACCACAGCTATTCAGAGATTCTGGCTACTCTGATTCACACTCTTTCCATCCAGTTCAAAGATGGGTCAACTCAAGAACCCCAAGTCCTTGGGAATTAATTCAGTTCTTCAAACTCCGCTGAGACCCAGACTTCTCATCCAGTGCTGGTCCTATGCTTTTTTTCTATGCAGTTCTATATTTTCATGATGGAGCAGCTTTGATGCCGCCCTGTTGTTTACCATGAGATTTGTACGACTATGTTATAATACAAGATTTCAGCATTGAGGAACAATCAGGCTACATTCATGATTTTATTTAAAATCATGAGGAAGTTTCAGAGCATCCCCATAACTATGATAACTCACAGTGGCAGAGGAGAGGGAGAAATGCTGTGGCCAGGAGAGCCGCTGAATTAAGCCATTTCCACAAATATACTCCAGACAGTCCAGTTCAGACCATACCAGAGTCATTATTGAAATATGAATGTGTAGATTCAGGAACATTACTAGGAATCACTCCATTAATTTTCATTGTTATGCCGATGACACCCAATTTATCGATCAAGCCTGATGAAACCAATCAATTAACTAAACTCCAAGCATGCCTTAAGGATATAAAAAGTTGGATGACTTACAATTTTCTGATGTTAAATTCAGGTGTAGCCCAGTGGCTGAACTATAAATTTAAAACTATTTATTAGCCTATTTATTATTTATTTATTTAACTATTTACATGCTAATGAGTATTTTATGTTTAATATGTACAAAGTTTAATGAGATCAAATATGAAATTGAAATAGATGTGTTTTGCTTTTAAACAAAGTTGAATTTTAAATTTACGATGGTCTTTAAATGCATCGCCTTGCCAGGTTAGGTTGAATGGTGTTTGTTTACGTTCCGATTCAGAGCTATCTAACTTTGTTTTGAGTGTTTTTATTGATTGGATGTTTAGGGTTTTTACCAGCCAATCGAGTTTTGTTATTTGTTTAAGGGGCGGGATTTGACGCCGGGTCCAAAATCTCCGCGTGGCATATTGTTATTTTTTTCTTCTTCTTCGCCGACCAGACAGGAGGAAGAGCCGTTGTCCGTCAGAAGGGAAATTTAATTAATTTTACTTTTTAATTGGAGCAGACGAAGTTTTCTTCATAAAAGTATTTTGATTTCATCTTCTAAAAGGAGACGACAACCGGTGAGAGGGAGACCCCTGCTGGCTGCAGTGTTTCCAGAAAGGAGGAAATCGCGCATTTGAGGCCTTTTTGTTTTTTCCTCTATTCTTCTCTGTTTTCTTCAACGGCTGTTTCCGTTCTTTGGCTTATAAATATTATAAATATTGATAAAAAGGGAAATTAATTGATATATATGTAAAGGGTAACTAAATGAAAGTCGATAAATTGAATGTATGATTTTAAAGGTTTTAAAAAACTGAAGGTATTTTAAAAGAAATCTGTATCTGTGAAATCAATTCATAACTGTTTACAAAAGAAAATATATATTATATTATATCTTAAATTCTACTCTAGATTTAACAGGTAGCCAATGCAAAGAAGCCAAAATGGGAGAGATGTGATCTCTGATCTTGGTTCCTGTCAGAACACGTGCAGCAGCATTCTGAATTAGCTGCAAAGTCCTAAGAGACTTATTGGAGCAGCCTGATAACAAAGAGTTACAATAGTCCAGCCTAGAAGTAACAAATGCATGGACTAGAAATTTGTTTTATGTGGACATTAAAGGACTAATCCTGATCAAAAACAACTCCAAGATTCTTTACGGTGGAGCTGGAGGCCAGGGTGATCTCGTCTAAAGTAACTAAGTCTCTAGAAAGAGAGTTTCTGAGGTTCTTGGGTCCAATTACAAGAACTTCAGTTTTGTCTGAATTTAACATCAGAAAGTTGTAGGTCATCCAACTTTTTATATCCTTAAAGTATGCTTGGAGTTTAGTTAACTGATTGGTTTCATCAGGCTTGATCGATAAATATAATTGGGTGTCGTTGGCATAACAATGAAAATTAATGGAGTGATTCCTAGTAATGTTCCCTAGAGGAAGCATATATAAACTGAATAGAAGTGGTCCTAGCACAGAACCTTGTGGAACTCCATGACAAACTTTGGTATGCATGGAGGATTCATCATTGACATGAACAAACTGAGATAGATCTAAAAAATACGACTTAAACCAGCTTAGGGCGGTTCCTTTGATGCCAATTTCATGTTCCAGTCTCTGTAAAAGAATTTGATGGTCAATGGTGTCAAATGCGGCACTAAGATCTAACAGGACAAGTACAGAGATGAGTCCTTTGTCTGATGCCATTAGGAGGTCATTTGTAACTTTGACTAGTGCGGTCTCTGTGCTATGATGCACTCTAAATCCTGACTGAAAATCCTCAAATAAACTGTTCTCATGGAGAAAGTCACACAGCTGATTGGCTACAGCTTTCTCAAGTATCTTAGAGAGAAAGGGAAGGTTTGATATCGGTCTGTAATTGGCTAAAACCTCTGGATCTAGAGTGGACTTTTTAAGAAGAGGTTTAATTACAGCTACTTTAAAAGACTGTGGTACATATCCTGATAATAGAGACAGATTAGTCATATCCAATAAAGAAGGGCTAACTAGAGGTAAAACGTCCTTCAGCAGCCTGGTTGGGATGGGGTCTAAGAGACAGGTTGACGGCTTAGATGAAGAAATTACTGAAGTAATTTGATGAAGGTCGATGGGAGAAAAACAGTCTAAATATATATCAGGTTTTACAGCTGTTTCCAAACTTGCTGTGTAAGAATGCAGATCGGTGCCTGTTGAGGGCAAGAGGTGATGAATTTTGTCTCTAATAGTTATAATTTTATCATTTTTTATCATTTTAGCATTTTGACTGACTTTGCAGTGGTTTTAATATTGAGTTCTACATAATATATACTTTTGTATTTAAGCTCTGGCTGATCCTGCCTACCCAGCCATGGACCTCACTGCACGTTACTGGGCACCAAAAGAGCACATAGTACCTTACTATCCATCTAGAACACTGCGCTCTCAGAATGCTGGGTTCCTTGTGGTTCCTTTAGTCTCCAAAAGTAGATTGGGAGCCAGAGCTTTCAGCTATCAAGCTCCTCTTCTGTGGAAAAAACTACCATTTTGGGTTCGGGAGGCAGACACGGTCAACACTTTTAAGAATAGACTTAAGACTTTCCTTTTTGATAGAGCTTATAGTTAGGGCTGGCTCAGGTCATCCCTTAGTTATGCTGCTATAGGACTAGACTGCCAGGGGACTCCCCCTCCCTCCCCCCCCTCTCTCTCTCCCTCTGTCTGTCTCGTTCATGGTTATGCCTAGTCAGGCACGGTATTGGTTGTAGATGCAGTCACATCTCCCTTTACTGAAAACTCTCCTCAAACCTCTCTCTCTCTCTCTCTCTCTCTCTCTCTCTCTCTCTCTCTCTACCTCCATCACCATTACTATCACCATCTGGAAACATACATGTCTCATTAATGCATGTTAATGCATGTTACTAACTAAACTTCTTCCCCGGAGTTTCTGTGCTCTCTCGTCCAGCAGGTTCTCATGGATCGTGGCTGCTGCTGTGGTCCTGCACGACGTCTACTACATATATTATTACTGTCATTACTAGTTTATAGTTAGTTAATGTTTTGCTGCTGCTGTGCATCTGTGTCTCTCTATCTCTATCACAGGTTCCACTGCTACTGTAATCATTCTATCATTCCTTGTAATTCATTGTAATTTTATCATTCATGGTAATTTGTACAATATGTTTCTGTTGATTTGTTCTGTACATGTGACATCTATTGCACGTCTGTCCGTCCTGGGAGAGGGATCCCTCCTCTGTGGCTCTTCCTGAGGTTTCTTCCACCTTTTTTCCCTGTTAAAAGGGTTTTTGTGTTGTTTTTTTTTTCCTCACTCGAACCGAGGGTCTAAGGACAGAGGGTGTCACTCCCTGTACAGATTGTAAAGCCCTCCGAGGCAAAATGTGTTTTGTGAATTTGGGCTATACAAATAAAGTTTGATTTTATTTGATTAGATTAATGGACGTGTCGTGTAAGAAGTTGTGAAAAGGGTTAATTGAGAGGGTCTCAGTCACTGCATGAAAGTTGGCAGCCCTATTTTCATCCCCTTGAAACATCCATTGGATAAATGTACTTTAAGCTCCTGTAGATATTCTGCCCTGTCTTCCTCTCAGCCACTGATGCACAACACCTTCATCAGTGCTCATCCCTCCAAAGGGGGGACTAGAACTTTCCAGAACTGTTCGACCTCCTCTCTGCACTACCACAGTGGTCATGAGAGTTGTTCAGCCCGTGGGCACGTAGCTAAAATCATTTAACTTTTTGGTCCAGAAAAATGTGATCAACACATCAACATCAACAACAACTACTTTTAGTTTGAATTAGATCACAATGTAATTGACCTGCCACATGCAACCCAAAGGGAGAAAATTAATTTTTGTAGAAAACCAGCTCCAACACACATATTCTTTCGGTTATGGCACAGCTCATTGGTAAACTGCAAAGTTAAATGTGTTTAAAAGTAGATATCCTTATACATTTATTTATTATGTCTTGTTACTGTCTTAATGCGATTTTCAAACAGGTCACTAGATGGCGCATAGCACTTGAGGAACCTCCAGCCACCATCAGTACAGCTGTAGTTTGGCTGAAGGCCAGAAAAAGTTTTTTTCTCTGTCTCTACATATAGGAATGTTAATATTCTTCAAAATCACATGTACTCCAATATAAAGGATACGTCTTGTGAAACCTTGATGATAATGTGTAGTGTTGTGGTTAAATGTGTTGAACTAGAGATGTTTATCTAGACACTGGATTGCTAGGCTAGTGGACCTGTTGCTGATGGGAAACACTCAGCATCATACAATAGAAATGCTAATGAGACACACAAAAAGGGTTTGTTTTGTTTCATTAAACTGCTAATGCATATATATCTCACATTTCCTGTATATGTGTGTATATGTATTTTTATATTTATATTTAGAAGAGACGTAAATAGTTGTTTGTGAATGTGCTACTGACAATTGAGCCTTCTTACTCCTTAATTCTACATCTTGTTCCCCAGTACCTGTAAGTGTTGGTGCATACTGTGCTGGTACGTTGTTTGTACAAAAGATTACACAATAACTCCAGAGTAATTACACTGTGCATTGCATGTTGTAATCTAAAGTGTTATCCGATTTAAAATGTCTAAAATATGATGATGATTTGTATAGATTAAAATACCCAATAGTATTAAAACCTTGATTTAAGTAACCTTTTCAGTGTATTTAATTTGAAATTATATTTAACAGTGTGATATTGCTTTCACTTAAAAGGATCTGCTACCTCCTTCATCACAGTTAATGCTACAAACATTACCTCAACCCATTGGCAGCATAGTTATAATACTGACTACAATACACTGTTGGTGTTGCTGATGCTTTTAACACACAGAAAAATTGTTTTGGAAAGTATAAGGCCTCTCTAACTGGGAGCTGCTGAGAGGATTGGCTGGGACAGGCAGAGAGCTGGGAACGAATGGGTTACTTTCAGTCTTCAGATCCTCTGTGACATTTACAGATTACCTGGACAACTACAAGAAGAAGAAATATGTGAGACATTGATAACAGCATAAACAAGGCTTAAACTCATTATGCTACAACTGGTTCTCCACTTAGTTCCCATCAGTCTTTCAGTCTTTTACATTTCTTCAAGATAAAGTTGAACTTATAGGCAGAATGTTACTTCAGGGTAAAACAAAAAACAAAAAACAAAAAACTTCCATCTGCTTATATTCTGACTAGTACAGGGAAACCTGATCACATATGTGAGTTTGTAACTCCACTGGTCCGTCAGTTTCAAAACAGATGTTAAGATTTCTCTGGTGGGCTTCAAAGCCCAGAGTGGCCTGGCACATCAGTGCTACTATGACATGTTTATCTACCATGAGCCTCTCTGGTCATCAGCCACTGGCCTTTACATGCCTACAACTAAATCTGATGAACTGGCTTTTAGCCACTTTACTCCCAGCAAACTGTCTGCTGACCTCATGTCTTTTACAACAGTAAGTTATTTAACTGAAGTTACAACTGCACTTATAATGATATGGAAAAAAAATAATGTACTTCTTGTGCTTTGATGAACTGAAGAATAAAAACGTGTTCAGCCCAAGTTTTTCCCAAGTAATTTTTATATATGGTTTATTTCAATGCAGATCTGACATCAGTTAAGGTTTTGGCTTGTATAGATGGATACATTCACTCAGCTTTATACACATCATACTGAATTACATATAATCACACCACCAGGAAGGAGGCAAAGCAAAGATTTTTTTATAATTTCAGTAACATCTACAAAGTCTGCATCTTATGTTTATCTCTGAACACCCAAAGCTTCCTAATGTGAAATATTGAAAAGTGTGCAGGACTCAGGCCTCTCATGTTAACCAGCATGTGCAAATGATGCCCAAATGCCATGCCAAGTCCATACATTGTACCACAATATCAGTAAGTATCTTTTCACTTCCATTGGCCTTGAATTGTAGTGACAAGCTGCTTTTAACTTATGTGTTGTGCAAAGAGGACAATCAATAGTGGTATTCTGTATCATCATCATACTATTAATTTTAAGATCTAATTTCATTACACTTGCAAGTGCTGATTGTATAAAACACATAAATAATAAATCAGATAAACTGATAATTGCTTGCATCAAATTATTGGATTAATTATGGATTCCAGTGGAAAATGCTGTGATTGGCACATGAAACCAGAAGCTTGGATTTATTAAGAAATTTATTAAGCAATTAAAAATTATTATATAGTCTGGGGTCAACATACCAAGGCCCCTAGCCTTCTCCTACCACTTGATTGGCAACTTCCCTGATTATGGCTCCACAAAGTTTGTGGCCCCATCACAGGAGGAGAGCCAGACCAGGCTCCATAGTCATACTCCACATTTATAATTAATCAGTGAAAAAGTCAAGAACTGTTTTTGTGGTACACTCCGACCTCCACAGTCAAGTGTCAGTCTTCCAGGTCATTTTACAAATGTTTTACTAATGCTGAGTTCCCTTCTCCTTTTGTTTCTCCTTTTTTAAAGGTACAGTGTGTAGAATTTAGTTGCATTTAGTGGTCCAATCACTGCATTGCAATCTCCTCACATCACCCTCACCTTCCTAATGTAAAGGAGAAACAACACTTTAAGGACCCTGTTTAGAGTCAGTATTTAATTTCTCTGTTCTGGACTACTGTATAAATAGGGTGTTTCAAGATGGCGGCCTCCATGAAAGGGGACCCGCTCCCACTGTAGATATAAAAGGAGAATTTTTAAGTAACAAACATAAAAAAAATCTTATTTTCAGGTGATTATACATGCATGAAAACATAGTTATGCATATTATATTCCATGTTTGCCTTATTCTGAAAATAGAGGCCCCAAATCTTACAGACTGTACCTTTAACTAGTAAATTTACCGTGAAAAGTCACTTTCACTAATACTGGTTATTAAAAGCTGAAAATAATATGAAATCAATGGATCAATGATGATTCTCTGGAAAAAGTTCAGGACTAACTGAAACAATGGTCTCATTTGTTTACATTAGATGTGTATACATTTTATTTAAAAAATGCATTAATTTTGTGTAAAGTGAATTTGACAGTATCACTTTAATCTTTAAATTGCAAAACGTAGCAGATATAAAGAAACCCTGTCTTGCCTTTGTATTTGGGTCAGCGCTGCTTTTTGTTTTTATGCTGGTAATGAGAGGCTTCTTTTGCTGTTTCAGTCTTTCAGTTCCCCATCCTCTCCAGATGTGTCTGTCTTCATCTCTCTTCTTCCCTCATTATAAAGATCATTACTGCCTGCTGCCCTCCTACACATCACTTGCCACCCAGTGAGTTGTTTAAACTAGAATGGGATGTGACTGGAGTTATAATTAGTGGGCCTTTTTGCTACTGCTAACCTCAAGCAGAGTAAATACTAGAATAATCACACTCTTGCTGTCATCTTACAGACTTTTAAAGAATAATAAGTGAACAAAAAGTTCCAAGGTTATTATTACAAGTTATTTCTGCAGTAACAATGCCATAGTTGTGCAGCATAGCCAAAACTGCACAGTACACAGCACTGCATTGAATGGAAGTTTTAATAGTAGTAAATAAATAACTAATTATAAATGAGATGTGATTTGATGTGCATCTGTGTGGTTGCCATATTGGAGAGGTCAAGAGCTGCTATTACTCAATTTGAGAAATGCAGACTTCACTAAAAAATCAGCTGTAACTTGTAAATGGTCAGTTGTAACTCGATATTCTGCTTTTTTATGATTTTCCAACTTTCTCTTTAGAAACATTAAAATAAAATGTTAAGATGTTGTGTAACATTAATTACTAAACTATGTCACCACATAGTTACACAAATACAGTACAATTGCTGCTAAAATAGTGTGGGTCTGGTATTAATTAAATCATTATCAAATTATAATAATTAAAAAATATATCGATATGCAGATATTGGTGTCCCACCACAATAGGTATAATGCCACTGGTTGACTTTTTGGTTATTCAGTTTGTTATTCCACTATTTTAAACCACCACCATTTAAATAAGGTAGCAGCTTAATCAATTCACATTGGCACCTTCTTATTTTTTGCATGATTTGGTGTGGTTAACATACCTTTAAATCATTGTCCCATTTTGTATATTGTATATTGATTTTGATGTAAATAACAATAGTACTCAGACAGATGGAAACATAAAGACACTTTTTATCTCATTAGATAAGAAAGCTGAGAGAACTAATTTTGTTGGTAGATATTGCAGACTGTCAGCATTCTGTGAACATTATCCAAAGCCAATAGCCTATCTGCATTTGTTTAGATTTTGTATGGGTCCTATGGCAAATTATTTTTTGGTTAAATAATCAGCCTAAAAAGAAAAAAAAATTAAAGGAGGAGAACTGTTTTATGTGTTTTACAGTTAAAATTGCCAATAAACCTGTTTATAAGTAAATCGAATTAAACCTGCACTACTACAGCTACTTAGAGCTGTATGGTACTACAGATTTTTAATGAGATTTTTTCATATTTAATCTAGATGTGTCATTATTTTTTAATGACTGAGTTGCTCTAGTTGTTGGTCTTTGCTTTAATTTTTCACAGTCAAACAATATTAATCTCATGGTGTTTTCATGACACAGAATATAAGTCATAAACAAGCTTCTGTCTCGCGCATTATACGCATTAAAAAAAGAGTGGCATGAAAGTGGGTAGTAGGTAGGTAGCTGTAGTCTGCAAGCAGCACCTGTGGGGCTTGTGAAAAAGAAGCAAGGTGTACTTTTCTCTTAACCCCCACAACAAGTTCAGAGCTTTGTAGGGTTAGCCTCATAGCCTCATGCTAACCCTACCACACGGCCGCTGCGCTCCTCCAATGAACAACGCCTGCTCTGCCACCTGTTCGTTCCAGGCAATCCAGACTTTTCTCGTCTGTTGTTCCCCGTTGGTGGAACACGCTACAAATTCCTGCCAGATCAGGGGCGTCCCTCTCTACCTTTAAAAACCTCCTGAAGACCTCCAGCTCTTCAGAGAGGACCTCCTCTCCAACACTACCAACAACTGGACATGATAAATCTATCCCTTTAAGAACTGTCACAGCACTTACTGCTGCACTAACACTTTCTTATTGCACTGTGCCTTGATTGTTCCCTTCTCTGTAAGTCACTTTGGATAACAGCGTCAGCTAAATGACTAAATGTCTAAATGTAAATGTAATGCTACAGACATTGTAGATTGTGGAGATGCATTCAATGGAAAGATGATTGGTTGAGGAGTGCTTTTTGGCTCAAGGCTAATCAAATTACAGCACATCCTAACTCAAGTAAGCCATTCATCTTGGACACAAATGTGTGTGATGTGGGGATTAGGGGGTGCTGTCTCAGAAAAGCAAGGACAAGAGTGAGTAGTTACATATGCTAGTAGGGTCCTTACAAAACAAGAATGCACATATATCATTACCAAAACAGAACTTTTGAGCATGGTGACAATACAATATTGTTTATCAGCATGGCAAGCTACACAATTATATATATTATGCTCTCTCCAGGCTACCAGCTTTTCTTAAAAAAAATGTAGCAATCAGATTAAATATTTCCTGGGGAGTGACAGACATTGTTGTCTGTCACAAAAGTATGTGCAGTGCAAAAGAGGCCCTGCCTTCTATATTGACTATAGTCAGGAAGGAGAGATAGATGAATTAACACAGTCACAAATGGATGACACTGAGTAGATAACTGTAAAAAGTAGGCTAATGATAGTCATGCCTACTGTCTCTTTTTGTTCAGTTAAGTAATCAAGAGTAATTTGTTTTAGTAGTTGAACTTGATGGTCACATTCTCTACTGTGATAGAGGCAGTTAATGGTTTTAGGGCCAATGTCAAGTATTATTCTAAGGCAGGGCTGGAATGGGTGTGAAATAAGGCCAGGGAAATAAAGGAGGCGAAAGTCCTGCAAAGCTCCTTGTAATGCTGCCTGCTTCCTTTTGCCACCCTTATTAATCAACTGGACTGCGCACACTGCAGCCATAGCTTCGGCGTCTGTCCTATTTTTTCTGCGAGTCACAAGGGAATCTGACAAATAAAATACTGATATTATAATTGATCTATTTATTTATTGTGATTGCCCACTGTTCATTTTCAGTTTTGATTTCCCTGTTTCTCATCTCCATGATGAAAAATCAAATATGCTCATCCACTATATTTATTATATTATTTGTTTGTGATGGTGTTTTTACTATTCCATTTGTCAGTTGTGTTTAAACAGAGAGCAAGAGAAGCAAGCTGACACAGAGACAGTCAGGCAGAAGGTCAGTGTCTCCCTGCAGAATAAGTCACATCTCGTGCATCCATGAACTCATATTTCATGAGACTATCATAAGATAGAGAAGACAGAGAAGAACAGAGATGCGGAATCGCTTTATGACAGAAACATGTGCTCCTGGTGTGAACACCTTCTGTATGTTCCATGCGAAAGAAGGTGTGGTATGTCCAAAACTACAGAGGCTGTATAAGGCCCTAAGAGTGATAGATGGGGTGATGGAAGTGCTTTATAGACTAGTACCAGTAGAGGGAGGTCTAGAGAGGGTTGTTCATTTCAACCAACTGCCGCTCAAAGGTGGAAGCAGAGGAGAAAGGTATGTGACTGTTGAATCTGATTGAATGAATAAATGTTTTTTCATGCTATATTGGTTGTGTTTTTGAACAAATCAAACACAACATAGCCACAGTTCATTTTAACCTGGAAAGTATTTATATTTATGTTTTTTCTGTCATAATATTTTTTTTCTTTTTTCTTTTGCTTTCTGCTTACTTCTTAACCTAAGTAGGATTGAACGCATCAAATAATCTCTTTGATTATAAGGACAGCTTTGCTTGTGAAATATATATATATATATATATATATATATATATATATATATAGAGAGAGAGAGAGAGAGATATAGATACAAATGGCTTTTTGCAACATTAAAGTCATGTTTTGAAAAACTAAACATATCCATATTAATCTTAAACTAGAAAACTAGTACTGTGTGGTTTGGAGGTAGGTGTTAGACTGCTGTGCCTCCAGTAGAGGGTGTTAGCATGCTGTGTTCAAGTGTATGGTGTATTTCACAGCATAGTGAAAGCTATTTGGTGTCCTGGTGGGACGTGGCAGTCATCTCTCGTTGTACCCCTCGTTGAATTACTATTTATATAACAATCAAGATTAATGTATTTGCTTTCTGCAGTCATCTGATGGTTCTGACTTAGAAGAATAGAATAGATTTAATCCCTCAAGGGGAAATTCTTTACTCTGTACAAAACTAACATTTCTGACAATATTACTAATAATCTGTTTTTAGTCTTTTAGTCTTGTCTATTCTCATGTTTCTGCTCTGTCTGGCTTCATTTTTAGATGTCACTATGTTCCTTGAACTCAGTTGTTTGTTCTGTTGTACTTCTGTGAGTACAATGTTATCATTACTGACTGAAATAAAAGCCAGAGTTAAGAAATAACAAAGTTGTAATAAACTGTGCATTCAGACTGAACATCTTGTTGCAGGATGTGTGACTAATACAAGGTTTACACGATTTAACACGGGAGCAAATTTGTATCAGATTTGCTCTAAGGGGGGCAATTTAAAGCCCACGTGAGTTGAACATTTTTCAGCTTGAGGTAAAAGTTATGCCAAAGCTTCATGACTCATTTCATAGAAGTACTGAGACAGGAGGAATAAGCGGAGAGACTGGAGGAAAATGACAGAAAGAACTGGAGTTCCTGGTTAAGCTTTGAGATTAGTTTTGAGTCTGAGCTTTTATACAAATACAAACACACAAAGGCACACCATACATACATACATACATAGGTGTGCATGTTCCTAGCTATACAGAGTTAATGAGTGGCCTATACACACTGTGTAAATAAATCAGTCTACAATCTGAACACATGCTTACACATCTCAGTGGCACTGAGAGCAAGTGGGATTCAACAGAGCTGCAACCTAGGTTGCTGATTCTCAGTGTGACTATTAGTATTAGAAACGTTTTCTCTGTGTCAATTCATGCCAAAATTTAAAAATTGCTAAATGAAAGAAAAAATCTCTGCAGTTTCAAATGTTTGTGTTGGGTTGGGTAAATCTCTGAACCTTATCTTATATTAATATCAATAAAACCAAATAATAAATCTGATTAAAATATTCCATTAGAATCAGATTTAGCCGATAACCCGAGAAGTACTGCTTAATTAGACAGTAAGTATGCAGTCAGGATTAACCCAGATTTTTGAGCCCTAAAGAAGTTAAGTCAAAAGTCAAACTCACCATCCACCATGTCTTGGCAGTGACATCATAACATAGTTGCCACTTCACTGAGCTGTCTGTCTCACTGCAGCCTCCTGCCGTTGCTGACATTGCCATGACAACAGAGGGGTGCCGTCAAAATGTCAAATCATGACTTAGAAAAAAACAAAAAACAAACAGGATTTGACTCAACCAAAACCAAGAGACTTGTAGCAGTTGGTGTTGTGCTGTTGCCACTTTTCTCAGTATTTCCAAGCCTTTTTTCCAGTTCATCTGTTTCTGTCCTGTGTGAGTTCAGTTCCAATCCCTGAAGATCCCACTTGTAGTTTGGATTCCTTACACAAAGAGGAAGTTCTTTAGAGGAGATTTTTGCTTCCAAAGGGAACAATTGGCAAATTAATGACTTATAAACTTAAATAAAAGAGCACAGATGTAGATAACATAACATAAATAACATTTAACATTTAAGAATGCAAATCTGTATACAGTATGTGCTCTTAAATATGGTGTTGAACTGGTTTGACACATTAATCCAGTTTCAGAAACTCAGAAGACATGTTATTCACTCTCAATTGTTTTAACCACTGTACCTACACATCTTAAAAACTTTTTAAAAAAAACTACACTTTTGAACTACTGAAACAACCTGTCAGATCCAGCATGGTTTTCTCTCTCAGTTCTGCTGGACTACCATGAAATCAAAAAACTTCCAGGTAGAAACTTTCACAAGTGAACAGAATTCCAATAGTCCAGTTCTAGCATTTATTTCTTCAGACACAAAGCCTCTTACCTGACACTCTATGTTGTGGTCCTCTTGTCTCCCACAGGTTGAAGTAAATCAAATCCTTTTTTTTTTTTTTTTTTTTTTTTTTTTTTTGCTGTAAAAGATTCATACAGCACCTAAAATAAAGTCATCTGCTGCTGTTTCAATTTCAGCAAGACTTGATAAACTGTTTTTGTTAATTATGCCTCCTCTGATCGTGCCCACATATGGCTCTGAATAGAGTCCTGAATAGATTCCAGTGCTGTTTCTTCCACACCTGTCCAAGTTCAACAGTGTCTTGACATGGGGACTCCCAGATGAAAAAGACCAGTGAAGGTTCAGTCCCTCTGTATTATTTAAAGTGGAAAAAAGCACCAGCCACCAACCAAAACAACCAGCCAGCCACCCCCTTTCTTGATTCCACTGAGTGGGCTGTCATTCTGAAAAGGCGGATTAGGAACTACACACGCACACACACACACACACACACACACACACACACACACACACACACACACACACACACACACACACATACATGTAATCCTTCTAACCAGAAGTTGAAACACAACACTTGTCAAAAGAGTTTTATCATATATAGTAACCAAACAGAACACAAATCAAGTCACAGCTATCATGAAATGGTCTGTCTGTGTGTTTGTGACTCTGCCCATTTTAAGATAATGGCACTGACCTTTCTCTGTTTGTCTCCCTCACTCTTGCTCTCTCTTTCCATCTTCCTCACACCCTCTGAATAAAAAGGGTTCTGCAGAGGACCTCAGATGTTTCTGTTACTTTGGATGATAGTGACGACCTTCAGAATGTCATTGAGAACCTTCAAGAAAGCATGATAGGTTCTTATGTTTTCATTTTTTAATACAGGATTATCCAGTAATACACTATCTTAAGGATTCTGAAATCATTCCAGATTCAAATCATAAAAATCCAAGTGAGTATAATATCATTCTTGACCTTAGGGTGGACCAGTTTAAAAATGAATAAAGGAATAGTTTAGGTCATAGTTAATTTATGTATCTTTGCATAAACTAGGAATCAGCTAGCCTGTCTCCGTACAAAGTTCAGCACCTCTAAAGCCCACTAATTAACATGGTGTATTGTGTTTGTTTAATCCATACAACAACCAAAATGTAAAGATGGCAGTTTTCTGTTTGTTAAAAAATAGTACCAGCACGTAACTCTAAAACCCACAGTTTCCATCTACCCATTCTTTGTCCACAGTTCAAAAACACCTGCCGACTAAAGCTCACTAATTAACATAATGTATCATGTTTGTAGCCATATTACTCCTGGTGAGCACCATGCATGACCTCTGCCATCAGTGTGTGTGAATGGGTAAATTAACCAAAATGGGAATAAAGTGGAAATAGTATTTTATTCCTTACCAAAATGACCCTACATTGAATATTGACTTATTGTAACAGAGCAAACCCACAGACAATGGCTTAAGAGTCACTGAATGTTTTGGAAAACTTTTGATAACAATTTTGAACAGGTTCCACAGAAGAGGAGCTTGATAGCTGAAAGCTCTGGCACCCAATCTACTTTTGGAGACAATAGGAACCACAAGGAAACCTGCATTTTAAGAGTGCAGTGTTTTAGTGGGGTAGTAAGGTACTATGAACTCTTAAAGATATAATGATGCCTGACCATGACGAGCTTTGTAGGTAAGCAGAAAGATCTTAAATTCTATTCTAGATTTAACAGGTAGCCGATGCAAAGAAGCCAAAATGGGAGAGATGTGATCTCTGATCTTGGTTCCTGTCAGTACACATGCAGCAGCAATCTGAATCAACTAGTGTTTTATGTGGACGTAAAAGGACATATCCTGATCAAAGTCGACTCCAAGATCCTTTACGGTGGAGCTGGAGGCACTATATCTCTAGAAAGAGAGTTTCTGAGGTGTTTGGGTCCAATACAAGAACTTTTGTCTGAGTTTAACATCAGAAAGTTGCAGGTCATCCAGTTTTAATGTCCTTAAGGCATGTTTGAAGTTTAGTTAACTGATTGGTTTCATCAGGCTTGATCAATAAATATAATTGGGTGCATATATAAGCTGAATAGAAGTGGTCCAAGCACAGAACCTTGTAAAACTCCATGACTGACTTTGTTGTGCATGGAGGATTTATCATTAACATGAACAAACTCAGCCTACAATAACCTGCTTTGCATTTTCCTCCAAAACACAGCTTAATACCAACTAGATTTATGTTAAACTGACAAATACCTGCAGCAAGAGTATGAATTATAACTTGTCTATCAGGAGCAAAGTTAGACATAACTATAGAGGTTGGAAAGCATGGATGGCTTTAACAAAGCATGTGACTGTGACGTGTTGTGTGTTATGTTTCCTATCGCCGGTCATCATTGCTTGCTTTTAACCCTAAGTATTAAAGTACCTAAAACCCCTGTCTTACAATAACCTTAAGCAAGGAATGTTTATGTTTAACAACTAACAAAACCTTAACCAAATCAGTGGCAAGCCAGAAAATACGTTTTTATAACAGTAAATTGTATCTGCTTTGGAAGGCACTGGCACACTCCTTTGTCCTGTCAATAGGAGGGCATCAGGTTAATTAACTGTTGGACAAGGAATAATTACATCTTGTTTAACAGTTCTTTTTAAATCATTTGATTTACAGTGCTTTTACCCTTAGCAGAGAACCTTTGTGTAAACGACCGATGTTTTTTAAGGGTGTGGTGACAGTGTGGTCAGGTTAGTGTCTATGTCAGCCCACAGAGCTAGAGCCTTATAGCTGAGGGCTTGAGGCCTCTGGATCAGACCAACCACAGCCCACTGTGGAGAAGGTCAGGACTCCTCCACCAAATGTCACACTGCTGTTTTGGACTCGCTGTTAACTGGCACCAGTATGGTAGCTTTGCTCTTTATTGTCCTTTTCAGTGAATTTTTACTTTTTTACATTTACAGCTGCAGTAGAAGAGAAGAAAGGTATTAAGAATTGAAACTTAAACATAAGGATTTAGCAAAATGATACAATCTACCTCCCACCACACGCATGGACAAAAACTAAAACACAATCTTGTAATTAGTAGTCCAATCAATCAACTCCCGGCTTCCACCCCCTCAGTTAATTAGCCAATTAACCTCCCTCGGAGGTGTAAACATCCAACCAATCAGGCTTAAACACAGCAGCCCTAAACCAATCACAGTGTTGGTCCAGAGAAACAACAGGACATAAAGAGATAAAATTACAGGACAGAACACACACACGCGCACGCGCGGGCACACACGCACACACACAAACACACACACACATACAATCCATTACCCAAATCCAGACCTCACGCTTACTGGATGACAGAGCAAAACAGCCCTCTCCATGTTGTGTGGCTTCAAAATTGGCTGTACTTTTTCTTTCAATGCACAACCTTTATTCAGTGCTGCTACCCTGTTAAGCATCATACATTATTTTTTCCATGAAAAGTATGTATGTATTTTTAGAGTTTAATTTGTACTTTGTACTAAAGAATAAACAGAAAACTTTGCATTATGACTGCATAAGATTTTAATGTTACCTAAATTAAGCATATATAAGCTGAATAAAATTGTCCCAAGCAGAGAACCTTGTGGAACTCCATGACTAGCTAGTATGGAGAATTAATCACTAAAATGTACAAAGTGAAATCTATCTGGAAAATAGGTCCTTTGTCTGATGCAATTAGAAGGTCATTTGTAACTTTCACTAGTGCTGTCTCTGTGCTATGATGTATTCTAAAACCTGACTGAAAATCCTCAAATAATCGGTTGTTATGGAGAAAGCCACATAATTTGTTGACGACAGCTTTCTCAAGGTTGTTTTGGCTTACAGTGTTCTGTAGCGCCTCCCAGAGGGGAGAAGTTGAAACAGGTTGTGTCTAGGGTGTGATGGATCTGCAATGATGTTTTCTGCTCGTTTTCTGACTCTGGACATGTATAAGTCCTGAATGATAAAGGCAGGTTAGCACTTCTCTGCAGTCCTGATGTATGTTGAAGTCTGTTCCTGTCCTGTTTGGTGGCTGATCCAAACCAGATAGTGAATATGAACAGACTAGATAACGGCAGTGTAGAACTGGATCAGCAGCTCCCGAGGCAGGTTGAGCTGGTACAGAAAGTACATCCTCTGCTGGACCTTTTTGATAATAGTGTCTGTGTTGCACTCCCACACTGGAAGATTGTAGATCCCAGAAACCTGAAGGTTTCCACAGCAGACACAGTGTTGTTGATTATTGTGATGGACGGTAGGGTGGTGAGACTCCTCCTAAGGTCCACTGTCATCTCCACAGTTTTGAGTGTGTTCAGCACCAGGCTGTTCTGACTAAACCAGCTCTTCAACCTCCTGTCTATATGCACAATCATCACTGCCCTGAAATGGTTTATCAGATGGGTCTCTTGAGGTGCAGTCATTGGTGTAGAGGGAGATGAGCAGTGAATAGAACACAAACACCTGGAGGGCGCCAGTGCTGATTTTCCGGGAGCTGGATGTAATGTTCCCTAGTCTTACCTCTGCCTCTTGTTGGTTAGGAAGTTTGTGATCCACTGACAGGTGAAGGCTGGCAGAGTGAGCTAGGTGAGTTTGGTGTGGAGGGCTGTTGTATATGTCCCTGGAAAGTCAAGGTGTTGCAGGATGTAGTGCAGTCCTATGTTGACTGCATCAGCTGCTGACCTGTTTGCTTGGTAGGCGGACTGCAAGGGGTCCAGCAGAGGGTCCAGCAGGGGGTCCAGCAGGGGGTCTATGACATCCTTCAGGCGCAATACCTCTGTTGTCAGTGTGTTTCTGGCCTGGTTATATATACATATACTCTTTGGCCCAACAAAGCCGCCTGATTTTAGCTGTAAACCAGGGTTTGTGGTTATTGTATGTGCAGAAGGTCTTGGCGGGCACACATGTCCTCACAAAAACTGATGTAAGATGTCACATAGTGTCCATGAATTCCATGAATCCTGGTCTATGGCTGTCGCCTAAAAAACACTTCAATCCATGCAGTAAAAGCAGGCTTGCAATTCCACTTCAGCATTGTTGGTCCATCTCCTTACCATCAGGCATAGCAGATTTTAGTTTCTGCCTGTAGGTCGGGATAAGAGGAACCATGCAGTGATTAGAGAGTCTCCAGGCTGCACGGAGGATGGAGCAATAGGTGGTCTTTATAATGGTACGGCATTGTTTGTGTCGCTGGTGCGATACTTATGCTGTTTATATTTTGGGAGTTCGTGGCTGAGGTTTGTCTGTTAACGCCCCCCTAAACAATGAGCAGTCTAGGTGTTTTTTCTCTATGTTATTTATCTGGTGAGTCAGGTATTATAAAACAAACCTGTCCCAGTATCACTTCCTTGTTGCTCTAAAGCTTAGGTGGTTGGATGTAAACATAAGCCTGAATAAATTAGGTGGTGAATAAAAAGGTTTATAGTTCATGAAAACAGTGAGGACTGCATACATCTATATACCAATCTCTGTTTATGTAAAATCAGATTCTGCCTCCACTTGTTCCCCCTGCAAATTCATATCTAGTAAAGAAGAGCTTAGTGTTATTCGCAGTAAACCTGCAGCACTATCAATAAGAGGATCTATTTGGGTATTTAGTATTTTGAGAAATGTGAGGAACCAAAGGCGGTAGATGAGTGGAATCCCTTCTTTAAATTTAGCTGCAGCACTATGAGATCTGCTGTAGGAGTTTCTGCCTAAAGGCCTGCAGTAATAGTAAGGTACTATGAGTTCTTTAAGATATAATGATGCCTGACCATGAAGAGCTTTGTTGGTAAGCAGAAGGATCTTAAATTCTATTCTGGATTTAACAGGTAGCCAATACAAAGAAGCCAAAATGGGAGAGATGTGATCTCTGATCTTGCTTCCTGTCAGAACACGTGCAGCAGCATTCTGAATTAGCTGCAAAGTCCTAAGAGACTTATTGGAGCAGCCTGATAACAAAGAGTTACAATAGTCCAGCCTAGAAGTGACAAATACGTGGACTAGTTTTTCTGCATCCGCTTGAGATACAATGCGTCTGATTTTTGTGATGTTACGTAAGTGGAAGAAAGCAGTCCTCGAAATTTGTTTTATGTGGACATTAAAGGACAAATCCTGATCAAAAACAACTCCAAGATTCTTTACGGTGGAGCTGGAGGCCAGGGTGATCCCATCTAAAGTAACTAAGTCTCTAGAAAGAGAGTTTCTGAGGTGTTTGGGTCCAATTACAAGAACTTCAGTTTTGTCTGAATTTAACATCAGAAAATTGTCGGTCATCCAACTTTTTATATCCTTAAGGCATGCTTGGAGTTTAGTTAACTGACTGGTTTCATCAGGCTTGATCGATAAATATAATTGGATGTCATCGGCATAACAATGAAAATCAATGGAGAGATTCCTAATAATGTTCCCTAAAGGAAGCATATATAAACTGAATAGAAGTGGTCCTAGCACAGAACCTTGTGGACAAATTTCATCTTATTAAACTATGTATACACTGGGTGATTAGCCTATACGTGTT